>VWZY01000688.1:223694-249564 GCA_013399075.1 Chloroceryle aenea | reverse complement strand
TCTGGGGGTTGGAGGCCTGCTGAACTGGCAGCCATACAGCTGAAGAAGGGACTCTTGTGAAGATAGGATGTTCCTGCTTTGGCTAAACCAACAAAAGCAAGCAGCTTTGACATAGATTTTGAAGACCATGCTGTACGAGAGAAGACCTTTACCTCATTAACAGCAAAACTAACAGAGTTTACACCCCTAAATATAGTAACAAACCTCACGGTGTACATGCTAAACATATATGACTATGTTACCCAACTCTCCACCCAAATCATCCTAGTTGGCACCTAGAAAGCAGGGACAGGGAAGTTCAAGATACAGAAATTCATGAGGGGAATACCTTTGGGGGGAGAGNTCTCAATCCACCTCACTGTCCACTCATTTAAGCCACACTTCCTAAGGTTGCCTATGAGGATGTTTTTGAAGACGGTGCCAAAAGCCTCACTGAAGTTGAGGCAGACGACATCCACGGCTCTCCCCTCACCTACCCAGCCAGTCACACTATCACAGAAGGCTATCAGATCAGTCAAGAGTGATTTCCCCTTGGTGAATCCATGCTGACCACTCCTACTAACCTTCTGTGGTGCAATGGCCTACCTTGCTGTAAGACAAGAATACAGGATCATTTGGTCTGCTTCAGGAAAAAGGGAAAGGTGTTTGCAACCATGAGATTCTTGTACTGTCTCTGGGGGTTGGAGGCCTGCTGAACTGGCAGCCATACAGCTGAAGAAGGGACTCTTGTGAAGATAGGATGTTCCTGCTTTGGCTAAACCAACAAAAGCAAGCAGCTTTGACATAGATTTTGAAGACCATGCTGTACGAGAGAAGACCTTTACCTCATTAACAGCAAAACTAACAAAGTTTACACCCCTAAATATAGTAACAAACCTCACGGTGTACATGCTAAACATATATGACTATGTTACCCAACTCTCCACCCAAATCATCCTAGTTGGCACCTAGAAAGCAGGGACAGGGAAGTTCAAGATACAGAAATTCATGAGGGGAATACCTTTGGGGGGAGAGGGGAGGAGAAGACTGAAGGTCTAGCAGGAACGGTTGACAGGCTGGACTCCTCTTCCTCCACCCAAGATAGGGACACCTTCTTGGTAGGAACTGCACCTTTAATACTGGGTACAGGTTTCCTAGCCTTGCTGTTCTCCATCAGTGCTGTTACCAGGCCTGCATCTCCAGTTTCATCAGATGTTACCCGGGAATTACCATCTCGAGCTTGACTGGCCTTGTGCAGTTAGAGCATTTTGCAACAGGGGGGTTGGACTCGATGATGTCCCAAGGTCCCTTCCAACCCCTGTCATTCTTTGACTCTGTAATTCTCTAAGTCCTTTCACCAGACCTTATCTTTTACCTTCAGGGACTGGGATACCTGGGGGCCAGCCTTAGCACTGAAGACTGAGGAAAAGAAGGNTGTTTGCAACCATGAGATTCTTGTACTGTCTCTGGGGGTTGGAGGCCTGCTGAACTGGCAGCCATACAGCTGAAGAAGGGACTCTTGTGAAGATAGGATGTTCCTGCTTTGGCTAAACCAACAAAAGCAAGCAGCTTTGACATAGATTTTGAAGACCATGCTGTACGAGAGAAGACCTTTACCTCATTAACAGCAAAACTAACAAAGTTTACACCCCTAAATATAGTAACAAACCTCACGGTGTACATGCTAAACATATATGACTATGTTACCCAACTCTCCACCCAAATCATCCTAGTTGGCACCTAGAAAGCAGGGACAGGGAAGTTCAAGATACAGAAATTCATGAGGGGAATACCTTTGGGGGGAGAGGGGAGGAGAAGACTGAAGGTCTAGCAGGAACGGTTGACAGGCTGGACTCCTCTTCCTCCACCCAAGATAGGGACACCTTCTTGGTAGGAACTGCACCTTTAATACTGGGTACAGGTTTCCTAGCCTTGCTGTTCTCCATCAGTGCTGTTACCAGGCCTGCATCTCCAGTTTCATCAGATGTTACCCGGGAATTACCATCTCGAGCTTGACTGGCCTTGTGCAGTTAGAGCATTTTGCAACAGGGGGGTTGGACTCGATGATGTCCCAAGGTCCCTTCCAACCCCTGTCATTCTTTGACTCTGTAATTCTCTAAGTCCTTTCACCAGACCTTATCTTTTACCTTCAGGGACTGGGATACCTGGGGGCCAGCCTTAGCACTGAAGACTGAGGAAAAGAAGGGATTCAGTAACTCCTCCTTCTCTGTATCCTCCATCACCAGGGCACCCACATCATTCAGCAGTGGCTCCACATTTTCCCTAGCCTTTCTTTCCCTACTGATGTACCTGAAGAACCCCTTTTCCTTGTCTTTGACATCCCTTACCAGTCTTGAACTCCACGATCTCATGGTCACTGCAACCAAGGCTGTCCCCACCTTTCACACTGCCAGCCAGATCTTCTTTGTTAGTACCAGGTCCAGCAGCACACGTTTCTCTTTGGCTCCCCACCACCTGTGTCACATCACCAAAGCTCTGCAGGAAACTCCTGGGCTNACCCAAGATAGGGACACCTTCTTGGTAGGAACTGCACCTTTAATACTGGGTACAGGTTTCCTAGCCTTGCTGTTCTCCATCAGTGCTGTTACCAGGCCTGCATCTCCAGTTTCATCAGATGTTACCCGGGAATTACCATCTCGAGCTTGACTGGCCTTGTGCAGTTAGAGCATTTTGCAACAGGGGGGTTGGACTCGATGATGTCCCAAGGTCCCTTCCAACCCCTGTCATTCTTTGACTCTGTAATTCTCTAAGTCCTTTCACCAGACCTTATCTTTTACCTTCAGGGACTGGGATACCTGGGGGCCAGCCTTAGCACTGAAGACTGAGGAAAAGAAGGGATTCAGTAACTCCTCCTTCTCTGTATCCTCCATCACCAGGGCACCCACATCATTCAGCAGTGGCTCCACATTTTCCCTAGCCTTTCTTTCCCTACTGATGTACCTGAAGAACCCCTTTTCCTTGTCTTTGACATCCCTTACCAGTCTTGAACTCCACGATCTCATGGTCACTGCAACCAAGGCTGTCCCCACCTTTCACACTGCCAGCCAGATCTTCTTTGTTAGTACCAGGTCCAGCAGCACACGTTTCTCTTTGGCTCCCCACCACCTGTGTCACATCACCAAAGCTCTGCAGGAAACTCCTGGGCTATGTGTGCCTGGCTGTGTGGCCTTTCCAGTAAATATCAGGGTGGATGAAGTCCCCAAAGCTGAGACAGTGACACCTCTGTGGCAAGATATTTAAGAAAGGGTAAAAACTGCTGCACAATAACTGTGAGAAAGGAGTGAGATAATGTGGGAGAAACAACCCTTCGGACACCAAGGTCAGTGAAGAAGGAGGGGAAGGAGTTGTTCCAGATGCTGGAGCAGACATTCCCCTGAAGCCCATGATAAAGACCATGGTGACCNCAAGGTCCCTTCCAACCCCTGTCATTCTTTGACTCTGTAATTCTCTAAGTCCTTTCACCAGACCTTATCTTTTACCTTCAGGGACTGGGATACCTGGGGGCCAGCCTTAGCACTGAAGACTGAGGAAAAGAAGGGATTCAGTAACTCCTCCTTCTCTGTATCCTCCATCGCCAGGGCACCCACATCATTCAGCAGTGGCTCCACATTTTCCCTAGCCTTTCTTTCCCTACTGATGTACCTGAAGAACCCCTTTTCCTTGTCTTTGACATCCCTTACCAGTCTTGAACTCCACGATCTCATGGTCACTGCAACCAAGGCTGTCCCCACCTTTCACACTGCCAGCCAGATCTTCTTTGTTAGTACCAGGTCCAGCAGCACACGTTTCTCTTTGGCTCCCCACCACCTGTGTCACATCACCAAAGCTCTGCAGGAAACTCCTGGGCTATGTGTGCCTGGCTGTGTGGCCTTTCCAGTAAATATCAGGGTGGATGAAGTCCCCAAAGCTGAGACAGTGACACCTCTGTGGCAAGATATTTAAGAAAGGGTAAAAACTGCTGCACAATAACTGTGAGAAAGGAGTGAGATAATGTGGGAGAAACAACCCTTCGGACACCAAGGTCAGTGAAGAAGGAGGGGAAGGAGTTGTTCCAGATGCTGGAGCAGACATTCCCCTGAAGCCCATGATAAAGACCATGGTGACCCAGGTTGCTCCCCTACAGCCCATGGAGGACCCTACCCTGAAGCAGGTGGATGTGCCCTGAAGGAAGCTGCAGCCCATGGACACCCCACATTGGAGCAGGTTCCTGGCACGAACTGAGACCATGGAGAGGAGCCCATGCAGGAACTGGGTTTCTGTCCAGATCTTTTTCTGTGGGGCCCACACTGGAGCAATCTGGTCCTGAAGGCCACATCCAGTGGAAAGGACCCACGCTGGAGCTGGTCGTGAAGAACTGTATCCCATGGGAAAAGCCCACACTGGGGAAGTTTGTGAAAAACTGTCTCTCATGAGAGAGATCTCACACTGAAGCAGGGGAAGAGTGACAGGAGAAAGGAGCAGAAGAAACAAAATGTTATGAAATGACCACAATGGCTTAGTGTTTCCTCCCTTTGTCTTGTTGAGAAGTGGGAGTGATAGAGCAGCTTGGTGGGCCCCTGATGGCCAGCTGAGGTCAACTGGCATGGCAGGGTCCCACACCACAGTGGGTGAAGACGTGTGGGGACAGAAAAGGACTAATAAGAATTTAAGTGTTACAAAGCCATCAATATTTTCATCATACTCATCTGTCCTTCATCCCACCAAGAGAGAGCTAGCAGGTCTCTTACAGGTTTTCAGCTCCATGTTAAGGTTCAGGATGCATAGTGGAGGTGAGAGCCTCTTGAAGGAAGCAATTGGCTAAAGAAACGAGAATTGCATCTTCCCTTTTTAATGTGGCTGGCATGTAATTACCTCTGGTTTCTACATTGAGTTACTTGGGAAGCTATTTGATCATCAGCAGTTTCTAAAAGATCTTAACCATGATTGTCAGGCCTGTGACAATATTCAAACAAAAATCATAACATCATTACCAAAGCCTTTATATCTTAAAGCCAGATTCCTTTTCAAAAGAAGTTCTCCATTTTTCTGTTCTATGCCTTGCCCCAAAAGGAAAGCAGCTGTGGTGTCATCCCACAGATAGAGCCAGCCAGAACAAAAAATAACAGCTGTTCTGAACGTCATCCAGGCCACCAGCAGGATCCCCATGGGGACACCACAAAGACCACCAGAGAGAGGAATGATGCAGTGCATCTGTTGCTCTTATGGTAATACAAATACTCCATTGAGTCTCCAGGATCTTCCATTCCCACAGGTGGTCTTGCCTTTGGATGCCAGAATACCTTACAGTGGAGACACAAGAGTGAGTCTGAGCAGGCAAGTATCTTTGGGCAAGTAACCTATCCAAAGGTTGTCCACAAAAGAAAAGATGAATTAACCAGCCCCCCGTGTCCAAATAACTTCAGGGCATGGACAAGATGTGAAAACTTCTGGTTTAAGTCGAAGACCACTGAATCCAAGAGGTCAATGCTTGGTGCAACAGCATGAACTATCTCCAGAAGTCCCAGGCCCCTACAGCCAAGCCTCCCCTCAGAGGACAGGGGGAACCTAACCTCCTCCTGTGCAGCTTCCACTCTGTTTCCTGTGGAAACAGATTATTCAGCACATCTTTGTTGTTCCCATCTGACCCCTAAGAATAAGGAGTTGGGTTTTTTCTACATGATTTCTTAGGAAGAAACTTCTACAAATACACAGCATTCTGGAAATCACAACTTGGATGCAAAAGAGCCAGTTCTTACTAATTTACACAACTAAACCAAATCAGTATTCTCTGGAAAGTCACTGAAGATTATTTGTTGACAAAGCTTATTGTTTATAATGACGTTTTACTAAATAGTTTTGTTTGTCCCTTAGTGTATAGGAATTACTGGAAGCCTTACTGATAAAAGAGGGTCATGATATACTGACAGCATGCAGGAGCAGAGCTTTAGTTGTAAAAATTATTTGTATTTTTTTACAGCATCACTTTTTAAGAAAATGTCTTGTTTTTCCTGTGGGTTATGGACTGGGTTTATAGAAGAATGGCTGGATTTAGGATGCCCATGGATGACTTCTGGGAGGCAGCTCTTTGAGGCAGTGGAGCAAAAGCTCCCCCAGAGCCCCTGTGAGGTGGTTAACCCACAGCTGATTAATGCCTACACTAGAAATAGGAGTCCTCAGCATGGATTCAACCAGAAATGGAGGTCAGTTCAGGTCTGTTTTTTTCTCCAGCAGTTCTCAATTAGAAACACCTCTGTTCCACCTCATTTCCACAGCCAGCAGCAGAGCTTGCAGTCTTTTACCAGCTTCTGAGGACGCCACTGCCTTCAAGATCTGCAGGTTTCAAAGCACTCCTGCCTGATTGCTCTCTGAGTCAGTGACCACTGGCCAAGCTGCTCCTAGACTCCCATTCTACAGCTAACAGCAAGCTTGTCCAAGACCACCTACATCATCAGTGAAGAGCATGCTCTGCAGCCTGACAGCCATCCTACCTACCTGTGGCTCCCACACACACCAGTCCAGGGCTGAAGCTCTAGGACAGGACCCATATGGTAGAAGCTCTCTAGATCCTGTGAATCTTACTGAAATGCAAAGGCCACTCTGGCAGGCAGTTCTGTAGCAGAATGATTGCCTTTGGACAGTGGATAAGTTTCCACAGGAAATCCCAGGAGATCAGGTATCCTCTAGCTTTATTTGGTTTGCTGTTGTTAGCCATTGATCCACATGCCAACAGGACAGATTGTGAGGAATTACTAGCAAGAGAACAGAGAACAAAACAGGAAATTTTATTATACTGAGGCAACATATCCTTATCTGGAGCACTGGATGGAGTTCTGGTTGCCAGTGACAAGAAGGATATGATAAAAGTTACTACAAAGAGCAGTAAGGATGTCAGAGGTACAGAGGGCCTTTGCTACAGGGATAAGCTAAGCTGACTGGCACTCTGCAGCTGAGAAAAGGGAGGACTGTCATCACTTGGAAAAATTAGACAGGGAATGATTTTTCAGCACCTCTCGTGGTAACAGAAACAGTCAGATGATCAGGTGGCTGAAGCAGAGAACAGTACTCTTCAGATAAACAGAAACTAATTGCCACATGAAGTTGTCAAAAGTAGATGCACAGTTGGGTTCAAAAGGCATGAATTGAGTTTAAGAGGGAGAGATACATGGATGACCAGGATGCTGTTGGAAAGGCTACTTTAAACTGAGGATGTCTATCCCATGGGATTGACACTGGGAGAGTTCTTTATCCTCCCCTTTGCCAGTTTTTAATGGCTCGTGCTTTTGGTTAGATTTGTGGATGAAGCATGGGGGATGCTGTGCAAGCTGGTATGAGAGTTCTTATTTTCCTGCATTAATAAGGAAACAGAAGAAAACATAAAAGTGGAGGTAACTCTTAGCTGAGTTTAAATTTAATTAAAATTTTTGGTCAGTTATTTCATTTAATCTCACAAACACTGTGATTAATTATTCTACTAAGAGCCAAAAGAGCAATTTTCCTTCCCCAAAAGCAGGAAAGCCTGCAAAGCCTGGACATCTGTTCCAGGAAGGGCTCAAATTTTGCTTTTTGAAACAGCTGGCTCCTTTCCTCCACTTTGCCAAGGAAAAGTAATAAAAATGATAACAAATTATTAAAAATGCTTAGGAGTTCAGGGAATATCTGTCCTGCAAAGTCTAACAAATCATGGCATGCAAGCCCTCGCCTACTCTTGATTCCAGGGAGTCCAAGCACACCCTGTACTGGGCTACCAAGCAAGTGCCAGCCACCCTGCACAGGTCACTGGGGTAACTGCAGGCGAGTGCTACAGCCTGCAGCCAGATTACTCATTAGCTCAGCAATGATCTTGAGGCTCTTCTGTCTTAAATGAACTGTCTGACAACCTCGAGTGACATTACATAGGCATAACACACTAATCATAGGGCAGGTCACTGAGCAGAGGATGCTCCCTGGCAACCTCCACGTTGCCTCAACCACCTCAGTGCAGAGGTAGCCACACGGCTGCTGTGGGGGTGACAGGACAGGTGGGTGACCACCATTTGGTGCATTCTAAGGAACAGAGTCCATTTGCTGTTCCCAAAGGTCATTCAAGCCCAAATTTTCTGTCATTCAGGGTCCAGTTGTCATGTAGCTCTAGCTAAATATTGCCTGAATTGGGAACAGAACTGAGTCACACCTCCAGCAAAAAATTCTCTCCAATTGTGAAATCATTTCCAACTCAGACTGGGAACAATCCACAGTGCCCAGAGAAGTTTTTTTTATCAGAACTCTTATCCAGAAGCCAGAAGACCCAAATTCTAAGGTGTCTAGAGGCTTCTACACCACAGGAAGTATTCTCCACCTGGGATCTATGTGTTGGGGTTTGTAAGTCGTGAGGGAGACAGAGAACAGCCAAGAATGACTTTGACTCTAGGCATGTGGGGGTTGGACATTAATAGACATTTATATTCTGAGGCTGTGACTCCTCCTAGGGCTGCAGTCCCTCCAGTTTTCTTTCAATGAACAAAACTGCACTACTAGGTACAAACTGGCCCAGCACCTCAGAAGAAGCAAAAAGGAGGAGTTGAGGGAGCATGTTCTCCTTCAGGGCAAGAGAGGTCACCAGTTTCCTGATGACTCTACCCACAAGGCCAGCATGAGAGTAAAGAAGTGAGCGGGGGTGGGCCATGCCTTCAGATCTCTTGTATAATCAGAGCTGTTTCTGCTCTGTTATCTGTTCTCAGAAGACAGATGGCCAGCTTGCATCACGACTGAGGGTGGAAATAAGCATTTCCCATCAGTTGTCTCTACAGTCAACAGGAGGGTTAAGTGTAGCCAGTTGAGGGAGTAGAGTTTGCACTGAAAGTCCTACAGGTTCTCACCTTCTGCCACTAGCCAGATTAGACCAACCCTTTCCCTTTGAGGGGCCTCTGTGTCTAAATTTGGGCAAAGGCATTGCCCATAGGCACTGACATTTCTAGCTCTGCAGGATATCACAGAAGCAATATTACATTCATGTCAATTATTTTATCCTCATTTTCTCAGGCAAACAGAAGTTTTCTGAAGGACAGGGCTTGTGTGGAGAACTCTTCCCACAGATTTCCCTCCTGCTGCTATCACGAAGCTCATCAATACTGTGAAGTCAGCATAAAGTTTCTGTTAGGTTGGTTTTCTGCCCCAGCAAAACCTCAGGTGTCAGATCTCTCCTTTGGGTAGCCACAAAGTTTGAATTGTAAGAGCTTAGCAGAAATGTCAGTCTATCATATGAAATAAAGAGAGAAAAATCAGCTTAATCTCCCTCCTTATCACTAGCAAAAGCACTCTTTTTCTTTGAATTCGTATGCTAAAGGATGGAAAGACAGTTTAAAAGTAGTCATAAGTAGAACAGCAACTCTGTGGCCGATAAGCTTGTGAAGGAAACAGATCTGTGAAGGAATCACAGCACTACATGCTCTCTGAAAAACAGCTGGAAGCTGCTGAGGTCCTTGACTTATTATTCATAGTGAAAAGATTCCATTCAGTTTGTGCTGTCTTTCTGGAGTAGTTTATTTTGAAGTTTCAGACAATGCTGAATAACACTCAAAAGAATGTGTCTGATAAAATCTAAATCAATAATTTGTTCTCTGTAAACACTTTACAGTTATATGGAAACTCTATAAACTCAGCAAGAGAAACAGAAAATGAACAAGACTCTGGTGTGTTTTCCAGCATATTCATCACTTCCAAAGATTAACATATCAGTCTGTTACAACAGTATGCAGCTCACCAGCATTTTGAGGAAATGGCATGAGGAAAACAGGGACACATCTCCCAGGCTTTCTGCAGAATCACGGACTTGTAGGGGTTGATGGGACCTCTAAAGGTCACCTTGTCCCACACCCCTGTTCCAGCAGGGTCAGCCAGAGCTGCTTGCCCAGGATCATGTCCAGGTGGGGTTGGAATCTCCCCAGAGATTCCCCAGCATCTCAGGGCAGGCTGGGACAGGGCTCTGGCATCCTCACAGCAAGGAAGCTTTTCTACAGACACTTTCCTGCTTTCTATGCACAGGTCTACAAAATACTATTTCCCCTCTTTCTCAAATGCACTAGCTGCTTCTCCACCTTTCAATTTCATATCAGTTGGGGCATTTCTTGGTAGAGTATTTTTTCCTCCACTCATAGTTTCAGCTGTTCCCTTCTCCTGGTAGAGTTCACCTCCCACTCCTATTCCATTAAGAGGGCAGCTGACCCTGGATCTCTCAGTTCAACACAATTTATGTATTTTGAAGTCTTAAGTGAACTATAAGCTTCACAAACACGGTGATGATAAAAATCCTCAACCTTGTAGGCCTATTATCCCCTTGTATTTGCCACTCAGTATAAAACACCAGCAAGGTGAGCAAGGTGAAGACTGACACAGATGCCAAGGCATGTACGTGCAGCTAAGTTACCCTCCCCTTTCCTCCTCTAACACCAATTCCCAACTCAACCCCAGCCTGCAAGCCTAAAATTGACATCTTTGGTCTGCAGACTTCAGAAGAAGAAACTTTGAGATGCAGGACTAAGTATTGTAACAAATGTTACTACAACCTCATCTAGGCAGCATGAAGAGGAATGAAATCATGGGCAAAACCACCCCCTGGGGGTTTCAGCTTCCCTGAGCATAACTTTCAGTTATGTTTCCTTTCAGACAATCAATAAATCAGTCAGCTTCCTACATGTAACCCTCAACTTCACCTCTAACTCCTTACTGCCAATTCCATTTGCTGGTGAGTATTTTCTACATTCTGGAAATGAGTAATTGTAATGAATTCTTATTTCCTTTTCCTTTTTGTTGCTGCTCTTCTGAGCTGAAGAACAAGAAGCCTAGAAGGGAAATCCTACCATGAAATAACATCTGCACATCATTGTTATGGACAATTCCAACTACCAGCATAGCTAAAAAGGTGAAATTTCAGGAGAATTTGCCATAACTATTCAGAAGGTCAGATTGACTCTAGGAGAAGTTTCATTTCAAATACAGTTATCTCTGTCTTTATGTCTAGTCTGTGCATCTTCCTGCACCATGCCAACAGAAAATGCTCTGAGGCTGCAACTGCATGGGTTTTTTTCATTGCTTATATGTGCTGAAATCAGCTGAAGTCATTGTAGGTCAATGGATTTATTTGCACTCAATTATTACTGCCTTCTATTTCTTCTCATTTGGTCATTTGAATCAAACAATGTCTGGAAAGAAGGAGCTAAGTTCTTATTACTGACACTGTGGGGCAATTAATGAGAAGGAAGAAACACCCAGAAGTTCCAGTCCAGAACGTAATATCCAATAGGATCTAGTACAAGTACTATCTCCATCAAGACAAAACAAATATTGATGTTCCACAGACTAAGACAATAGAATAGTGATGATAAAAGCAGTAGAACCCACTCTAGCAAAATGTTTCCAGGTGGTTTTCACCAACAAGGTCCTTTCAATTGGTCCATTAAAGCTTGAAAAGGCAAAGAATAAATTCACTGTGACAAACAACAGAAATATCAGATTTTGACCCAAAACCCAGCTACTTGGGCTTATTGAAATCATGGCAGGATGACAAATTCTCAGAGGTTAAAGAGCAACTGTGGAGCCTGATGAGGCAAAGTAATGGACAATGAGGACAAGCTTTGTTGACACAGAGAAACGGGCAGGGATAGGCAAAAGGTGTAGACAGTGATGAATTTCCAAGAGTCTATAGTTTGGACAAGATGATTCCTTCCAAGACTTGCCATTTATGGAATTAAACCATCAATAAATGACATCATGAGAAAAAAAGACATGAAAGAATGCTTTGTCAACAGCAGTGGTAGCAAACTTTTATGGAATAGCTCCATCCTGGTATTGCTTTTATAGTTGAAGTCATAAACATGAAAACAGCTGTGCTGGTTCCAACCATCTAACTCAGTACTTCTTCTGTAGTAAGGTCTATTAAGAAACATAAAGAGCAAGATCCCATCCAACATACACCAGAACTCCACCTCAGTACTCTCCTAGCTTCCAATTGTTCTCAGCACTAGGAATTTCCTAAGCCTGTTACATTTTGTGTGTTTATTCACCTCCTGCTAGATCTCTCTTCCAAGTCTGGTCTCCCTAGGAGCCTGAGTGGACTTCCTACAAAGAGTTTACACAGGGCTGCTATCTCTTCCCTGAAAGTCCATAATCTTTTTCTCTTTAATGTGCTGGATGGCCAGCACTGAGATTGTCTGGTAAGAGAATGGGTAAAACCATGAGAAAAGTTGTGCTGGTTGCAGAAAATACCCCTCATCAGAAGCTGGTGTCTCAGACCATGTAGATCACTGTGGGATACGACCTTTTTTGCTCAACACCTTTACCAGGGCAACTGAAAGTCCATCAGATGCACTGCACAGGAAAAAGAAAAAGTCTAAGTCCCAAACACGTGGCCAGAGAAGACAGACATCATCTCAGTGTGTTCTTGGAAAGGTACTGCAATCCACAGGTCACCCAGCTCGAGTGCTGGGAGCAGTACAGCCAGGAGAACACAGCCCATCAACAGCTGCCTAACCCTTCCAAGGCTGTGCTTTAGGAGCAGTACTTCTCACACCATCCTTATCATCCAGCTTTGCTTTCTCTGCCTCTCCTGTGCCAGAAAAAATGTTTTTTCTGTTCCTAGATGGTGGACAGTTCAGAAAACAGATCTGCCTAAGAAATAACAGGCTGAGAGGAACAACAAAAGCACAGCTGTTTTTCAGCTGGTTTGGTTCTTGGCCAGGTTTCATGGACAGACAGCGGTGCTGGCACAAGAGAAAGGGCAGCCTTGGAGTGGGTGTGGGCAGACAGAGGGAGCAGGATGGTCCAAACTAGTGGGGATAGGGAATAAGCACCCATCAGACCATGCCAGAAGAGCAAAAAAAGTATCACAACTTCCCTGATAACCCAGCTGCACTCAATGGCCCCACCAGTGCGATGCCTGCAGACGTTTTGCTGCTGATTTTGTGTTGCATGAATTAGCAAACACCAACCAAGAACCAAGGAAGAACCCTGCTTTCTTCAAAAGTCACCTGTTTTAATTCCTCCCAGGGTCCAAAGTCACTCTCATAAGGAAAGACAGCTCTATGGCTTCCCTGGGGAAGGATGTGGTTCCTCCTCTTATGCAATAACAGCAGAGCAGCTCAGCATTAACAGATCTGAATGGAAATAAACTCTGCTCTGGGTGGTTTTCCAGGCTTACAGAACAGTGTTTGTGTTCTGATACTTCACCCTGGGGACTTTCTTTTCCACCAACAGCAACAGACTTTGCAGGAAGCACACAACCCTCTTTTTCACTCTCAGGAGAGAAAGTCAACAGCCTGCCTGAGTAGTAATATTTGCTGAGTAAGCATGATAAAAGCATTTCACTGAAAAAGCACAAGTTCATTTGGCCCCTATTTCTATAAGAAGTGGCAAAACACCATGAAAAGCTGGAGCAACACAGGCCAAAAAGCTACACAAAGCCCAGCAGGTTTCACATGGGGTTTTGCTTGGCACTACAGAGGGGAAAACAAATCAAAATACTAAAGAGACTTCAGTAGACAGACCCCTGAGAAGATCCCTTCCTGTAGACCAGAGATGCTCCCACATAAAGTTTCTCTCCTCTGCCTTCATCCAGCCTTAGGAAGCTGCAGACCTAGTTGTTGAGGAAAGGGGAGAGCAGTGAAATATGCCCACAGTAAGTGCATTTGTGGTTAGAGAGAGGAACATACAGAGAGAAAATAGCACTTGGCTGCTTCACACGTTGCACAAGTAGCTCACAATGCTACAAGTGACCTTAATCAGGAACTACCTAGGCTGCTGCTGGCTTCATCCCTCACCTTCTCCCCCAGGACAGGCTGTGCCAGGCCACAAAGACTTGATAATGCTGCCAGCTCCAGGTCAAATTGGCTAAACACTTTTAAAGCAAGGATTTGGGTTTTTTTCCAATTAGCCTGTTAGTCAGCTGAGATGGTGTTTAGCTGCCAAAGAAGAATAAATACAGGTATTTCTAAAAATGGCATCTTTTCTTTTGCAAAATCTGCACTTTGATAGGAAATAAAATGAGAACTCTTGTCCATATCATCACAGGGGTTAAATCAAAGACTGTCTCATGCAATCCACCAGATCCACTGTCTGCAACATCTCATGTTCACCTTAGTTCTGGAACTCAGAATCGTTTTGCCTGAGCCATGGCAGGATTTGTGATTTGGCTGTTTTATTCTTAATCTGAATAGTAGCATTAATGAGGATAGTGGTTTGGGGTTGTTGTTTGGGTTGGGTTGGTTTGGTTTGGGGGAGTGTGGTTTTGGCTGCTTGGTTTGTTTGTTTTTAAGACAGGCATTAATCCAAGTGTAAAATTTTGCTCCACAGAGATTTTGGAAAAGCTTCAAGACAGGCTTTGAAACCACCCAACCATTTTACAAACTCTCTTCACTTTACAAACTATGTGGTTGTAGGACAATTAAAAAAAAAAAGAGTAAAAAATTAAATTAAATTAAATTAGAAATACCTGCAGGGTAAAAGAGGTTTTGCAAAGTCCCTTGGGGCCATCATGCATGGCTGATCTGCTGGAACGCAGATCCCAAGTAAGTGGTCTCCATTCATAGTCTTTTCCTTGGAGTAATCAATGGGAAGTGTTCCTCAACACACAGCAGTCAGATCTAAGTGACACATGCTGGAAGCTGATAAAGAAACACAGCTCTGCAGAGGACAACTCTTCCCTGTTTGCCAATTAATTGTGGCACTGAAATAACAGATGTGCAGACTCCAAGGCCAAAAAAAATCTCATTTTCCACTAAATCCCCTGCTACTTCCTACAAAGGATGGGGAAAGCTCTGACAGTAATAGTAACAGTATAATTCACAACAGCAGTTGTCAGAATATCTTGTTTTGTTTCCCTCTTGGTGTGGTTTTTTTTAACACTGTGGCTTGGCACTGGTAGCAACTGAACTTTTTCTTATGAACTTATATAAACAGAATGGAGGGTTTAAACAGAAAATAAAAAAGGAGAAAGCTTCAGTCTCAGGCATCACTGCACAACCTTGGTGTGGCTTCAGGACTGCAGGCTTTTGGAATGGCCATCACCACTCACCCTGGCAGATGTTATGACTCACCCTGGGATCCCTGACTTCCCATCCTCAGTTGTCTGCTCTCTTGGGCATGATCCTTCCTTCCCTCAATAATAAGCCAGTTCATCTCCTAATTTAGGTACCTAAATAATGTTATGATCCAGCCATCCAAAAATACCAAACATGCCCAAGTTAGTGTGGTTTTAAGAAGTGACAGCAGATGGTGCTGGCACATCCCTGGCTCTTCTAAATGCGTGCACCAAGCCGTTCAGATTTAGGCTGAGGAGCTTTTCTTGCACAAGTCAGCACGTGGCCCATTCTCTTCAGTCTCTGGGGAGAATAAAGTCCCACTTGCTCTCAAAATTCAAGAATTGGAGCCAGATATCAAGCAGAACCAGATGTCACAACCCAGAAGAGAGTGTTTACAGAAGGTTGGGGGATACATGGCACACAACTTCTTTCCCACTATGTGTGTCCCTGTCAAGACAGCTCTCTAGCTTTTTCATTATTTGTTCTCAGAGGCAATATGCAGGGGAGTTAACTGCCAATTTTTTCCTGTTTTAAAGGGACAGCTGAATTTTCTTCTTTGTAACTACAAAATACCCTGTTCTGTGGTCGTTTCAGAAGTGGGAGGACTTAGAACCTATCTGTAACTTCTTTACAAAGATGCATTTGTCCTGCCACTTCTGCAATGCTCCATTTGAAATGATGTAGTTGTGGCACACCTCACCCAGAAAGTACAGACTTAGCTGATACCTCTGACTCCCAGGAAAGCACTGTAAGATAAAAGTAGATAGACAGAATTTCTTTCCAAATCCAACTGCTTGTTCAAGTCACCCACTTCCATGGCACAGGTCAGTTACAAATACTGAAAAATAGAAACCAGACAAACAGCATGGGCATTAGAAACAGTGTACTCAAAGAGAGATATAATACCTTCTTAAGGACTCAAATGGGGCTCCTGTTTTCATGTGTTGTAGCATCTATGACTAAACCAGAGACCTGGGAGCATTCTGGAGTAAAGCTGCTAACCACTAATTTTACCTAGACATACCCTGAGGTTCTACAATGTAATTACATCGTTGAGTATTTCTAGGAAAGAAATGTCTCTCATTACCCCAGATTTTATAAACATTAACTGTGTTCTGTCTGCTTTGTCTTCAAGCTAACTGCAGCTACAGAAGGAGGTCCAGTAGTTCAGCTGCCATGGCCTCTGAACAAAAGGCAGAACAGGTTCCCCTTCTTAGCAGAAGCTGAAGGCACCAAGATAAAGGGGAAATGTAAAATCACCATCATGCTCTTTTACCTTCTAGGATAAAAGAAATTAAAAGAGAAATATAAATAAAAAGCTGGGGGTGAGCCAGGGCTGTCCTGTCTGGGACCATTGCATAGACTCCACCAGGTTGGAACTGCTCATTCTGGGTTTGGGCTCAGAGCAAATGCTCTTCCCCATCACCTAGGCCTCATGTCATGAATTAATGCAGTCACAGATGTGTACATTGACATGTGAAACAGGCCACATCACAGTCCTAGATAAGGCAAGAAAGTGGAATAGGGGAGGAAAATGATGAAAGGAGGAAAGTCTCACAGAAAAAAAACCAGCCTCACACTCCAGATAGAAAGATGCAGTGGAATTAGAGCATTTGAGACAAGTTAATCACAAGGCAAGGGGAAGGGGCAATCTGGAATGACAAATAATTTGACAGAAGCAAGCCAACAAAGGAGATATCATATAGTTATGGTTAAAAGGTTAAAAATGGTGCAGAGAATGCTTTCACTGTATCATATATCACATACTACCCAGACTGTTTTCTCTGCCAGCACAGACAGACAACAAACTGAAATAAATCCACTCCACTGTGGTGAACAGATAGTGTTTCTTGGCTTACATTTCCTTTGCCTTTCCTTCTGAAGCTACCAAGTTTCCAGCAGCAGACCTCTACCCAACCAGTGGTTTGTGGAGGGCTTTTTTTTTAATAAAGAGCAATCAGCAAATCTGTCTCTATGGGATTTCTTTCGTTGTACCACAAAAGGGAGTGGGTTTTCCTAGTCTGCAAGGGGGGGAAACAGAGGCAAAATTCAGCTTCAAAATAAAGCCCTGTGATAAAAGGAGAAACCACTTCATGTCGTGCTGCTCTGAAGTAGTTAGCTAACTATTAACCACAATAACTGAAACCTTTCTCCCACACTCATTTTCACACAAGAATACTAAAATGCCATTATAATCATACTAAATATGGTTGTTTAAAACAAAGTATCACACAGAGAAATGCTGATTCATGATCACCCATCTTCCCTGAAGAGTCTTTAGGAATCCCACTTAGCAGGGAAATGCTTATCTTGAATATTGTAGCAAACCTCTGCAAAGAGCTAGGAAAAAAGTGCCCAGAAATCAGAACAACATATTCACAGAACAGCAAAAAACATACCAGCATAACTCCATGCACTTCTCTGTAGTCTGAACTGCAAATCCTAGCCATCACTATTTTTTTATTTCAACGTATATGAAATTAGGAAGATGACCAAAAAACATCTTTTCAACATCTTTTCTTTATTATTTCTCTCATTCTATATGGAAAATAAGAATGTTCTGGTTTTAAACACATGTGAAAAAAAAAAATCTTCAAAGGAAAATAATTTTCCACACTTCTCTGAGCAATTCTAAGTCTAAACACAGTGTAAAAAAAAACAAACTGTAAGTGATCATCTAAACTCTCTAAGTTCCAGCCTTAACATTGTGCATTTCCAAAGAGGACTGATTTGACATCTACTAGAACAATAGTACCTCTGGTGATGTTCTCAGTTTCCATGGTGAAATCTCAAGTCTCCAGTCCATAGAGGCTGTGGCACAGCTGTGAACCCTGGAGCCAGAAGAATCCACTGCTCATAAGGAGCATTTGCTAGAGACCTTCTCAAAGGAAATGGTACCATGAAATGCTAGTGCAAATACTTCACTTTAAGCATAGGTTCCACTGCTGGACCTTGCTTTCATTGATACAGCCCAACAAAGAGTGTATTCTACACCTGGGAGACCCAGCTGAAAGGCATTCAGTGAGAGATGCTATTCTGGCAATAAAGATGCTGTAAAAACCTACTGAACTTCAGCAAAGAACAAAACCAGCAAGCAGAATTCACATTTGGGGTCCAGAAATGCCAAGCTACTGCCAACCAGGCTGACATAGCCACATGCCTCTGTTTTTTTCTTTCCCAAGTAGACAAGCACCTGGTCGTGTTTCAGACTGGCCATGTTTCACTCTCTCCAGGACACCCAGCCCAAGCACAGTCCTCTCAAAGCTTCTCAGGGAAATTCTGTGCTTGTCGTCAGCGCAGCCCNACACATGTGAAAAAAAAAAATCTTCAAAGGAAAATAATTTTCCACACTTCTCTGAGCAATTCTAAGTCTAAACACAGTGTAAAAAAAAACAAACTGTAAGTGATCATCTAAACTCTCTAAGTTCCAGCCTTAACATTGTGCATTTCCAAAGAGGACTGATTTGACATCTACTAGAACAATAGTACCTCTGGTGATGTTCTCAGTTTCCATGGTGAAATCTCAAGTCTCCAGTCCATAGAGGCTGTGGCACAGCTGTGAACCCTGGAGCCAGAAGAATCCACTGCTCATAAGGAGCATTTGCTAGAGACCTTCTCAAAGGAAATGGTACCATGAAATGCTAGTGCAAATACTTCACTTTAAGCATAGGTTCCACTGCTGGACCTTGCTTTCATTGATACAGCCCAACAAAGAGTGTATTCTACACCTGGGAGACCCAGCTGAAAGGCATTCAGTGAGAGATGCTATTCTGGCAATAAAGATGCTGTAAAAACCTACTGAACTTCAGCAAAGAACAAAACCAGCAAGCAGAATTCACATTTGGGGTCCAGAAATGCCAAGCTACTGCCAACCAGGCTGACATAGCCACATGCCTCTGTTTTTTTCTTTCCCAAGTAGACAAGCACCTGGTCGTGTTTCAGACTGGCCATGTTTCACTCTCTCCAGGACACCCAGCCCAAGCACAGTCCTCTCAAAGCTTCTCAGGGAAATTCTGTGCTTGTCGTCAGCGCAGCCCAGACATGAAATGAGAACATCTGGTTTCCAGAGTAGTAGCACAGTCCAGAGAGCTTCCAGTCTGCAAGAAATCTGAAACATTTTCAGTTTCCTGACCATTTCAAAAGACTTAGTTCAGAAACACCCCATAGACCAGACATCACAGAATTACTCAAGTGTATAAAAAGCCACGATTCCATTCCACTTGCTGAGCACATTTGGTCCCAACTGTTCAGCTGCAGCACACTTAGTGTGGTGAGGATTTTTAAACACACCTATGTCATGCAGATATCTCCCCAACCCTTTCAAGAAGCAAGGATAAGGCCTGTTGCTCAGGAGGGGGCCCANATTCAGTGAGAGATGCTATTCTGGCAATAAAGATGCTGTAAAAACCTACTGAACTTCAGCAAAGAACAAAACCAGCAAGCAGAATTCACATTTGGGGTCCAGAAATGCCAAGCTACTGCCAACCAGGCTGACATAGCCACATGCCTCTGTTTTTTTCTTTCCCAAGTAGACAAGCACCTGGTCGTGTTTCAGACTGGCCATGTTTCACTCTCTCCAGGACACCCAGCCCAAGCACAGTCCTCTCAAAGCTTCTCAGGGAAATTCTGTGCTTGTCGTCAGCGCAGCCCAGACATGAAATGAGAACATCTGGTTTCCAGAGTAGTAGCACAGTCCAGAGAGCTTCCAGTCTGCAAGAAATCTGAAACATTTTCAGTTTCCTGACCATTTCAAAAGACTTAGTTCAGAAACACCCCATAGACCAGACATCACAGAATTACTCAAGTGTATAAAAAGCCACGATTCCATTCCACTTGCTGAGCACATTTGGTCCCAACTGTTCAGCTGCAGCACACTTAGTGTGGTGAGGATTTTTAAACACACCTATGTCATGCAGATATCTCCCCAACCCTTTCAAGAAGCAAGGATAAGGCCTGTTGCTCAGGAGGGGGCCCAAGGCTTGCACAGTGCAGATCCCTGCAGTAACAGGGAAGTTGGGAAATCATGGAGAGGCAACAAGAAGAACCACCACATGACTAGGAAAATGCTGGTGACAGAAAGAGATGTTTAATTTATCAGCTGCAGCTTCCATATTAAAAAATGGACTTCACTGCTGCTTCTTCAGTGGAAATGACAGTTAAGTGGACCACGACTATTTAGTAGCCTACCACCATCAGCAACATCTACTGCTCACATGTCTGTGAGACTAGCACAACAAATGATGTCACTGTCCACAACTCAGAACAGAAATACACTTGTACAGATTTATTTCTTTCAGGGTGTAATTTGAGGAAGAAAAAAAGAAGAAAACATCCTTGAAGAAATCATCTACTTTGTAATAGAAAGAATTTCTGTAAAAAACCCTCACATTTCAGAATGATCATCTCAGTAGTGTTGTAATAAGTGCATCTTAACTGCCCTTTCCTGCAGGACTGTTCCAGGTTAGGGGTAACAAATACCCTTTAGAATAAGACACCTTTTTCCTGGGTGGCATCTGATAGCGCACATTTTTCCAGAACCTTGTATTTGCTGAACAAGATTTCTCTGAGAAGTCCCCTTTCCATCGGATAGCTCCATGTTTTTGCTTAATATATCTGATTGATTCTGGCATTCTTGTGTAGTCCTGTATTTCATCCATTTCTAGAAGAATCACTTGAATCCCATCACGGATGAGGGCATTATACATAGCCAGCTGTTGTTCAGAGGTGTCTTCTAACAGGCAACAACTGGCTGTTTCTGATCCCAGCACAATCATCAGTCTTCTGCTTTGTGTAAGGGTTTCATCAGCAACGCTGACCACAGCTGGAAGTAATGAAGGAAAAAAGCAAAGTTTGCATAGAAAGTTTACAGTGGATGTAAAATATGTCTTCAGTTTGAAATTGCATATATATGGAGCAGTGGCTAGCTCAGGNCCCTGAAGAGTCTTTAGGAATCCCACTTAGCAGGGAAATGCTTATCTTGAATATTGTAGCAAACCTCTGCAAAGAGCTAGGAAAAAAGTGCCCAGAAATCAGAACAACATATTCACAGAACAGCAAAAAACATACCAGCATAACTCCATGCACTTCTCTGTAGTCTGAACTGCAAATCCTAGCCATCAGTATTTTTTTATTTCAACGTATATGAAATTAGGAAGATGACCAAAAAACATCTTTTCAACATCTTTTCTTTATTATTTCTCTCATTCTATATGGAAAATAAGAATGTTCTGGTTTTAAACACATGTGAAAAAAAAAAATCTTCAAAGGAAAATAATTTTCCACACTTCTCTGAGCAATTCTAAGTCTAAACACAGTGTAAAAAAAAACAAACTGTAAGTGATCATCTAAACTCTCTAAGTTCCAGCCTTAACATTGTGCATTTCCAAAGAGGACTGATTTGACATCTACTAGAACAATAGTACCTCTGGTGATGTTCTCAGTTTCCATGGTGAAATCTCAAGTCTCCAGTCCATAGAGGCTGTGGCACAGCTGTGAACCCTGGAGCCAGAAGAATCCACTGCTCATAAGGAGCATTTGCTAGAGACCTTCTCAAAGGAAATGGTACCATGAAATGCTAGTGCAAATACTTCACTTTAAGCATAGGTTCCACTGCTGGACCTTGCTTTCATTGATACAGCCCAACAAAGAGTGTATTCTACACCTGGGAGACCCAGCTGAAAGGCATTCAGTGAGAGATGCTATTCTGGCAATAAAGATGCTGTAAAAACCTACTGAACTTCAGCAAAGAACAAAACCAGCAAGCAGAATTCACATTTGGGGTCCAGAAATGCCAAGCTACTGCCAACCAGGCTGACATAGCCACATGCCTCTGTTTTTTTCTTTCCCAAGTAGACAAGCACCTGGTCGTGTTTCAGACTGGCCATGTTTCACTCTCTCCAGGACACCCAGCCCAAGCACAGTCCTCTCAAAGCTTCTCAGGGAAATTCTGTGCTTGTCGTCAGCGCAGCCCAGACATGAAATGAGAACATCTGGTTTCCAGAGTAGTAGCACAGTCCAGAGAGCTTCCAGTCTGCAAGAAATCTGAAACATTTTCAGTTTCCTGACCATTTCAAAAGACTTAGTTCAGAAACACCCCATAGACCAGACATCACAGAATTACTCAAGTGTATAAAAAGCCACGATTCCATTCCACTTGCTGAGCACATTTGGTCCCAACTGTTCAGCTGCAGCACACTTAGTGTGGTGAGGATTTTTAAACACACCTATGTCATGCAGATATCTCCCCAACCCTTTCAAGAAGCAAGGATAAGGCCTGTTGCTCAGGAGGGGGCCCAAGGCTTGCACAGTGCAGATCCCTGCAGTAACAGGGAAGTTGGGAAATCATGGAGAGGCAACAAGAAGAACCACCACATGACTAGGAAAATGCTGGTGACAGAAAGAGATGTTTAATTTATCAGCTGCAGCTTCCATATTAAAAAATGGACTTCACTGCTGCTTCTTCAGTGGAAATGACAGTTAAGTGGACCACGACTATTTAGTAGCCTACCACCATCAGCAACATCTACTGCTCACATGTCTGTGAGACTAGCACAACAAATGATGTCACTGTCCACAACTCAGAACAGAAATACACTTGTACAGATTTATTTCTTTCAGGGTGTAATTTGAGGAAGAAAAAAAGAAGAAAACATCCTTGAAGAAATCATCTACTTTGTAATAGAAAGAATTTCTGTAAAAAACCCTCACATTTCAGAATGATCATCTCAGTAGTGTTGTAATAAGTGCATCTTAACTGCCCTTTCCTGCAGGACTGTTCCAGGTTAGGGGTAACAAATACCCTTTAGAATAAGACACCTTTTTCCTGGGTGGCATCTGATAGCGCACATTTTTCCAGAACCTTGTATTTGCTGAACAAGATTTCTCTGAGAAGTCCCCTTTCCATCGGATAGCTCCATGTTTTTGCTTAATATATCTGATTGATTCTGGCATGCTTGTGTAGTCCTGTATTTCATCCATTTCTAGAAGAATCACTTGAATCCCATCACGGATGAGGGCATTATACATAGCCAGCTGTTGTTCAGAGGTGTCTTCTAACAGGCAACAACTAGATGTTTCTGATCCCAAAACAATCATCAGTCTTCTGCTTTGTGTAAGGGTTTCATCAGCAACGCTGACCACAGCTGGAAGTAATGAAGGAAAAAAGCAAAGTTTGCATAGAAAGTTTACAGTGGATGTAAAATATGTCTTCAGTTTGAAATTGCATATATATGGAGCAGTGGCTAGCTCAGGACTGGTAGGTTTAATATCTGCACACTGGCATTCATGAGCCATGAGCCCTTTCAGGAAATGACTGATAAAAATTTTCTTCAGTTCACAGGAGCAAATGTCATTCAAAAATTCTCAACCTCACATACTTAGAAGCCATGTAGATGTGGTGTAGTAGTGGCCATGGTAGAGTTAGATAATGGTTGAACTCAGTTATCTTAAAGGTCTTTTCCAACCATAGTGATTCTGTGAACATTGTTGATGTGGCTGAATTCTCATTTGGATATCATTAAAAAGAAAGTGCAGACCTCTCATAACATCAGAGCAGAATTTTTGTTATGAAACCAAAAAAATTAAAAGTAAAAAAAATTGTCCTCCACCTCTGAAGACATTCCAAATCTGGCTGGACAAGTTCCCATCTGACCTGCTCTAGATGAACCTGCCTTGGCAGGAGGGTTGGATGAGATCTCCAGAGATTCCTTCCAGTCCCTATCACTCTGTGATTCTGCCCATTGGACAAATTATCCATTAAAAATAAAAAAATACAGCTTTGTTTTCCAAAAAATAGCCATCTTTTAATTGTATATATAAACCTCTAACCCAGGAACAACGCATCAGAAGACAACCTATTAACTCAATTAATTAAAGCATACCTTGTCCTGGTAAATCATCCCTTCCTGATATGAAGAGATTATATCCACACTGTCGTTCCAAAACATCAGGGAGTATTCCACGAACAAAGGTTTCCAGGTGATAGAAACTTCTGCCTCCAGTGCTTGCTGTATGCAGGACGTATGCATCGTAGACTTTCCCATCTGAAACAAACACATCTTTCTATTCAAAACCTAAAAATCAGCAACATGCCTCTATTGGAAGGTTTCATTCTGGACTGTTTAAGTAATGGGGGGGTTGATTCACCTGACAGAACAATGTCAAAGCACTAAAATGCTCTACAAACCAAAAGCAAGATGATCAGCCATAGAACCCGGCGCCTTCCATCACGGGGATGGATGTACCAGCAGATGACCTGGATGCAGGAGCTGGGAGCTGCAGGAGGAAGCCCCCACCCCAGAGGTTCCAGGACACCAATGAAGAGTCCTCTTTGCAGGACTTTCTTCACCAACTCTCCTGGAATAAGCTCAACAGCAGCTGTCTCCACTCTTGACTAAGCACAAGAGAGGGTGGAAAATGCCAGCTCGTTCTTGTAATAATTATGGGAGGGAAAGGCAGGTGGAAGTAAAGGCCAGGAAGCAGATGAGGTTTTGAGAGTTAAAATCCCATAATTAACAGGAATAAAGAAACCAAACAAAAAACAGATTTAAAACAACAAGTTCAGCTCAACAAGCTTCAAGTTTCTTTGAATTTATTTTGTTTTCATTAGAGCTTTATTGAAGTGTTCTGGGAAAACTGAACTTTTAACCAAAAGTTGACATTACTTTTCCATGAAAACATTTAGAACAGTAAACTTCACTGTTCTAAACTTGAGTAAACCTTAACTATCTCAAGGCACATAATCCTTTCACTTTCAAGGTATGGGGAGCTTCAGTCTGAGTGCTGCCATGCAGAGTGTCTATAATGTTGCACTTACTCCAACTTTTTCACACTTGCCCAGTGTATTTGTCCACATCCCAGCAATCAAAACCCAGAAGAAGAATCACAGAACAGAGAACCAGTAGCATTTTTTCTCCTCAGCACATAAGAAAAATGGACAGAATTTAGAAGGGAAGTTTTTGGGTAAAAGAGAGAAGTTGAAAGAAAAAAAATAAGAAAACCCAACAAAATTAATCTCTGGGAAAATGAGAGTCTGGTTTTCAATATAAATCATCAATGGAAGGCTGCAAACAGTTACTTTAAAGGATGCAACTCTGCTGACACCTATTGATCATCACCAGAGTGACCATAAATCTTCATGTGAAGAAACTACTTTAGAGAGATGCAAAAAGCAACATGCTAATTTGGGAATAACATGTATTCCTTTTTGACCCATCTCACTGTGAGTGCCTTCAGTATTCTGCAGTATTTATAGACTGGTTAAACCTCACCTATTGACTATTCTCAACTATATGACTAAACCCTCCCCCACCAATATCTTTGTGCACATCTGAAAATTCCTCAAGGAAATTCCACACACATTCTGCTAAATAATCACGTTATTGCTTAGCAGTGATGGCAAGTGGAAAAATCAGTAGGCTAGTTACAGAAACACACCTGGTCATACTCACATACCTTCCTTACTTGCAAAGGCACGGACAGAATCACGGTACCAAAGCACCAAGTCAATCTTGAACATCTTGTAAATTATGAAAGTAATAAATGTTGCGATTAACAAAAAGATGAGGCCTCCAGTCAGACATCTTTGTGTATCAGGAACTGCACAAAAATAGAAGAAGATTGGGTTTTAATTTTTGAATTTGTCCAAAACTGATCTTTCACACAAATGTAATACAAATTTGAGTATCATTATTGTTCACTTCCATCTACCTATTTTTTTAATAATGATCATAGAATCACAGAATGCCCCAGGTTGGAAGGGACTTCAGAAGGTCATCTAGTCCCCTGCTGAGAGCAGGGACAGCCTCAGCTAGAGCAGGGTGCTCAGAGCTCTGTCAGCCCCA
>VWZY01000688.1:211465-223498 GCA_013399075.1 Chloroceryle aenea | reverse complement strand
CTTCCTAAAGTCCAATCTAATTCTACCCTGCTCTAGTTTAAAATCATTGCCCCTCATCCTATCACCACATGCCCTTGGAAACAGCCCCTCCCCAGCTTTCCTGGAGGCTCTCTTCATCTACTGGAAGGCTGCTATAAGGCTCCAGCCCCTGATCATCCTTGTGGCCTCCTCTGGCCCCACTCCATCAGGTCCATGCCCCTCCTGTGCTGAGGGCTCCAGAGCTGGACACAGAACTCCAGGTGAGGTCTGACCAGAGCAGAGTAGAGCAGCAGAATCCCCTCTCTCCATCTGCTGGTCATGTTCTGTTACAAGCAGCCCAGGATGGGATTGGCCTTCTGGGCTGCAGGCACACACTGGCTGCTCATGTCCAGCTTCTTGTCCACCTGCACCCCCAATTCCTTTTCCACAGGGCTGCTCTCTGTCACCTACTCCCCCAGCCTGGACTGATAATGAGGATTGTATGATAATAAATGCATGATGATAAATACACTACCACAGTGACTCCTTCCCTACTCACAGGCACTTGCACACCTGCTGCAGACTGTAGTCCACCTGTCTTCTATCAACAGGGTACATGAGCATTTGGTATCAAAACCCCTTCTGGGAAAGTCAAGACAAACACAGGCCTCAAAAATAACAGCACTTTTTTTACCTCTGTGTTTTAAAATAATATAGGATGCAACCTGTCCAAAGGCATTTGAAGCTTGACAGACAAATGGTTGTTCAAAATCTTCACTGTTCACTTCAGAAATTATTAGCTTCACAGAATGCACAGGGCGTCCATCATAAGAACTTCCCTCCCTGTTCAAAAGGCAAGAAAGAGAGCCATAAAACCACAGCCCTTTCTGGAATGGCTTTACCAGTGACAGCTGCACCATGACAAGGACTGTTTGCATCTGCAAGAGTCAACCATGCTTCAGAATAAATAAGCAATTACATTTTCCTGTGTAAAAAACCCAAACATTTGGGCCTTTTACTGACATTTATCATAGATGTTGGGAAACACTGAGATGTTATCTGGTCTGGATCTGTGTCTCCCCGAAGGAATATAATGTTTCTACAGACTGAAGTATAAAAATATACCTTACAAACCCAAGCAAACCCTTCTTATGAGCTTCCCAGCCCCTGTAAAAGAAGGTGGAGAGAGAAAGAAATTCCACAGTGTGATATGACACAGAAAGAGACCCTGGTACAAGGGCATCATCTTGCAGTAAGCAGCTCTGGGCCAGAGAGGACATCAAAGGTGGTGACCTGCAGCAGACAACACCAACCCACTGTGTGATTCTAAAACTGCTTCTTCACCCCATGGATCAGAACAGACTTGTAACAGCTGAAGTGTGGAGCTGCACCACTAAGAGACACACCTTATGCCCCACATGTTGTACAAGGGCCCAGAAGTGCTTGTGACACACACAGTTAATCGTGTGTACCCTGAAAGAGAAACACAGCAATGTCTNCTCTCCAGCTTGTCCAGGTCCCTCTGGATGACATCCTGTCCCTCTGGGGTATCAACAGCACCACTCAGCTTGGTGTCATCTGTGAACTTGCTGCTGGTGCCCTCGATCCCTCTGTCTGTGTCACTGATAAAAATGTTAAACGAGACAGGCCCCAAACATGTGACTGATGTTTCAACTGAACAACTTTTTAGCCACCAGGAAAATGAGGGATACCACCACCTTGTTAACAGCTCAAATGCAAAATTAACTAACAAGTCTGCTTAGCCATGCACTGTGCTTTCCTGAAAACATGTTCTAGTTACCCCTTCTGTACAAATGTTCTCAACAAAGCCTTCCATTAGTGCTTCAGCTGATCTCAGTGACATTTCTCTAACTCAACACTCTTAAACCTGGACATCTTGTGATGCACAGGTTTGATCTCTTGCAACCTTTCAGAGATGCAGGTGTGAAGGGAAAGGAGGATGCAGAAAGTGAACTGGAGGACGTACACAATAGAACATTTATACAGAAAGTGAAAACTATTGCTAAATATTTAATGTCAAAGGAAGAAAGTTCCACTTTGGTTGCCAAGATGGTATCTTCTAATCTGAAAATATACTTACTCATAAGGACTTGCAAAAATCCTGCTGACACAGAACACATCAATATACACACCATTGCCTGTCCAAAACACCTCGTACCCATCAGCACCTGTCGTGTTGCAATCCACTGTAAGTTGTGAGCCTATAAAATTGTGTTACAAAGTGAAAAATTAATTTCCTTAATCTAATTAAGAGGCTATACCATTCTGTTGAGAGTCCCACACAGACCAGCTCAGGATGCTCCCAGAAAAGTTACTCTACCAGAGAGTCTTGGTGATCTGAAGGCTCAGAAAGAGACTGGTAGGACATAGCTAGGAAGATACCAGGGTGTATATATATATCTATATATACTAGATATAATTGGAAGGTTATATCTAGGAAGAAGATGCCTCTCTCTGGGGCATCACTTTCCCTGTGGATTCAAAGATGGGTCTGTTCTTAGAATCTTTCCCAGAGTGCTGGAAAGCAAGAGAAGTGACAGAATCACCTGGGTTCCCTACAATTTGTTTCGCGACTGAGAAATTTCCTTAGGATTTTGTAAGCAATATGCTTGGTCTCTCTCCCTCTCACCCCCAAACACTCCTGCTTCAAGAGATGAACTTAGAGAAACTGAGATGACCACTGAACTAGTTTTGACAAAAGCAAACCCAAGAAAACACAGGATATGGCATTCCTCAAGTGTAAATTTTCACTAGGATACAAAGCCGTATTTTCTTGTGGAAAAAAACTACTTACCAAGTTCCACTTCAATGGAGTTGTTTCTTGGATAAGATATTTCAGGGGGCTTTTTTGGTGGGCTCACTAACCAAAACAAAGAAAGTGCTTTTCAGAAAACATGAGGCAGTTGCAGTCTGTTGTATGCTTTATAACCCAAGGACAACCCAAAACAAAACCCAACCGAACCCCTGTCCTAGAGACAAGGTTATCCACAATTTTATAAGATATCCCACTCAATACTGAAAGCATCATCTCTCAGGGGGTTCTTACTTCTGACCTGAAGCTAAACTACTCTTGGGCACTACCTCTTCCACAAAGCCAGCACACCAGGCAAAGGAGCCACAAAGTATTCATCACATTACCTGATGAGGAAAAACCCTCTTAAAGTTCCACTCATTGGTCAGTAATAACCAGACCATTGGTCATATTTAACCAACCCTAGTTAGTTACATGTAAATTAGCCTCATTTCCTATGTAAAATGATCATTTCATCTGATCTGACTTTATGTTCCTCATATTCTGTTTATCCAAAGCCTATACATAGGACATTACATGAATACAATGCATATTCATATCATATAGCTATGCATGCAGACTTATGGTTCTTTCATCCCTTGCTACAGCACAGCCTTTTCAGTGGTCCAACATCCATCTCATAATGCTGTACTAGCAAAGGAGTTCATGTTTTACACTTAGGATTTCTTTTTTATTTTCTTTTATTGTGCTGTGGCCCCCGATACAAATCAGGATCTACTGAGCTAGGCACAGGCTATCAGAAATCAGCAGTTCTTGGGCTGTGGAGCTTAAAACCAAGAGCAGAAGAGATGAAGGTTTGAAGGAAACAGAAACATCACACAGGGTTAGGATACTGCTATAATTTGGGCCAGTTTAGCTTGTTGGTTTGCATCAAGAGGATAATGTAAGAGAGAGAGAAGACAATCAGGGCACAGGATGCAGCTACAGCAGAAAGCATCATGCCTACCAAGCCTTACAGGGCACCTGTTTGGGGACCTTGGCAGCAAAGCTGACACACTTTGACACACTGCAACTTTGAACAAGGGAACAAACCTTCATCATGGTGGCAAGGAGACAAAAATCCATCAACTCTGCCAGCATTTCCCTCCTACTTGGGTGAAAAGTAGTAGCCCTTCGCATGTCTATCCACAGATGTGGTCTTTTAGCTTTAGTCTTTGGGCAAATTTGGACACAAAATTTGGAGTCATCATTATGAACACAGAAGAACTTACCTACTTACCTTCTACAGTCAGACTGACGTCCCGTGAAACATTATATTGTTTCCCATTGTAGGAATATGTTGTTTTGCAGGTATAGTTTCCTTGATCACGTACACTGGCGTTGAAAATGATAAGAGCAGTGTTTGAGAAGGCAAACCTCTTCCCTTCCAGCAGCTGGCAGTCCTAAATGTGTGCAGAGAACTCTGTTACATCACTGTCTTTTCCCATGATTTGCCTCTCTTCAAAGGAATCTGAACTTTCATTGGGCCACAGAATAAGGACAGATGCTTTGCAGAGGCTGAGGAGGAGGGAGAATGGTGGAATAAAGAGCAAAACGTGCTTAATTTTCACTCTGAGATTTTAATTCAAAGCTACTCCAGTTCATTTCCTATAGAAGACAATTTTCAATATTAAATAAGACACTGAAATGCAAATGTGTGGATTTGCAGAGTGTTCATTAGTAAAGAATCACTCAGTAATTGCACTTTAAACAATGAAGTATTTCAATACTCTTGCTACCATATGGACTGCACAGGCATGAGTCAGGAATGACACAAAAGGCACTACATTCTTGTAACAAAAAGAGCCTTTAAAGAAGTGTGAACAATATGAAATGACATTTATTTAATGGAAGGATATTGAGCATGTAACAGATATGCCAAATGACATATTCAAACTGGGTTTTTCACCACAGAAATGCATGCCAACTTGTTACTCTAGCAGGTAAAGAGATGCCACCTGGTGGAGACGTGGCTCAACAGCTCTCCTACATCTACACTGAATTTCTACCCTGTCAATCAAAATAAAACCCCCAAACCTGTATGCACCTCTAAAAGATAAGAAGTCTTAATCATCTTCCCATCTGTTCTAAAAGCATTTTTCTCCCATTTACACTAAATCTTTAATATTTCCTCTACAATTCACAGACCTCCATGACCTACATTTTAAATAACACAGTTAGTTATAAACCAGTACAAATCCCAGTATTCTCACCTTGTACCAACGAACAGGCTGCATATTCTTCTCATTCCTGAAATAATCCAAGTGTGGACACACGACCTTTGCAGATGGCAACGTGAATATCACCTCCTCTACAGCAAATTTTTCATTTAAGCATAGATCTTCATTCCTCTCAAAAACTGTTACTTTTGTGCACATTCTCCTGAAGCTTGTCAAATTCCTGCAATTAATATAACAATTAAAGTAACCTATTTGGCATATTTTTCAACTCAAAAATATATGGTGTTGTTTTTGGAGAAGAAAGAGAGGATGAGAAGATTTGTTTCTTGTAATAGAATTTCCTTTGGCCTACTAGAAAAAAGAACCCCAAACCAGACTTATTTTCCCCAACCTCAAGTTAGTACTGTGAACACTCTCTCTTCTTCATTAGTATTTCTCTTACCCCCCAGATTTTACTCTCGTTATAAAAGTTATTCCCTCTTGCAACAACATAAGTTTGTTTCTGACGTTCACCTTATGACACATTCATAATCTCCAGAATCTTCTAACATTGCAGGAAGAAACCAGATTAAATTCTTCTGCTGATGAATTCTAGAAAGTGTGTCTCTAGGCACAGCTGTCTGGTTACCAACTTTATACCATGCTAAATCGTAGTCTCCACTTTTCAAGCTCTGTTCCAGTGAACACTTAATAGCAAGAGGCTGCCCATCAGGCACAAGACTTTCCCTCAACATCACATCATAGGCTTCACATTTCTCTAAAGGAAAGAGAGAAACATAAAGAAAACCTCAAAAGCTGTAAAAGGATATACTGAACTCATTTCTTGATTACAATTACAAAGTTCAATGAGGTTTCCACCTCCATAAAGGTCTTTTCTACTCAAACCACAGTTGTAACCCCTTACCTTTACAGTTCAGAGCATCACTCATTGATACACAGATAGAGTTATGCCACTGAAATGAAATAAATGCTCTTTTCTGCAAGTGACAGCTTTCCACTCAGTAGAATCTCTTAATCTCTTACTTTACAGAAGACTTTCTTTTGTATCTTCTAGTTCAGATGCAAATAACTGAAGCCCTTCTATTTCCCCAGGCTGTTCCCTGCACATGTACACAACCACACACGTGCACACACAAACTGCACATTTAATGTCTTCCTGTTCACTTGACTGTAGCCAGAGTAAGTCTTCAGGACAGACTATGTTTTCAGTGCCCAAATGTCCTCAGAGAACACTGAAGTTAAAGTTGCTGTTGCACAAAATCAAAGTTTGCTACGGAAATTTCAACTTTCTTCATTTTATGAGCATATGGAGAGGAATTATTGTGGCAAGCACTTACCTGAACTCATTTTCTTTCCTACTGATAAAAGGAGATGCATATGGGAAAAGAGCAGCACCATGAGATTCATTTTTTTGGTCAGTATGACAAAAAAGACAGCAACTCCAGATACCACGGTCACACTCCCGAGCCAGTATTAGATTTCTCTCAAATTCTTTGTTTCATTAGAATGTAAGAACATCCACACAGAGTCTGATAGCAGAGTTTGTCTCTGATAACAACCAGGAGAGTAGGACACAAGTAGAATAATACTTTGCTTTTGGCCCCTTTCTTTCCTGTTATGTTCTGCATGAATAACCATTCTCCAGCTTGTCTGGGTATCATGGATTTCTTGTTGTGACAAACACCAAAGGAAATCCTCCCTCATCTTCCTAGTCTATGCTAGTTCCATTTTCCAGACCTTTATCACACCTTGCATCAGTCATCTCCTTTCTTTACCTCAGAGTCCTCATCCTTTTAATGACTTCTCATACAGTATTTTTCACACACTTCTTGCCTCAGCTTCTCTAAAAAGCCCCTCTCCAAATGCTCTGCATTATTTCCAAGGAGCAGGAAGGTACAAAGATAACTAGAAAACAGAACTCTCTGCTACTGGGGGGAGGCAGCAGCCAATTAATCACCTTTCCACATGACTACTTAGCTGAGAACCAAAGGATTGGTGAACATTGCAGCTTGCCCATCCATGGGAAAAACACCACACCACAAACCAAACCAAAACCAAACCAGTTTCCAACTACATGGTTTGCCAGAAACTCAAGGAATGGAAATTCATTATTTTAGGGGCTTTTTTTTAACAATTTAGCATTGCTGTAAGATTCCAGGTGGAACGACAGGATTATGACAGCAACTCATGGGAACCTGCAGCCTGTTCTGGGCTCCCCAGAGAGGGAGAGGAGAGGCTGAAAGAGCAGGGACTGTTTGGCCTGGAGAAGAGAAGGCTTGGGAAGTGTGAGGATGGATCTTATCAATGTGTGTAAATGCTTGATGGGAAAAAATGAAGACCAAAGAGACAGACTTTTGCCAGGACTGCCCGCTGAGATGACATGAAGCAATGATCAAAAACTGAAACACAATAAAATTCCATCTGAAAACAAGAAAAAACTTTTTTTTTTTTGTGGTGAGGGGGATAAAACACTGGGAAAAGTTGCCCAGAGAGGCTGTGGAGTCTGCATTTGTGGAGAAGATATTCAAAATCCAACTGGACACAGTACTGCTCTAACTGACCCTGGAGGGGCAGGCCAAGGAGGCTGCATTAGATCCTCTCAAGAGTTCCCTTCCAACCTAAATGCTTCTGTGATTCTGTGATAAGACAGTACATAAAATATCACATATTATGCATGTTATAGGTTTCTGCTTTTAGGCATGTTTAAAAGAACTTCATTCATGCACATCAATTTGACTTTTCCAGACATATGCACAGAAAATTAGTATTACATTTCAGAACATGACCTCCCATAGCCACCAATAAACTTACCTGCAATAATTAGAAACTGTAGTGCTGTTGTGATATTACACAATAATAATGTTTTTGCTGTCATGTTTTGCTGCAGAAATTGAAAGAAAATCTTCAGTTAGTGATTTCCAATACAATTTTTCACAATTTTTAGTCAACATTTGGATTACACAGGAATCACATGGTTCATACAGCACACAGCCATTGTCTTTGGCTTGTTCTGAGCCTGTTACCTGCTTGTTTTACCTGACAGCTCCTAATTATTACACCAGAAGAAAAAGTGTTTCCTATTCAGCTTGTCAAGCACTTGGGATTTTTTACACTTCTAGCACAGTCCTCCCCAGCTCCTGCTTTCCCAAGCCACAGTCCTAGTCTCTCCAACTCTCCCTTTGATGGAATATGATTTTGGATTTGACCACTTTGCCACCCTCTTCTGTACCATCTCCAGTTAGGCTGCAGCCCCTCTGAGGTGGGGAGAGGAGAACAGAATTTGCAGAGAGTCTTCAAAACATCGGTGCACTGTGGATTGATGTCTTTGAGTAATACTGACTGTTGACTTCCAATCCCATGGGCCTATGTAGTAAAGTCCAAAGATCTCATTATTGAGTGTTAAAAATCAGGTCAAGCCAGTCAGACAATGAGCATGTGATGTTACAATTTTGCCCATCTGTTTTAATTTTAAATTTTCAATTTTCTTTATATTTATCTGCAACAAATCTCTTCTGCTATCAGTACCTAGTCATTCACTACCATGACATCCTCCTGCCACCCTCTGCATTTAACACCTTTGTGTTCTAGCCTGAATAGCTTTGTATTGTTGGCAAATTCTGCCACTGCAACAAATTCCCTCAGTCCAGATTGTTAAAAATACATGCTGAGTTGTTTGGGACTCCAGCAATGACCTTCCTCCACCTGAAAAAAATTGAGCATTTATCTTTTGCCTACTTATACATGTGAGAATAAATAATAAGGCTGTCTACCTTCACTGAGAGCCTCTGCTGAATGCCTTGACTTCCCTGTACAAAAGTCACTGTTGACTCCTTCCCTGCATACTTTTATCTTCATTTCCACTGGTTCCTCTCTGAAGAGGTTTGGATCCAGCTGCCTGCTGCAGATACCAGGCTCACTTCTCTGTACTCTCCTGTCTCTCTTTTGATCGCTTGGGGAGGATAAAAAAACCCACCACTTTCTGATCTTTTGGTCCCAAAGCTGCTTTAAATGGGACATTTACAACAAAAGAACACAAGCATGATTATCAGCCAGCTGTGGTGCTTTATTATGGGTGATTTCATTCTATAACTGCCTTCCATGGAGGATTAGCCATAAGAAAAGATACTGGCTCTGAAATCCATGGTCTTCCAAGATGAACACAAATGCAAGAAAATTCTTTTTTATTTTTCTTTTGCTATGTTCATATATTCTTGTGGCACATCCCATAGGGGTTTTTATAGCTGAATGACCTACTGGGTCTCAGGACTCTTTGGTAGACTTCTTATCCCAAATGTGTTTGGAGAAGGATCATGTCAGAGACATGGCTGCATGTCTCTGACAAATTAAGTTCCTTAACTTGGCCTGTCTTACTGGTTTTATTTCCATTCAGCCTACCACAGTTTTTAACAGCTCTGTGAAAGGACAAATGCAATTATTCCAACTGAGCAGGAGAGCCCCAACCTGCTGGGACACAGCTGATCACCAACTTCTCCAACAGTCAGTGATGACACTTGCAGCTGCTATGTCTGATTTCACCAAACTGATTCAGAAGTGTGCCATCTATTGAGTCATCCCCACTGCTTCTTGTAGTGTCTGCTTCCTTCCTTCTTCCACTTCTCTTTCCTCCTCCCTCACTGCAAATTTACAAATGACCATGCAGGTCTTTTCTTGCCTAGCTGTAAGAAGGAAAGAATCCCTGCCAAGAATGCTTAGTGTAAAAAGAAACAAACAAAACTTTAAAATCACTAGAGGGAGTTTATATGTGTTTGTAGAAAAGCTTCAGCTTCCTTGTGACAGACAGTAACTCCTAGAATCTCTAGTTTTCAATTTTAAAGATGAAAATATTATAAAGGAAATTATTTCAAGATCAAATGGGACTGAATAGAGTCCACTTGTGACCAGATATTTATGGTCTTTATGGTATTTTTGACTATTTATGGTATTTAAGACTTTTGCTATTTTTCCATAAACTCTGTTCCATCACAGCACTACCTTACTCTAGTATTCTATTAACCCTATTACTATTCTAGTAACCATACACATAAAGTGCTCCAAGTAGACTCCTTCTTGTCTCTGACATTTCACAATGAAGAAACTTCCATTTCTGTGGAAGGTCAACCCAACAGTAAACTTACAGTCGGCTCTGTGCATGCATTCACATAATTCATGAGGAAAATAACCAATGTATGACTGCAGAGTCAAGTGTGAATGTTTTTCCTACCACATTCCTCCTTGACAAACAGCGAAACTTCTCCCTTTTCCCAGCCATTTTGTCCACATCTTGAGCTTGCAGTCGATCTGTGGAGCTTTACCACTCAGGACAGAATTCATCTGGAGTTATTTTTGCCCAAATGTTTCAGAAGGGAAAACATTCCGTATTTCACCCTGAAAGGAAATATTTGTATCAGTTTAAGATTAAAAAGAAAAACAAAACAAAAACAAACCCTAGTGTCTGGTCTTCAATACTACATGCACCTGAATTACAATTACAGCACCTATGATAGAACACAGTAAAGCATAATTCTCATCAAAATTTGTCATTAAATTGGTACAGCCACCTTCTCCCTCTGCTCTCTTGTCCTTTCAAAGCTGATCTACTCAGTTTAAGGAAAAAAAAAAAAAAAAAACAAAATNAGATATGCTCCAAACCCCTTACTAGCATGATATCCTCTGTACCCCCTCCAGCACCTCATATCCTTCTGGTAGAAAGAGGCCCAAAACTGGACACAGTAGATGTGTCCAGCTTTCTCCTCATGTAGCCACAGCACTGAGCCTACCTCAATAGCCNAAAAAAAAAAAAAGAAAACAAATCTAGTCTCATCAGAACTTTGAAGAATCACAGCTTTCACTAATTCTTCACACGTGGCACTTTCTTTAAATGGCTTATTCAAAACCACAGACAGATTAAAACATGCAACAGTCCTGTTCTCAGCACTGAGAGAACTGACGGGCAGTCAGAGTATCACAGCTTTTCTTTTATGTAAGCCCACAAACTTTAAAATCATTAATATATGTATACTTATTCATGTTACCTTAAATGCTTCCATTAACTGCAAGATACGCCGTGTCTCTGCAAAACGTCATGAGGTGTCTGGCTTTTGTTCTAGGAAAAATGATGAAAACAGATACATACATTCCTTCAGTGCTGACTCATCCCTACCCGGTGATGAAGCCCCCTGCATTGGGATGTAGAATTCTAGAATCACAGAATAGTTTCAGCTGGAAGAGACCTTCAGGATCATCAAGTCCAGCCTTATTCCCAGCCCTATCAAAACCACTAAACCATGTCCCTAAGCACAGCATCTCCCTGGCTCTTAAACACCTCCAAGGATGGTGACTCCACCACCTCCCTGGGCAGGCTGTTCCAGTACCTGACAACCCTTCCAGTAGAGAAATGCTTCCTAATATCCAGCCTGAACCTCCCCTGCTTCAGCTTCAGGCCACTGCCTCTTGTTCTATTGCTTGTCACCAGGGAGAACAGACCAACTCCTGCCTGGCTACAACTTCCCTTCAGGTAGCTGTACAGAGCAATAGGGTCTCCCCTCACGCTTCTTTCTTTCCTCAAGGCTAAATAGCTACAGATCCTTCAGCCTCTCCTCATAAGAGATATGCTCCAAACCCCTTACTAGCATGATATCCTCTGTACCCCCTCCAGCACCTCATATCCTTCTGGTAGAAAGAGGCCCAAAACTGGACACAGTAGATGTGTCCAGCTTTCTCCTCATGTAGCCACAGCACTGAGCCTACCTCAATAGCCATTTCACAGAACCACAGAATTTCTGAGTCTGAAACAGACCTCCAAGATCATCAAGTCCAGCTTATGACCCAACACCATGACATCAGCTAGACCATGGCACTCAGTGCCACATCCAATCTTTCCTTAAACACCTCCAGGGATGGCGGATGGTNGGCCACTCTCCAGCCACTCACCCCCCAGCCTGCAGCACTGCAGGGGTTACTGTGGCCAAAGCGTAAGAGACTTCCCCGACTGGCTGACATCCCTCACCAGGTACGGCTGGAGATGAAGATTCTGCATTGAAATCATTACATACTGCCGGAAACACGCACTTGCAAGGGGCTGCA
>VWZY01000688.1:200364-211017 GCA_013399075.1 Chloroceryle aenea | reverse complement strand
CCGGGCCAAGCTGCCGCCCCGCCCCAGCGCACTGGGGTAGCGCTGATTAAACCCAGGCTGCGAAAAAGTTAACGACTTTGAGCAAGAATCGCTTTGACTTGGAAAAGGCTTCAAACCCCGCCTGGGGCTCCCTCGCCTGAACCGCCACCCCCCGGTCTGTCCGCGGACAGGGCTCGGCCTCCGCGGGGGAGCGGCGGGGAATCCGCCCAATAACGATTGCAACATCTTTCTTTCTTTTCTTCTTCTTTTTTTTTTTTTTTTTTTCTTTTCTTTCTGCCTTTCTTTCTGCCTGCCTTTCTGCCTGCCTTTCCCTTTCTGTTGTTTTGGTTTTTTAGGTTGTTTTTTTTTTTCCTTTTGTGTGTGTGTAGTCTGTGCAGCTGCACACTGGAAGAGACTGTGCAACTGGAACAGAAAGATCTGCTCAAGACTCTGGAGGCTTGTGGACATCAGCTGTTTCATTTGCTTCTTTGACAGCTTGGTTTAAGTTCCTTAGTTCTCTGTGTTCTGCAGCGTTTCTCAGTTCTCTGATTCACACGCCACGGCTGCAGTTGGAGGTCCTCAAAGAAATGTAGCGTGGGGAGCACAGAATGAGATACAGGCATTTTTCAGGCTGTGCTGTCACGTGTTGAGTAACTGCTAAAATGGATGGTTAAGGTAGAGGAAAGGTCTTAGGTGCAGCAATCACAAACCTCTTGAATTATCACGATAGATCTTCTCGTCATCGTAAAAACTACATCATAAACACACTTGCTAAACAAATCACAAGTATCTTGCAAAAACGGTGGAGAATAATTCAGACCTGTCCCGATCCTTCCACCCTGACTTCTCGTTCTACTTCTGGAGCTTCTTTCATTCCACTTTCTGGTACTAGTGTATTTACTAAGCGGAAACAAGTTCAACCATCCTGCCCACCACGTGAGATAGTCCCAGACATGCAAAACTGAGCGATTATGCCCTGCAGTGCCTGCAGATATTGGCTTCCATCAATGCAAGGTATGTAGTGCTGGCTGGAGGCATGTTCTAACAGCTCTAGACACGATGCAGTTAGGAGGAGCAGAGACAATTCATTCATTCATTCTGGGGGGCATAAAGAAGAGTGTGGCCAGCAGGTCAAGGGGAGTTCTCCTCCCCGTCCTCTCTGCACTGGTGAGACCACAGCTGGAGTGTTGTGTCTGGTTCTGGGCTCCCCAGTTCATGAGGGACCGGGAAATACTGGAGAGAATCCATTGGAGAGCCATGAAGATGCTGAAGGGACTGGAACATCTCTGGTGAGGAAAGGCTGAGAGTCCTGGGGCTGTTTAGCCTGGTGAAGAGAAGCCTGAGAGGGGATCTGATGAATGGTTACAAATCTCTGCAGGGTGGGGGGCAAGTAGAAGGGGCCAGGCTCTTGTCAGTGGTGCCCTGTGATAGGACAAGAGGTGATGGTAGCGAGGGGAAACACGTGAAGTTCCACCTAACATGAGGAAAAGCTTCTTCAATGTGAGAGTGACAGAGCCTGGCCCAGGCTGCCCAGAGAGGTTGTGGAGTCTCCTGCTCTGGAGACTTTCCAGCCCCCCTGGCTCTGTTGCTGTGTGGGCTGCCCTGGGTGACCCTGCTCTGGCAGGGGGGTTGGACTCGCTGATCTCCAGAGGTCCCTCCCAACCCCCACCATTCTATGATTCTACAGTTCCTGGCTCAGCAAAGACAGCAGGAATTCTGCAGTCAGCTAGTCTCTTTTCAAACAGAAAACCATATGCACATTTCATTTCGGAAACATTTCTTAGGAACTCGCTGTGCTAGGTCAAATAATTATTCTGCAAGTTTTCTAGTTTCTGTATTGTTGTTATTTTGCACCACCAATAAACATCTATGAGTTACATTTGATTAACATGAAGGCAAGTGAGGTGGTCTCTAATCTGCCTTGTGACATTTTTTTAGAAGCACTGATTAAAAAAATCAGTTTTGAAGAATTCTTTCTGAGATGGTCACGCTAGATGTTCTGCTCCATGCAGTATTTTTCTCCTCCTGTGTTCATTATAATACCACTAATGGTGAAAAAAAATGTTTCTGACTAAAATGTTTCTGGTATAAAAGTCATTGTTAAAACTTTACCAAAAAGAAAAGGTAAAATGAGAACTATTCAATCATTCAGCTATTCAGTGATTAATGTGAATCAGAATTTAGAAAATCCATGTTACAGAAAAGCTGGAGGAATAGCAACCAAATTGGCTGGCTTTCATTAGACAGCAAAATGTACAGAATGTGGCAGTCACAAGGCAAGAATTGCAGGGAAGAGCAGAGAAGTTGTTCCAGGAAAGCAAACGTTGCTACCATTCTGCACAAATATTTGATTTAGTCACCAGAAGCACTTTGAAGCAGACTAAGAATCACCAACGTGATGCTAAGAGTTTTCCCAACATCCTCCTGATCAGATCTACACATTGCCTTTTTTTTTTAATCTACACAAACATTCAGATGTATTTTTTTCTCATAAAGCTCTAAGACAGAAAGATCTGTTGTAATTAGCACAGTAACACAACTCACCATTGCCATCTTTGAAAATGGATTGCAGCAGAGCAACGATCATGCCGTGGATTATTTTTCTGCAACTGATGAGGTGCTGCAAGAAGGCTACTTCTGTGCAAATGAAGAGACTGGACTTGGGAGTAGCATTTGGCATACTGCATTTTTCCAAAAGGTTTTTGTGGAAAAGGTATCATAGAATGGTTTCAGTGAAATAGCCCAGTTCCAGCTCCTCTGCCATGCAGAGAGACACCTCCCACTAGACCAGGCTGCTCAAAGCCACATCCAACCTGGTATCTCTGTGAAGTCCTTTTCCCATTGGATGACCCCCTGCATCTGCTTTATTTATTTGATAAATATTATGTAACCAGTGAAGGGAGAAATGTACCTGCAATAAAAAATTCAGTTATTTTGATTTAGAAGTAAATCAGAGTGTTCACTTAGGAAGGGATGGGATAGAATTTGCCTGGGATGAATTTAGACCATTGCTGTTCATAACCACAACTTGTTTCTCTGCATCCTTCACTATTTTTTTTCAGGATCATCCATATTCCCTAGTCTATAATACTGGTGACTTTCCATTTTCACATATATTCAGCTCCTATGCTTGTGGCTGCATTAGCCTTTTCACCTGGAGCAGAAAAGTGCATTAAAGCTGATCTCCCTCCCAACACCACGCCCCCACACACACTTTGTATAACCAAACAATCCTGCAGCTGATGGAACAGATCCCTTTTGGAAGAGGCAAGATCTGAAGACAAGCTCCAGCTACTTGGGTATGCTATCAACAGTACGTGACAGCAGTTAGTCTGAAATGAAGTCTCTTGAAACATGTGTTGTGTGGACACCAGGTCCTGCACGCCAGCTGACTTCACCTGCAAAAATCAGGGCCAGCATCGCCCTGGGTTTTTTAGGACAAGTGACAATGACAAGCGAACATCATCACTACTTTTGTAAAGGAAACGATAGAATCCAGTGATCTTGTGTGTTTCCCACTCCTGGTAAATCACCCCTTCTGTGTGAAAAGAGACAGTAGTCACCCTGTGTCTCTAAGACATCTGGAAGTGTATGTAGGGCAAAACGCTGTGGTTTGTTGCCACAATCTGTTTTTTTGTTTTTGGCAGCAATACGTACTCATCGTACATCCTTCCCATCTGAAACTGAACAGGGCAAATCAAAGCCTATCAGAATTTAAAGCCCTTTATGTGTATTTTTCTGCCACTTCTACTTAAAGCTTTGCTGCTCAAGGTATCTTTGACAAAGACATTAAGACAGTTGTCATATGTACAAAACTTCTCAAGCTACAGGAAACAATTACCAAGAAATGTAATTGCAGGCAATTATTTAGATACAGTTAGAGCTGCATAAATCAGTTTATTTTGATACCTTGTGACTTAGCAGCTTTTTCTCACTAACTCAGGTGTTGCAGTTTCTCCACACGGTCACCATCCCCAGAGGGTCTCACCCATCATCCTGCTCCCGAGGCCTATTCTCTTGTTTGCTGTGACCATCACACTTTGACTGGAGCTGTGGTGCTTGCAGTGCTTGACATCTGCCATCCACTGCTGGCAGTGCGCAGCTCACGATCACCACATAGGCCAAGCTCAACTTTGTGTGCTTTCTATTAGTATTAATAATAGAGGTCTATTATTTTATTATTATATTATTAAACCTGTCTCCATTTCAACCCACAGGTCTCCTTTCCTTTTTCCCAACTCCCCATTTCAAGGAGGGGGGTGTCACTGGGTGATAAAACAACTGACTGAACAAAGCCATACCTACCATGCCAAAGCAGCATACTAGGGATGCCAAGGCCATCAGCTTGCAGTGCTGAGAATGTGCAATTCCACTTTACTGAGCAATCCCACTTTTGGTTTGAACACTGTGCAAATAGCTTAGCATTTACATCTTGCAGACATCCACCTTACAGGAATTTCTCTGGACTTGTGAGTGGGAAATGGGATATAGGACTGACTAGTAAACAAAGATCTGGTTTTAAGGTCGTAACCACCAGCACTGGCAAAAGTCAGCTGGAGTTTAGTTTCACAAGGTAAATGAAAACATTTAATAAAATATTCTTTAGCTGTAAAAATGACCCATGCAATAGGAAATCAGTGCAATCAGAATGAGCAAAGGAATTACCCGTGCCCACAAAAACACACTGATCCTCTCATCTCCTTGGAGAAAGGTAATGGCAACTATGAGAGGAGAAGGCAGCAAGGCTAATAGAAATAAAGATATGATCCAGGAAATAACAGTAACTAAGAAGAAAGATTTTTTTCACATTTCATTCAGGGAGGACAGGCAGTTTCTATCCTAAATTCCAAAGTAACTGATGTATGAGGTTGGAGGCCCGGTAGCTAGTAATCTTGAAGCATGGCAAGAGCCAGTGCAGGAGGTAGCATCTTTCTTTGGGCCATCTAAAATACTGTGAGGAACAGACATACTTTTCTGCAGAAAATACATTCTGTGTTAATTAAAAAAAATATATATATTATACAATTACAGATTAAAAAATCTTCCATTGAGGAAGAAATATTCAAAACCAATCAAACCGTAAGCTGCAGGGTGTGCAAAAAACCTTTTGATTCAGAAAGGTTAAAATAGGAGTGGAGATATAGAAAAGGAAAATACAAAAGTAACATTGCAGCTTTTGGTTACATCACAGTAGGCCATTGGTTTGTTTCAATATCCTTATCAGCTTCATCTTGGAAACTGAGTATCACAGAATCATAGAATTGCCAGAGGTGGAAGGGACCTCAAAGATCATCTAGTCCTGACCCCACTGCCATGGGCAGGGACACCTCCCACTAGAGCAGGTTGCTCAGGAGAAAGCTGAGTTCTATTGCAAGACCAGAATTGCAAGACTGACTGGGAAGCCAACTAGTGAAAGATGACAGCAGATGCTTGGAAAGGGAAGAGCCAAGGTGTGGCAGTATTTACTGTCATGGAGGGAACTCACCAGGGGATCAACCATTGCCTCCATATCGGTGCTTGCATCAGTGCTGTCAGCATTAAAAAAGAAAAAAAAGAAAAAGTTTTCCTATGTAATTTACCAATGGTGCAACCGTTGGAAGAGAAGCAGGTGACCCAGAGGCCTGGCTCATAATGATGTTTAGTCATGTGCTCCTCGTGCACTCAGAAATTACACAACTATTTTTTTGGGGTTTGTTTTTTATTTAAACACAAAAATGCTTGCCATCCAGAAGCACAGACCAAGGAGAAGAACTGGGTTTCAAGATTTCCATGACTCACCAGAATGTTAGGTCTATATAAACAAAGATAAGATAGCAAATGCTGTCTAAAACCAGGTGAACTATTTGTAGCAGAGTTGGAGAAGTACCCGTGGTCACATGCGTTTAATCATTTATTGATTAAAATCTGGTTTGCTGGAAATAACTCAAGAAGGTAAGAGGAGGTAGCACATATAATCTTATGTCTTTTCAGGTGCTGGGAACCTGGATCTGTGCAGCATCAGCCAGGCCTCTAGTCAGGGTATGGCATGTCATGCAAATCCTGCCTGCGGGGAGATTTGCCAGCACTGAAGCTTTTACAAGGCGCCCTTAGAAGCAGACAACTCTGTTCATCATCTTCACTGCCAAGCCAAAGGATGTTGTATGAGAACAGGCTGTTCCTCTTCAAGCTAAGCTGAGACATGCAGGTAGAGTCATTGCCAAGTGCCAGGTGGGAGTAGCCTACAGACTTCTCCATCAGGAAAACCTGGCTCGGGTTGTCCTGCAGCCACGTGGTACATGCAGCACAGCTCAGGCCTGAACCTACTCGCATCAGCTTTCACATGGGTCACCAACTCCTCCATGCACACACGTTTTCTGTTTAGGACCCTGGCAGCACTGTTCAGGGTACTGGCCCACCTTTGGCTGAAAAGCTGTGCACTGTCCTGGTCAACACGTTAACAAATCTGAAGAAACTTCTGTAAGAGGACAGCTATTGGTGTCTCAAACCTTGTGTGGTGAGAAGATCGAGGTAGAGAACGAGCAAGGCCTGCCTGGAGGGAGGAGGTATCCCTGGCTCTCAATAGTCCTCAATGGCTCTGCCACCTTCCTCTGGCTCACTGAAGAATTAACAATAGGAAGAGGTAAATTCTTCATAGGCAAGATGGTGTCTTTTCCCCCGAGTTAATTTCTTCTGCTAGCCACTGTGTGCCAAGGAGAGGTCTACAGCAGCTACTGCACCAGAAGTGGCTCATGCAAATTAGGACCACTTCTACATTTCCTATGGAAATTGGGGATGCCACCCACATCCTAAGTGTATAGCCAGTAAAATACTGATCTGTGTGCACCCACCACCAAAGAACTCGAGATTTGGATTGATTCCATGAGATGTCACTGGATCCAAGAGTGGTGAGATCCTTCTATCTTTCTCTCTCCCCCAATCTTTTCCTTTCCTCCACTTTCTACTCACTTTTTCTTTCTTCTCCTCAGTGCTTAGCTGCGCCTTAATTGATAAGAAAATAACCTCTACTGCCAAAACACCTTCATCTGCACTGGTTATGGATTGTTTTCAGTGAAACCCAATAAACTGTTTTGTATTCCTCCTCTGAGTGACTCTGCCACCTCTGCAGCCCTGCTGTGCAGGGACAGCCTCTTTTGAGGGACTGCAACGATTCACCTTCCTCATCCTCCACTCAGTGGGATGAGACAACTTCCCATGGAAGGAGGACTGCTAGTACACTAGCGAAAATCAGCTTACCTCTCAGGAACAGTTAAATTAATTTGGTTTGCTGAGGTTAAATTGAAGACAGACTTCATTGCTATCTATAAGTAATACATCCAGTAGATACCAATGAAGAAGAAGATCATGTCTCAGCTGTCAATTAATACATTAAAGCTACACATTTGTTAGATTCTAAGAATCATATCAACTTAAATTCTTGAAGAATAGTGATAGAAACTACGCCATAGTTGTCCTGCTGCACTACAGCCTCCAGCTCACCTTGCTTGTTGCCCATGCTGGGTGCATTAGTGTAGATGCACTTGATCTGAGCAACCAATTTCACTCCATCCTCTGTCCTTTACCCCGAGGCTCATTACAAGTGGACTGGGTTTTAGTCCCTTCCCTCTTCAATTCTAGTTTCCCCATCACTTCTGCAGTTACTGATCCATTAGTGAGCTCCACGTTTTTGTTGTCCCATGTGTCACAATTATTTACCTTGAGTAGGACAATAGGCTGGAGGTTGTCCACAGGCTCATCTCTAATGAACCTGGTTTTATCCCCTTCCCTCTTCAAGCCTAGTTAAGGCCCTTTCAGTGAGGCCTGCCTCAGTGAGTCACCTTGACTGTTAATCCTGCTTGTCTCTCTCAACAGACCGAGTGAAGGGAGGACCAGAGCACGATTGTTTACCAGCCACTGAGGAAGCCTGTGGTGGCAACCTGACCTTGGGGACACCCCAGTTAGAGAATCCAGACTGGGAAGCAGACACCAACAGGAGCAGCTTTGTCCGGAAGGGGAAGCGAGTGGCCGGAGAGGCTGGAAGCGCTCTCGACAGCGGAAGAGAATCGCCAGCTTCGCCCTCAAAGGCATCTGCTCAGAAGGCTGAATGGACAGCCCTCCCCAGAGCCTCGAACCTGAGGGCAGGAAAGTGACTGACCGCAATGCGACAAGAAGAAGAAGGAATTAAGAGGTAAACTGCAGGCCAAAGAATGGAATGGGTTAACGGACACACCATTGTGCCCACAGAACACCACCTACAGGAACCAAAAGAATGGCCAGAAAAGAACAGAAGACGGCATGTCGGGGAATGGAAGATTGAGTCAAAATACTCCAGAAGGCGATTGCCAGTAGGAAAAGGACAGAAATCATTTGAGCCATCCCTGGAAGATGGGAGACCCCTCTTTAAAATAATCTAAATACCAGTAATAAGCTAATTTGTGGAGTCACCGAAAAGGGAACTTCACCAGGAGGTAACAGGAGCAGTAGCTCACCAGAAACTCATCGGCACTCATGGTCAGTAGCTCCTGCCAAGGTTTCTGGGCACAGCCTGGACAACACATGGAAGTGACACTCGTGTATCTTGCTTGTCTGTGTCTCTTCTTTGGCCTTGGAGCAGAGAAACAGGTTTCCCAGCAGGGTTATTGAGTAGTCCTGGAAGGGAGTTGCAAAAATAAAGTAAAAACCAAACAAGGCTTTTATTCTGAACATCCAGTGATTCACCCAGACAGCGCTTTCCAATTTACTTAGGACTCTGGATTAGCCTAGGATCACAGAATTACACAATTACTGAGGCTGGACTAGACCTCTGAGATCACCAGGTCCAGCCTATGACCCATCAGCTAGACCATGGCACTCAGCGCCACATCCAATATTTCCTTAAACACCTCTCCTTAAGTCCCTTGAGTATTTGTGTTTGGAACTTTCCTACAATAACGGGATGTGGCCTTACTAATTCAACCCCTCTCACATCTTATCAATTATTACAACCTAATTCTGCTCGCAGGGTCCCCAAAAGTAATGGAACCGTACAAAAAGAAGACTAGGAGGGAAAAAAATGAGCTGAAAAACGGAGCCGGGCTCAGCGCTGCAGTACCGCAGTTTGACCACCAGGTGGCGGGCGGGAGAGCGGGAAGCTCTCGCGGTACTGCGCATGCGCGGGGCTTCTCCCTCCCTCAAAACCGCCACTGCCGAAACCCACCCCAAGCCCCCGGCACGTTACGTGCTGCGCGTGCGCCAGCACGTGGTGACGTTCTCTATGATTTACGCTTGTCCAGAGCTGCCGCACATGGAGCTTTTCTGTTTTTTCTTCTATGGTTATTGGTCTTCCAGCCTCTCTATGGCTCCCAGAGACCAGCCAAGCCCCACAGGTGGGGGTGGGCGAGGTGTCTCCAGTCCTCCGGCAGATTCTCCTGGTCCCCGTTTGCTCCAGGGGTTGTGGGTTTTGTTTGGTTTTTAAACCCTTTTTGTGCTGGATTCTTTTCCATTTCTCCACCACCTGGGTGGTCTCTGGGGTCCCGGTCAGCCTGTTGGCGTGAAGTGGGCCCCAAGCAAAGTTGACATCATCAGGCATCACTCAGCTCCTGAGCAGGATCCCGGGGATGCAGAGCAGTGGCGGGGTGGCTTCGCTGCCTGGAGGGAGCGGGGAAGAGGGCAATGGACAATCGGAAAGTAGGGGATCCCCGGCTCCCCAGGCTTTCAATTCTTCACATCTTTTGGATTCTTCCATTTTTATCTTTTGGTGCCTCTCCCAGGGAGCCAGGGAGTTCCTACTGCTGCTCCTTTCAAGTCTTAACCAGAGGAAAAAAGACCCAGTGAGACAATTAAGTAAATGGTCACTGTTGTCTTTATTTTTGTGGGAATTTGTCTTGTCCTGTGGTTTTGTAAGAGACATTGCACCTTACCGGGAATTTCCCGTGGGTGCCTTGGATACACAGGGGCCGGGGCTGTCGACAGGAGGGGGAATTGCAGCCTCGAACCCGAGGGAAGGAAAGCGACTGACCATACAGATAACTTTGGAATCGTTCATACCCACGGAGCAATGCGGGAACACAAGAGGACTCATCTGCATGGGGAACTGCGATCGAGCCGGCTGCCCAAATTCAAGTCCAAATTTTTTACTCTGATTTGTTGAACTGAACTGGGCAGCGAGTGCATCTCTACTGCGGGCACTACCTAGTGGATGTCAGAACTACTTGTGGTTTGATCTTAGGAAGTTCTACTGCCTTTCCCAAGTGGAATCAGAGTGTGAGTCAGAACCAGATGCAAAGCCTGATGCCCCTGCAGCTGGAAAGAAACACCTAACAAAAACACTTCGCCCAGTGTGGGCAGATGATAATGGAGCAGGTCCTTCTAGAGCAGAACCATCTACCACGCGTCCAGTGTTGTTAGCTGTTGATGGAGCAGGTCCTTCTACAGCAAAACCAACAGATGTGGAGTCATCAGATATGGAAGCTACCACCCAACCTTTATCTATGAAGGAGCTGAGAAATCTGAGAAAGGACTATAGCCGTCATGAAGGCCTCACCAGTGCCCAGTACAGGGGCAGAATTACATCCCTAGTCCTGCTGGCCACTCTATTCCTGATCCAGGCCAAGATGCCATTGGCCTTCCGTGCCACCTGGGCACAGTGCTGGCTCCTGTTCAGCTGGGAATCAACCAGCACTCCCAGTCCCTCTCTGCCAGGCCACTCTCCAGCCACTC
>VWZY01000688.1:139819-197261 GCA_013399075.1 Chloroceryle aenea | reverse complement strand
TCACCCCCCTTGCGCCCCAGCCCCTCCCCCAGCTCCGTTGCCCTTCTCTGGCCACGCTCCAGCCCCTCCAGCTCCTGCTGGGAGTGAGGAGCCCAGAAGTGACCCCAGGATTCCAGGGGCGGCCTCTCACCAGTACACAGCGCAGGGGGACAGTCCTTGCCCTGCTCCTGCTGCCACCCCAGTGCTGACACAGCCAGGGTGCCATTGGCCTTTTTGGCCACAGGTTGGCTCATCTCCAGCTGCTTGCTGACCAACAACCCCAGGTCCTTTTCCTCTGGGCACTTTCCAGTCACTTCTTTGTTTTGTTGTTGCTCACGGGAGCAACAAATACTCAAAATTAACTGAATATAAAGAAACTTTCCCTTGGAGATTGCTCAGTTACACACACAACCATTTAATTCTTTGTTCCAGCAAAGGTGTCCCTCCCTCTGGTCTCACCTCTCCTCGTGCAGCACGGGCTGATGGGGGCAGCCTGTGGCTCATGCCCCATTCCTGAAGCACAGGAGCTGCAGGCCAGGTGTCCAGTAAGTCACAGTTCCCAGAGAGGAGCTGCTGGAGGAGTTGGAGAGGTGGCAGCTCTTCTCCAGCTGCTGCCCAGAGCTGTGGGAAGCACCTGTAAAACGGTTGGTGGCTTTGGATGCTGCATCAAAGCCGTGGAGTGATCTGATGGCTTGGGACCAAAGCAGCTGAGGCGGTTGGTCGATGGTGTCTGCACTGGCTGGGAGCTGGGATGTAACCCCAGCACCTTCCTGCCCTTCCTCCTTCCCCCGTGGTTGGTTCCGCAGCTCCATGTACCCGCCCTCATCCGGCAGTCTCCTGGGAACTCACAGCTCACGTCCAGAGGAGCCGAACAAGAAGCACAAGCTGAAACAAAATCGATAGTGATCTTTCATGTAGCTGAGGTTTTCAGCATTTAAAGTATTTACAAGAATTTGACTTGCAATAAGCAGTTGGATCATTTTTCTTCTGTCACACAGGTGACTTCTTTGTTGTTGTTGGATACACCTGAATTTTAGAATCAGGATTGTGCAGAACCCATTAAAGGAACATTTAATGAGTGACTTTAAACCTGCCATTGGAAAGCATCTTTTCATTAAGCACCTCAGGAATGCTGATAAACATGGACAGGGTGAGTGTCAGGAGGATGGAGCCAGGCTCTGCTCAGTGATGTCCAGTGACAGGACAAGGGGCAGTGGGTGCAGCTGGAACAGAGGAGGCTCCAGGTAAACATAAGGAGAGACTTTTTCACAGTGAGGGTGACAGAGCCTGGCCCAGGCTGCCCAGGGAGGGTGTGGACTCTCCTTCTCTGGAGACTTAACCAACCCACCTGGATCTGTTCCTGTGTGACCTGCTCTAGGTGGTCCTGCTCTGGCAGGGGGATTGGACTCCATGATCTCCAGAGGTCCCTTCCAGCCCCCAACATTCTGATGTTCTGTGATGTTCAGTGTGGCTGGTGCATGGTGCAAATTCACATCCCTGGTTGTGTCACTGGTTTAGGACAGAACGGTCACAGCAAGGAGACTGCATTTAATTGTCACTGGTTTCTTTTGCAAACTATGCAATCATGAAAACCACGCCAGTACAAGCTAACTTGAGAACCCTTGCTGTCAAACACGGTGCTTTGGAGGCTTTCAGTGATCTCTCCCCAAATGTGGGCGGGTGTTCAGCCCACAGCTCAAAACGCTGGCCACAGGAGACTTGTAAAATACCTTCGCTAAAAGGATTTGAGGAAGCTGTTGAAGGAAATATTTCAGGGTTGAAAGCAGGGATTATGAAGGGAGATCTGAGTAGGAAGCCTTACTCAGGTAACACTTTTGAGTCCTCGTTCATTTGTTTTGTTTTGTTTTTTAATGCAGGTTTTAAGTACATTTTGAGCAGCATTCATGGACCCAGAGCTCTGCACCTGAAATGGAATTGCTAAAAAGCTCGGATCTGAATTGTATTCTCAATGGGAGCACTCAGCATGGCAGTTCTCTTACAGAGCAGGGGGGAAGAAGGACAAGGCAGCTCCAAAAGCAGCACCTAAAAGGGCTCTGAAAGAATCAGACTAGAACCTAGTGGAAACCTGGGCTACTTGATCCAGGTAAGGTCCCTGGCTCGCGCTCTCTGATAGCTACAAATAGAGCTGGATCTCTTAACAAGGTAATTTTGAGCCCCATGCTCATGGCAGGGGTGGTCAGAGCAGGTTGCTCAGGACTGTGGATAGGTTTCGAGTCTCCACTGATGTCCACAGCTCCCGTGGACAACTGGTCCCAGGGTGTGTGTGTTTAAAAAGAATGGTTTGTGTCAGTTAGCACCTGTCTTGGGCCCTTCTCTGTTTTCCATGCTCCCCCCTCAGGTGTTTATACACCTGGGTAAGATCCTCCCCCCAGCCTTCTCTGCTCCAGGTGCAGCATGGCCCTCTGCCACAGCAGCCAACCTCGTGTCACCGCTAAACGTGCCAAGGGTGCCCTCTGCCCCATCATCTGGATCACTAATGAAGGCGTTGAACAGAACTGCACCCAGGGCACGACACCCAGGGAACAAGCAAAAGCTAAAAGCCACAAATCCTGCTCCAGGGCTGGCTCCAGTGTGTATTCCAGCTTTCAGTCCTGCACTCAGGCAGGTCCACACCCACATTACACAGGGTATTTCTGATCCCCACCCCCATCACATCTGCAGAAAATGAGATTTTTTTCTTACCACTCGGGTTTTCCTCAAGTGGTCTTCATTCTTTCCAGGCACCTGAACAGCCTTGCTTCAACGTACCGGGCCAAATGTGCCTACAGGAGGCTGGTGCACATCTGGAAAAAGCAGACTTGCCCAAAACATAAACTGCTGAGGTGCAAGTGTACCCCTCCCTACCACAGACACAGAGAGCTGGGGCTCTTTCATTCTGGTTTGTTACGCCGCGTGAAAGAGACGCAGGTCGCAGGCCGGGCAGAACGATGGTGTCTTAAGAGTAGAAAGTGGCTCTGTCCTGCGTAGGAGCCACACGACCCAAGGGGTGCTGTGTGTTAGCTACTGCCTAGGACCTCTCCACTGCCCCTTTTGGGTAACCATCTAAAGACCACACACCCCCAGAGGGGACAGTACAAGGAGTATGCAGAGCACTCAAGACTTCTGCTTCGGGAGGGGCTGGGCCACACTGGTTTCTGTCTTTGAGGGATGAAACTGCAAGTGAGTTCATGCTCTTCCCTCAGCTTAAAAATCTCTGATAACGTCAGTGGAGAAGAAACAAAAAGCAGACGGGTGAGTGTGCAGACATCTCCTCCGCGTGCCGAGGCAGTGTCACCGTGTGCAGCTTTATGAACCAACTCCAAGATGTGGCTGAGTGGAAGGGGTTATGATATTCAAACTGAGGCAGCACAAAACAGAATCAGTACAAAAATATACATACAGTTCTTTATTAAACAACTGTAAACACTTCACTGTAAAAATCCATAAAACTTTATAAACAAACATTTTGTAAATAGATTCTATACTACAATAAAAGAATTTTAACACAATTATTTACATGCAATACTGACAAATTTGGCACTTTCTGAAAAGAAATGTACAAAACACTTTGTTGTTTAAAAAGAAATTTGAAATTATAAAAACTCAGGGCATTACTATCATGCACTTTGCAAATACCTCACAAGCACTTATGGCACAGCTAGCAGAGAGCTCCAGGCTCTCATCAAGCTCTTTACTACAAGTTCAGATAACTTTTAATGTGCTTCCGTAAGTTTGTTGTAGAACTACCTGAACATTGTCAAGAATGAAGTCAAATGCCATATTCCAAACCGATTCCACAGATGACTGCATTAGCCTGAAAGGAAGAGGAAGAAGAGGGAGCAAATTACCATTACAGAACCAGTCATTTTAAATAACAGGGGGTTTGGGGGCACTGTCTCCTGTTTATTGCTAAAAATGGAACCATTTTGCCTTTGCTAAGGCCTAAAGGCATCCCATAATACAAAAGCAGAGTGAGGTTTTTACACTGCTGCAGTCTTTCGGGTGTTGATTAATCCTGTGAAGCATTTTCCAGAACTCTAGTTAGGTATCAGTGAGTCAGAAATGGAACCTGGGCCTCCAGGCTCCTGGGCAGAGCAATTGGGGCAGAGTAACTGAGTAATAGAAGAGGATTCGACAGGTCAGAGGTGAGGCTCGACCTGGGTACAGCAGGGGAAAGAAACTGGATGAAACAAAGGGAAGATCTAAGGAGCCACAACGAATGAATGAGAACAGGATGAAGAAAATGGCCCAGGCTGACAAAAACTGGATCCTCTGGCTGGAAACAAACTCTGTAGCAAAGAAGTAAACGCTACTTTTAATTTTAAACAAATTACCACTTATTTTAACTTCTCTGTCCCCCCTCCCCCTTTTTTAGTAAAATTTAAGCTTAAAAATATTTACATTTATCAATGGAATGTCTAATGGGCTTGTGGCCTCACACTGAAGTATCTAGTGCATAAATTCTAACAGAAATAGTCTGGATGTCACAAATACTAGCAATTAAGCTACCTTTTCATGTACTTAACAACCAGATCTAACTTCTCCAAGTCTTTTTCTTCTATTAGATCAGTACAATACTTCACAACCTGTAGAATATCTTCTTCCATAGGATCTGTAATAAAAAAAGAAGAGAGAACATTTCTCTAAGTATACTCAGAATATAAAACCCAAATCATCAGAGTGTAGTAGAAATTCACTGAATTACTGAGGCTGGAAGAGACCTCCAAGATCATCAAGTCCAGCCTGTGCCCCAATACCACAACAGGAGCTAGACCAGGGGCTGATCCCACAATCACTCCTCCCACTCCTCCCCCGACATCCCAAGCTGTGTACATCAAAGGACAGCGAGCTCCTGAAACGTGTCTCGTTGACCTCTTTGTTGGTAAGAGCAAACAGCAGCCAAGCTAACATTAGCCAAAGGGAAAAGAAACAGGGATTTAGAATAGAATGGCTGTTTGGAAACTCTTAGGAGAACAGTCCCAGGTACAGAGGCTGTCACTGGGCAGACTAACTGCCCAGACGTTAAGGCAATGCTCACACTGCTGACAATTCAGCACTGGTGGTTCACTTTTGCACTTGATTCTAGAATTCTTTCCTGCAGTTACACTGAAAAATTCTGTATCCTTCTGCCTCTAAAATAAAATCTTCATGGAAGAGGAATTCTCTTCCAGTAGCTTCCATCCTGGGGGTTGTAATGCACTGGACAAAACAAGGAAAACCTCCCACACAATTAACATCAGGGCTTAAGACGAGGGCCTGACAAATTGGTTGAAAATAGGTGGATTTTTTGCGAGGTGAAGCGAGAAACAGGAGCTGGCAAAAACCAGCATTAACAACTGGGTAGGAAGAATCAAGTCACTTAAGACTGAAAAGCAGCAAGACTTCGTGATGACTGTGAAAAATAACCAGTGAGAGTGAAGGAATAAAGTGCAAAAACCTACTAAAAAAGAAGTTCTACTTGTGATGCAGGCGAGATCGCCGCTAGCGTGACGCCCTGTACCTGAAATAGTTGTAATCCATTCTTTCAGCAGAGACTTTACATCGTTGAATTCCACAGCTCCAGCCAGGTTGGGTGCTTGTGGCCTAAAGGAACCAGGCTGCTGTTCCCTCTGCAGTGCTGATGGGCCTGAAGAATCCGAAGTTGATGGAACTGCTTCCAGCTGCTCCAAAAAGAAAAGTGGATAATGCTCAGGCTGAGAAATATGGTCACACCATATAGGTTTACACATAGGGGTAAGTGACTAGTAAAGAAAACAGTCTGCTTTTGAGATCATGGACTAAGCCTAAATGAACAGGCAAAGCTGTCAAGTGCTGAAATTACCTGAGCGGCTGATCCTTCTTGTTTCAAGAAACCACCTATCAGCTTCTGTGGGCTTCCAGATGTAGCCGGCGTGTTCTTTGGAGGGCTACTAATGAGTTTGTTTTTCAAAGGACTCTGCAACTTTTTTACAGGACTGACTGGATTTTTTTTCCTCATTTTTTTCTTATTTTTCATCGTGGCATGCTTCAGGTGTAGCAAAGGATTTTTTGACGCTGAAAAACACATGAACAGTCAGTGGTTGATGCATTTAAAGTTTAATACTTTTCCATTGGAAGTGGCACCCTGTGTCTTCCATAAAAATCCCCGGATCCATAAGGAGATGATAAGCTAGATAAAGCACCTCTCACACCAACATGCCACACCAGACATTACTGGGCTGAGGATACCCAACTATTCACAAGCCTCTTGGTATAAAGTATTTCAGCACCTGAATATTAGCAGCTGGTGCCATCTAAATCCACCGGGACAACTGCTTTGCCTCAGTCAGAGCACTGTCCCACCTGGAGAGCCAGGAAAACTTCCCACCAGTCACAAAACCAGCAGTAAAAAGCCCCATAAACTGCTTTTATCACAGTTTACCAAGGAAGTCGCCCTCATTCCGTCACACTGATGCATCTGCATTAGTCCATTGACTGTGAAACCAAGGTCTGATGAGAACAGTATGGTATTTAACTCGCCGTGAACCTAATGATGCTTCCAGGAAGTGCATCCGTGGGGAATTGATCTTTCTTTCTACTGATTATTAAATGGAGACCTGGGTGATCAGCTCCGAGCGGAATCATCCACTGCCAGGTATCTGGGAGATGTATCTCATCTCTAGCTGCCTGAATCCACACCGGGGCTTTTTGGGGACCACGAGGATGCTATCTGAATATACTTTAGCTTAGGTAGTGCAGATGTGACACTTGAAACCACAGAGTGTACCAAGTTTAGATTCCATTCTGCACACTATGGACACGGGTTGAGTTCAGTGCCACAGTCCCCGTGAAGTGAATTAATTACCCATTTAAGTAACGAGACCACAGCCAGTTGTAACTGACAGTCTGTCAAAAATAAATCCAGAAATTTGACTGAACACAGCATCCTCATAGAAGCTTTAGTTCTATTTTCCAGTTTGTTCTTTTGGGTGGTGTAACTCTCTTTGAACAGCAAACAACTCCTGTTCACAACTACTGTACAACTCCATACACTCACCAAAAGCATTACCAGGTTGCTGCTCCGATTGCTTTTGCCTTTGATCATAGGCATCTTTCAGCTCTGCTTGTAGCTCTGCAGGTAGTGCAGCAAAAACCTCCGGGTCCACCTAAAAGTAACAGGAGAATCATTTGATTATTTCACCAGTGAGCAACACTCTTCACGTGCCTCACATTGGAGAGGTATTCACATCTGACACCCAGCAGAAGTGAATGCAGTGTAACTGAAACACTGTAAAACATGTTGTACATTCTCTTCATGTACTTCAGCTTGTAAAACAATAAAATTGTCCGTTTAATATCACTCTACATCTTATCTTTTATACAATTACCATTCAAGGGCCTGTAATACAGCAACCATCTTTAGTCTTCTACTGATAGAGGTGATAATACATCTAACAGCCCAAATTAAGCCTAACTCAGAGAACACTCCCTTCCAGTTTCCAAACTCAAACACTGTGACAGTCAGAGCATTGTTCCTGTTTCTTTTGATACTTCTATTTTCCTCCCAGGGGCTTGAAGTCGAGATGGGAAATCACTTCTCATCAGCTGCCATACACGATCACTTGGACAAAGTAAAATTTCCTGTATTATCAGCTATCTTTCTTTACTGTGTGCCTGAAATAGCACATTAGTGACAAACTAGTTTTTTGTGTTCTGATTTTCCCAATATTATTGGACAGAGTTTTCAAGTCAGCCTGCAAAATCTATTAAACCCCCCAAACCTACCATTAGGAAATGGACCCTAATTACTGCATAGACTGGACAGAACAAAGTCTTGGAGTGGAATGTAGCAAATTAAGTCCAGAGGCTTAAAGTTCCTTTTTAAATAGAATTTCTATTAAATAAAACTGTTCACAGGTTAAGCATTTGAAACCCAGGAATTGGCACTGCGTTTTGTCTACAGCACTTAATAATTCATGCAAAAATAAGGCAGTAGGGGGAAGTGGATGTGCTTTTTTTATTCCACATATCATTGCCCCCTGAAAGTAGAGCTTAAAAATTCCGTTAGAAGAGCCACTGGTCACATTCAGATGCATTCTGCACTAATTCCCTGGAGTTTGGGGTAGTTTACTGTACGGCCAGAGTATCCTAACAGAGCTGCTTCCCATTATGGACTGGTTTTATAAAATCCTGTGTTATCTCAGCATACAGGTACCAGTGGCTTTGACCTGCTCTATGAATTTCCTCAGAGGAAATCTATACCATGAGACAATGTGAAGACAAGGTACACATTTGCCACCTGTAATTAACTCCACTGCTACAAATGTCATCATCCATTTCTAAGCATCTGTAATCTTTAAAAGCATGGGATGCAAGGTGTACAGTTGCTACAGACATACACAGCCCTTTTGGGCTTGACAAAGAGTTCAGCTGCTGATGGGAATGATACAGCTTATCTGGATTCTTTTGGGGGAGAACCTTACCCCGACAAAGGGCATTTGCCACACGTTTTCTAACAAATAAATCACACTCACACAACTCATTTGCCAACTGGTCTTAAAACCACAGTGCAGGCAAAAGGAGTGAAGGGTTGAAACCCAAGCCTAATATTGCTGACTTGATATAACTGAAATACTCCATTAGGAGTAACTCGAAACACTTCTAGACCTGAAACCTGTTGCTACACAGTTCACTTCATCATTTGAAAGAAAGTAAACTTTAAATGTTTGTGTGTGTACAATCAGACAAAGATTGTAACTGTAAAATAAATTGTGTCAAACTATATTTAGATAGGGTTATTTTTTTTGAATGAAGTTCGTGTTTGATTTTAACACAGGCAGGCAGATTTTAGGACTGCTTGAGACTTACAGTGCAGTGTAACTCAGCTGCAATGCAGAAAAAAGTGACTTACTCACTGGAAACGGGCGACTTACTCACTGGATTGTAAAGCAAAGTGTAGATGAGGAGGTTTTACATTCAACAACAGCAAAACACAGGCATGTAACTCTTTCAGCAAGCACTATCAACCTGTGTTTGTGATAGACCAAGTACCATCTGAAAGCAGACTTTTAAAGGTATTAATAGACCATAAGTAATTCTGGGAAGCCAGATCTAGTAAATGCTGTCTGAAGAAAAAGCTGCTGTTAACTCTTGCTATAGATTTAGACTTCCCATTTATCGATACCTGCACACACCCCACCTGTGAGAAAGCTGGCAAGGCTATTACATTAATCCCCAGGTTGGTGTTTGGTTCTTGGGGCTCTGGTATTTGTAATAGCACCGTTCCAACCGGCTGTGGCAGAAGTGCAGTGTTACATCCATTTATTGGCTCCTTTTTGCCATCTCCATAACTCTCTCCTTGCTGAACGGTGTAGATTTGCTCTACTTGTTCTCGGAGATCAGGTGGCAGAGCTTCCAGCACAGACTTATCTAGCTACAAATACAGAAAAGCTTTTAGATTTTTCTGAGGAATAGATAACAAGAGTTAATTCAATCTAAAATCATTCTACAGTTCTTGAACTCTAGAAAAAAGGAAACATTTTATCCTGTGTACACAAACATACTTAGGAATCCGACAGTTACAGCAGTTCAGTAAATGTGAATGCTCAGTTCTGTCTTCTCACAATGCTCAGTGTTCTCATCACAAGCCATATATAAGGTTTCCTCTACAACTACCTAGTGATAAGGAAACCTAACTTCTGAGTTCAAATTATACAGGCAACATGTTGATACTAATACATACTAAACTGGTGCCTGGTACAGACCAGTAAGCAATTAATTTCTCTCTTTCTCCAGGAGATATGTTACTGGTTTACTTTAATGGTGTTACGTATGTTTGGGTACTGCCAGGCTCCTGTTGTAGATTTTGCTAATGAAATGAGCTTTATTTCAAATTTTAGCTTGCTCTAATTGCTACTTGCCATCAGTTACTGACTTGAAACAACTGAAATGCCCCCTCTGTGCCTAAAAGTCGCTGTATACAGTGAGAGCTGCACAAGTGACAGAATGAACACTGACTGAAAAGCAGATGTTCATTTTCCTCACAAGTAAAATCTGAGTAAAACTACATAGATAAATGCCAACGTTTGCCTGGGAGTTCTGCTAAACGAGGCCTCCCACCAGTGTTAGAAACCTTTATCTTTTACATTGATGAAGAAAATTTGGCCTTTAGGACCAGATTCTGGATTTACAGCAATGAACTGTGGGTATCTATGAAAAGCTGCTGGGGTTATGGTAACCAAGAGGTTTTGATGGAAGCTTTCCATATTATTAATCTCTTCAGTTATTCTTCTACATTCTCTGTGTTCCCTCATTCTGAATGTGCCACATAAACACTTTCTGGAGATCCTGGGTGTCAAATGTGTTGCTGCTGCTTTCCTAGCACATAGTACACAAACAGCAGCATTGGGCTACCTCTCACCATTCCTTCCCTGCACCAAATTCCATATTCTGTTACGGTTAGAAAGCAGAAGGAAAGATGAGCCCATTCTGCCATGAGGCCATCAAAGCTTTAGGAACTCCTTGCACAGACAGTTCATTTTTCCCTTCTTCATACATATTCTACCTACAGCAGAATCAGAGTCTGTGGAGCTGCACATAGTTCAGTCAAGTTAGATCCTGAGCCAGCTTGCGCAGTGCATTACAGAAAAGAGTTTTCTGCTAAAAGCATAATTTGTTCCTAAAAATGTGTAAATATTTGGGAAAGCTGTTAACAGAACATCAACAAACCCTTTACAGGTTTAAATTACAGATACTGAAGTAACCAATTTTTAGAGATGATTGTGTAAAGTGGCTTGTACCTAAACCAGCTACAGAGTTCAGTGCAGCCTGCTCAGGGCAGACCCTTCTAACAGGTGTCTGCTTGAAGAATGTGTGCGGTGGAAATAAGGAGGCTCTTTTATGGAAACACATAACCCCCAAACCCCACAGGAACACAGGAATAAAGAATGGTTTTTTTAATCTTTTCCATTCCTGTTCCACTGCAATCCTTTAGCAAGCAAAGGGAAAAAGATAATGGAAAGTCAAAATTTCTTTTCTTTAACTAAACATGATCTTTTTTCTTTCTTGAGTTAGCCTACAAATGACTGCTTGACAAAAACCCTTTTAGTAAGGAAAAATAGTTTTCCATCACTAACAGTTTCATACTGTTCACCGTACTCTGTATTAGAGCCCTTTTTGTTTAAAAACCCCCAAAGAGTGTAATGTGAAGTTTTTGTTTTGCTCTGTCCAAATTAAGACAATCAATCTGATGTTACTACAATACAGAGCAGATGTGTTGTATTCTCAGGTGTTACCTGGGACGCAGATGGAACCTCTATGCTCAAATTAAGCCTGGATTTTACGCTGATGGGAGAATGCACACCGTTCCACTTGACAGCAGGCTCGGGGTTGTTAGCACTAGAACTGAGGCCAGATGTGAGGTGAGTACCACGAGATGGAAGAAAAGTGCAAGTTCTTGAGTCAGAAGATATTTCAAGGTCCATAGCAGCCACGAATACTATGCATGTAAAAAGAAAACACAGAGTGATCACCTAATAGTTACAAATAGTTTGAAGAGTCAAGATACAGCAAAGCTAACTTCCAGTTTTCTTTGACAGTTTGTAAATATACAGCATAATTGTAAGACTTTCTATTTCAAAGTATCCTACACATTTGAAGACTAGAATAATCCCATACAACATTTTATTTGTAGCATTTTCATTTGTAGCAGCAAAACGCTCTTGAAGAGTTCATGTTAAGTAATTTTTACTGGTATAGTACTGAGTAAGTATTCCAAAGAGAATCTGTGCTGGAGCCCTTCAGAACTGATTGTTATCAGACATGTAAAGTACAGAGCTTACTCACCTTCCTTATGTTCTTCTTCTGAACACTTTTTTGCTTTCTGAACATGAAAGAGATCAATAACTGAATGGGATCCACCAGGTAAGTGTCCAGATTGTACTGTCGAGTGAGCCGAAGTGGTTTTACTGATGGGAACCAACTGCTGTACCTGAATTCCAACCTAAAACCAAAACATGAACACATTTGTTTTATGGAGTTTAAACCAAACAAACAATCTGTAGAACTGCCTTCGCTTAAACCAGCTGCTTGATGTCAGCAGGGAAGAGAACAAACAAAAGTATGTTGAAAGAGCCACAAAAAAACCACCCCAAACAAATCCCAGGATTATCTGCCACAATCCAACAACTAAGGAACTACAAAGATAATACCATCTTAACTTCTCTGATATAGATAGTAAAGTGCTGTCAACAGGATCATGAAACAATGCATTCATCATGAAATTTCTTAGGCACTACCAAATGCAGAAGTACTGACCAAGAAGGGATTAGCATTCAGTCTGACTACCTGTACAAGAAGGGAAATGTTTGGTTTTTTCTCCTGAGGTCAATCTGTACTAGAACTGTCACTTCAGTGAAAGAAAACCGAGTCCAACTAAGATTGCCCTGGTGCAATGTGCAAGTTTACTGCTAATCCCCCCTAATTATTAAGAAAAACCCAACACTTAAAAACCTGTTGTGTATGGGACTCAGAAAGCATGAAGGAGCTAATGTTTGGATTTCCACTAGCTCATCTTCTGTAATTACATAGCAAAGATTTCATTTGTTAACAATTTTATAGTTGCAACCAATAGGATACTAAACCATCACTGTAAAAAGTTCTTTGCACTTCTACCTTTTTGCCTTGAGGTATTTCTAGATTTGAGTTCTAGAACTTAAAAGAAGCCCTTGGAATACTGTGCTTACTCTGCTGTACAACAACTTTTCCTTGGTTTCTTTTTTTGCCTTTTAGGACAAGTGTTTCAGTGAAAGCATCATGTGAAGTCTACGGGACGAGTGGATTTATCTGCCCACGTGTGGGCGTGAAGAGCTAAAGGGTATCACTTTAGGACCTCTTTAGATATTGAGAGCAAAAGGACACTCTGAAACAGAAGTGACATCATGTACAAGCAAAGCTTAAGGTGACTAGTTCCAGTATAGACAGAGACACTGGAGGTGTCTGGAGCCAGCTGAAAGGAATACCAGCAAGGGACCTTGGATATATCTGCACTTTAATATCTAGTCTAGAATGGAATGTTTCCCTCCAGACTGAGCAGAGCCACCTGGTCACAACAGTCACACACTGTTCTGCAAAACAGCAGGTGCAAAATTTTAAAGGAGAGCCCCATCTGAAACAAGGGCTAAAGAAATCAAGCAAAATACAACAGTGTAAGAAGTCAGTAAAGACAGCAGAGGAGACAGGCAGACAACTAGAAAAAGACAGGGAGAGGATGCTAAATATCTCCTCAACTCCAAGAAGAAAGCCAAGCCATGGAGCTGACTTTGGACAGTGTTGCTGCCCATCAATACCCTTCTTATACGTCCAGATGACCAACAAAGGCAGGTTTGTTTTAGCAAACCTCTGTGCTCCTCTGTAACGCTTGTGATGTCACAACAGTCTTAGCATGGGTTCATATTGCTGTGACAAAACCAGAGGTGGTGAGCAAGAGTGCCCTAAAATAAACCATGACTGCCAAGAGCCAGCATCTCACCTCCCAAAGCCAAACCATACAGTGGTAGATTTTCTGGCTCCAAGACTTGCAGTCCAGAGCATAAACTCCTCTGACCTGTGCCTTTCATGGGTGTTACAAGCAGTATCTCTATCAGTTACTTAAAATGTAACTGTGCAAAAGTTTACAGAAAACCCTAAGACAAAAGGAAATGTACACATGCTAACAGAACCATGGAAGATACAGTCTAACTTTGGTTACCTCAGGCTGGTTTTAGTTGGGGATTAATCCTTACCATAATAAAATTTCCCTTCTTTGCATTTATGGCTTTATAACCCCATTTTTCTGAGCTAAACATAGGAAACATAACATGGTTGCATAGCCTGATTTACATAGTCTTTGTCTTACCTCCACTTAACTTTAGTTTGGTTATCGTCTACCCTGGAGTACTGAAAATGTATGGAAGACAGGTTGATAAACAGAATAAATTTCAGTTTTCCCATGAACTCACCCCTCGCATATCTGATATGTTCAATTTCATCGTGTGAAACATGTTCAGAGTTTCTTTCCCAATTACTTTTGCACTGTCTGTTGCATGGTCTAGAGTCACAGTCCTACAAAGAGTAAAAAAGTACAGTTAAAAAAGGAAATTGCTTCACAAATCCTAAAGACAACAGTTCTGAACTGACTCCAGCTGTCACAAGCAGCATGGGACCAAGAACCTATCAAGGAAACCCCTCTAGAAAAAGGCAAATAGCCAACACTACGCAGCTCAGGGAGAGGAAACAGTTTGCTGCAGCAGAACATTTCAACTCAGCTGGTCACTGGAAGAAATAAAAATGCTGCTGCACGTGTGGCATAGCTCAGGATGGAAATGTGTGTCCTACAAGTACTGCACAAAGGTAAAAACAGCTCCAACACTGAGCAAGCTGGAGAAGTGTACAACAATATATGTGTTACTGCTTGAAGATAAACCCTTGTAAAAGACCAAGCACCTTTACCAGCTGCTATTTTATGAGACTGTTACCCAATTAAGAACAACCCTAACTACAGATTATTGATGACAAAAAGGAAGAGGAGAAAAAAGCATCACCCTGCCAAGAGTAATGGATAGTCACAAGAACTCTTAAAATATTTCACCGCATCACTTTCAGTAGCATCCACAGACACACAGGAGTACTTTCTCTCAAGAAAGGAATTTCAAACCACAAAGAATGTACTCATGGAGTTAGAGCCCTTCTTTCTTAATACTGCTTCTGCTGAAACCCACAAATTATTTCTTCTATGCCCTGGAATGTTACAACTTCTGATAGATTTTCTTTTTCCCCCCCAAGTTTCCTCTCTGAGGAAAACCCAAAGGCAAAAGATGACTGCTAAAATTGTTCCCTCTATCTGATATGGACACCTTAGCCTCTTCCTTCTTTCTCCTCTCCCTGTGCCATAGGAGCTTTACATTCCACACTGATGAACAAAATACGACATATGTACAACCCAACTTTGGATAACAATATTCTACTTCTGATTTTTATGCAGGATTGATCCATAGGGCAGGGAAGCTGGTGAGGGGTCTGCAGAAAATGTCTGATGAGGAGAGGCTGAGGGAGCTGGAGTTGTTTGGTCTGGAGAAAAAGAAGAGGCTGAGAGGAGACCTTACTGCTCTCCACAGCTCCCTGAAGGGAGGGTGCAGTGAGGTGGGGGTTGGTCTCTTCTCCCAGGTGACCAGTGAGAGGACAAGAGGCAGTGGACCTAAATTGCACCAGGGCTTACATTGGATATTCTGAAACAATTTTTAATGAGAGTGGTGAGGCCCTGGAACAGGCTGCCCAGGGAGGGGATGGAGTCACCATCCCTGGAGTTGTTCCAAGTATGTGTAGACGTGGCACTCAGAGCACAGTTTAGTGTTCCTGATAATATTCAGGAGACAGTTGGACTTGATGAACTTGAAGGTCGTTTCCAACCTTAATTCTATGATTCTGTGATAGACAAAGAGGTACCAAGCACTTTACAATTTCTGCCCTGATTTCCTCTTAAGTTTTGGTGCTCAACATCCTGCAGAAGTGTGCTCATGTCAACTACTGACCATTCATTGTTCCATGCGTAGTTACCTGGCAATATTATCACAGATTCCATGACCTCCATATTTTGCAGGTTCCACTGGTGCCCCCGCCTTTCTGACCATAATTTTAAGGGTCAGTCGTTTACCCTTCATACCCACAGCTTCAAGTCTACGTTGGATTTCTTCTGAGAGGCTCAGAAGGAAAGCTTCTGCTTCCTTGGGCTGAAGTGCAAAAGCAACAACACATTCAGACAATTACTAAAGAGAGCAAGCTGACTCACAGGCAACTGTCTTAGTTAACTTCAAGTGTTTTGTTTACACTGTAGGTCACCCAAGTTAGGTGAGATGGTAGATTCCTCCCCTACTGCTGAAGTAAACTAGGAATTAATAAGTCCTTTTGGAAGTAACTCTTTTAAAAAAAAAAAGATAAAGTATTTAGAAACCCCAACACAGAATTGCAAGTCTAACTTTAAGCACATGCCTAGAAGATGAAGAGTGTAGAGCTTATAAGGAACATCTTTTTCAGTACGAGGCAAGTCAAGCAGTGGAACATGTTGTTCAGAGAAGTTGTGCAGTCTTTGGAGGATTCCACCACCAGACTGGGTAAAATCCTGAACAACTGGTCTGTTCTCACAGCTTCCCCTGCTTTGAGCAAAAGGTTAGACTACATGACACACTGAGGTCTCTCCCAACCTGTAATTTCTACAAATGCTTAAGTTCTCAAGAAAGAGCCAAGTTACTTTTACATACAGCTTTGGCAACAACGCTCCCCTCCCACCCCCCTGCAATATTCACCAGAAGTCTATTAAAAATGTTATCCTGGAGCAGCTGGTGATGGTTTCAGGCACTGGCATCTTTAAATAATCAGGGTTTAAATGAAAGAGAATGCTAGGTGCCAACAAACCTACTGCAGTTCTCTCTGTCTGTACCAGACTTGTATAACGAAGGCAGAATAGCCAGCTAATTTTGTGCAAGCTTCTTTTCAGTCCAATACTTTTGCAGTCTCTCCTCTCATTTTATCGCTTGGTCTCCTACTTCTTCATTTTCCTCATTTCTATTTGGTGGCTAAGATGGTGCTCTAACAGATCAAAGTGTAAGTGAAAATAATCAGAATATGAGAAGATCCTTCTACAGCTGAAAGAAGTCACTGCAGAAAGGAAGGAAGTTTGAATTTACCTGTGTAAACCTTATTCCATAGTTGATTTCTGCTGAAACAGATTTTCTTTCTTTTTCTGTACGAACAGGTCGATCATCCAAGCCACGACAAAATCTGTACAGCATTTGGCCTGTTTTTGGACCAAATTCTTTCTGCAGTTTTGACATTGAAGCACACTGCAGATCTCCACAGGTTTTAATTCCCAAAGAAGCCAGCTTTGATTCCATCGTCCTGCCAACTCCTGACAACAAAGCAATTAGTTCTGTTAACTCGACAGAATTCAGAGCCAGTTAGGGTTTGAACAAATACAATCTGTCCTTTCCAAACTATGGTAGGTCTTATCAAATTAATACATAGACACCATAAAAAAGAAATTCCACCAATAAACTGTGGTTCATATGGAAACTTTCTCTGTCTTCACCTGCATTATCTATTTTATATATTTAGTTTAAGATGTCATACTGCAGCGTGCCTCTCTGTTTCTGGGTAAAACATGAATGGCTCTTGCTTGCAAATCTTCTTGAGAAGGCATTGCCTGTTAGGGAGCATGTAGCTCTGGCCACCACAACACTCGGTCCAAAGAAGAGTGTCCAACATGTTTTGCTATCATATACAAGTGATAAAAGAAAAGCAACAAATATTGTGACGAGCATTCCACTGCTTCCTTAGGAGATAGAGCCTAGTTTGAGTCGAAGTGATAGCATACCTGTATCACTTGTGCTTTGAATTCCCAAGCACTGGGAATTGCAGGTATCCATGGCAACGGCACATATGTAAGTGGGATAAACTTAAGTATATTTCTGGGGTTTGGACAGGTGGCCCAGCACTTCCAATAAATGTTAGTCCTGGGAGTTTACACTACCGAAGTCAGCAAAAGTTCTGAAATCTCAGGTAATCAGCCTCTATCTTCCAGAAGGGTTTCTCTGTCTAGGTGGCATTACTGACACAAACACCAGGAAGTTTTTACTACGAACGTGCAAATGAATTCTGAAAATTTTAAAATACTTAAGGCAAAGAACAGTACCACACGAGTGATTTTCTGGATGAAAAATATCTCCTGAAAGTTATGCCAAAGAGAAATGGTGCTGTGCTGTAAATTATGTTGGGCCATTGAAGGGGATAAACAGGGGATAAACTTATGGTAAACCTGCATCTGTCTATCCCAGAACGCTGGGAGTTGGAAGGGACCCCCTTCTACATATGCTATTCCTACCACTTTTCCATTTCAAGTGCTCAGTGCTGGGTTTTGTTGCCCTTCTCTTTTTTTTTTCCTGTTAAACAGAGGAAAATGCCAGTTTGCACACTGAACACTAAATATGTGTATACACGTGTAGGCTGAGCTCAGCTGATCAAAGCAGAAACGAGTGCTTGCTCAGCACTTTTTGCCACTACCTCTGCATCACATTATACTACTGAAGTACTGAGTAACAACGTAATACAGAGCTGCATGCCAGGAAATGATGCAGCTTACAACTCCTTTAAGTGTTTTGCTGGCACCATAAAAAACCACCACGAAGCCTGTTTTCATACGGGTTCATTCTGTCTGTGCTCTCCAGCACAGGAACTCCAGATCCCTGCCATCTCCCTGTAAGCCTGGGAAAACCTCCCAGAAACCTGGGGGCCAGAAATGCTTATTTCCTCCCCCCCAGCTTTCTCCTCTGTCTTCTTTAGGTCCCCAAGCATCTTACTCAATTGCTCCATTTCTTCATTACTGAAATATCCCTCTCTCTCCCACCTGACCCGGGAATGCAGAACAGAAAATACCTACTCTGGCTACATACCAGGTGACTGGGAACTATGGCCAAATGTACAGTAACTGAATTCTGCCTGCCTGCCCCTCAAAGGATCACTCATTCGGATCACTCTCCTCTATGGAGCTGTCATCTCACAAGACTCATGAAAACATTCTGTCAGCAGAACTTCTCTCTCTTGGCAACACGTGGCTGAAACTGCCCAAGAGGTTATAACATCACTAGCAGTCACACTTGCAAGTTGCAGATCATACTCAGTGCCACAATAATTTCTTCAGACAACTAGGCAAGATCCAGTGTCAGTTTGACAAACCTGCTGCCCCTCTTGGAAAGAATGAGCACACCCTGCCACAGCTCGCCGTGTATTACTGACTAAAGATCCTTATGCAAAACCCCATCCTGCCAGAGTAACAAATGCCTGTGGATTCTAAGCCTACCAGAGCTGTCCAGAGCTAAATGCAGAGCATAACAGTGGTAATACTCCCACAGCAGCCTTACTTTCCAGCTTCCTCTCCACTTCTGAGCCATTCCAATATAGCTTATGCTGCAAGAAGAAACACTTCTCTTGTAACATTCTCCTCTGACAAATTTTTTATCTTAATTTTCCTTCTGTCCTCATTTTCTTTGAAATCTCTCAGTTTCTTAGATGCAGCAGAAATTAAACTTTTTCCCCCTTCCTATACTCTCTGCTTTATGATGGCTCCTGTGCTGTTTCTTCTCCTGACTTCACACACTACTTTAGTTCTCAGTTCTAAGCAAACTGCCTCTCCCGGTGATAAGCACATGATGTTTCTCATTTTATTACATTCACTATGATTAGTAAGCTAGCACTCACTTGAAATTAATGACTCATCTATAATGCTATTACTATTATCATTATAACATACTAAACTCTGAGCTTCTTCTCTAGATTGTACTGGGTGAATCTGTACAATTCTTTACTAACGAAGGTGCTTCTGAAAGATACCAAAAGGTCACAGAGATTCTTTTCAGAAATTTCAGACATCAATGTATCTTCTTTTTTTTAAAGCATAAACCATGGAACAGCATCTAATACTGCCTGATCTATAACACAGATATGTAAGTGAAACTGTTTCAGTATCAGAAGGCAAAATATCCTCTAAAAGAAAGGAGTACCTGGAAGACTGGTAACGAGCTGCCCTCTGATAAAATCATCCACTTCCTCAGGTTTTAAGTGATACTGTCCATCTGGTTTTGCTTTACGAGTTGCCATTCTGGCCAGCAGAATATTGGAACCTGTTGAAACAACAAATTAACGTATGGCTCTGGTAACTTGCCTTCTTGACTAGAATGCCACAGTTAAGGAAAAAATGTCCAGTCAAATCCTTTCTCTTTTGCAATGAACTGAGTGAAATGTATAAAGATGTATTTGCAGTATCTACTTCCACATGAGCAACTCGCAGTACCTGGGTGACTCTGGTGGTAACTGCAATTGCCAAGGGAAAACCAACCAAAAATCTCCCAACCAACCAACAGGTACACGCAGGACACTTCCTTACAAAGATGGAATGTATTTCTCTTGGTTATGTTCTGGACATGTAGAGGTGCAGATAAACAGTTCAGAGTAAATGGCTAAAAACTGCAGAAGTGCAGTGTTTTAGCACTGCAAACTTCAGAAAGTCCACTGCAGTCAATGTACACAGCACTCTCTCGAGTGTATTCGCTGAAATACTGGAAGTAACTGAATGTTTCAGCCTGAGTAGTCACTAAAAAAACCCGATGACTTTATAAAGTCATTATATGCACTCCAAGAGTGGTGGGAACATGATCTTTTCAGCACTTTTTCTTCCTTGTTTATAGGCTTATTCATGCCCAGCCCAGATCTCTGAAATGATACCCAACCACATTTATTAGCGCCACTCAGACGTCTTGTTCTAAGAGAAAAACAACTAATAAAGGGCAGGGGAATTCAGAACTTCTTGCACTGTGTTCTACTATTGCTCTTCTCCCACCTACCTTTGCATTCTCTTTGTCTGCTCTAAAGTTTTAGTCAGTAAGAGCAGGGGGAGAGCTTTATGTGAGCTGCCTCTCCCCAGGGGCTACACTGAAACGATGAGTAACAGGTTCCTCATTCAATTTTCTATTTCACTTTGGGGATCCACATTTTGTCTAGAGAGCACTGAAGATTTCTGATCCTCTTATATCTCAAACATACCAACACAGCCTCTCATACCATGAAATCTCAGGGATTTACCTTCTGCAACGTATTATTCCCAAAACACTGAACTGAAGTAGGAAAACAACTAATACCTCACTTAAATGAGAAGCCAAGATGCAAGACGTTTGTAGGTGAGTGTTTAATCTTTCACTACCATTGCTGAAATCAGTTTAGGTTAGCCACTGAAATCTCTAGGGTAAAAATTAAGTTTATTCAACTGGCATAAGCATGTCCTCCTTTAATTTATCTCTAATCAGACAACAGTGCTGAGAGGAGGTCTCAACAGTATTAATAGTAGCTAGTCAAATTTACATTATATTGGTACAACTTTCCCACTGGGCAACATATAAACCACTTGCACAAGATGTATGTTTCTAGCAGACCATGGTTTTGAAATAAGGCCTCTACATTCATGCAATAGGACAATTATTCCCTCTCTTTTATTTCCTTGATGATGATCTAGGAGTGGAAAGACAAAGTCCTTCTTGGGTACCTACCACATGAATTTCTAGAAAGAATAATGAAATGATTTTCCATTATCTCAAATATAGTGGAAAATAAAAATAAAAACAACTGCTCATAGGTATTTGTCTCTTTCCATCATATCCAGGATATCAGATTAGAAACCAGAGCTTTAAAAACAAACGCTGTTCTATAGAGAAAGCAAATGTGCCAAATAAACAAAGGAGATAACAAATGTGTTTCAAGTCAAAACAAAAGACAATCAGGAATCCAGGGAATTACAGTCTCTGTACTATGATATCATAAAAAATAAAGAGGAAGAATTCTGCTTACAGTAATGAACTTCAGCTTGTCTCACAAGTGGATTTCTTACACTTGTATATACCCAGTATAATTATTTACAAACACTCAACTCTAGCATTAATTGGAGACAAAAGCAAAGGAGAAAGGAAGGGGCCGAGTGAAAAGAAACCAATGAAGTCTTTTCAGCTGTATGATACAACACCTACTACAAATCACACCAATCTTTGCTTCCAATACCTTCTACTAATTATGCTGAATCATCCCACCCCACAAACTCTTCCTGCTATCTCCCAGAAGGAGCAGAATCGCTGCTCAGTTTTGCTATGTACTGGAAGAAGACAGCAGCATTTAATACAAACGAATGCAGGAAGATGTACAGATGGCATTTCAGCATACTGTCCAGCTAACAAAGGAGAGGGGATGGCAATTTTATCAGCTCTTGCTTTAAACTTCCCACTTGCATTCTTCTTTACACTCCTTTTGTACAATTGGCAATCTATTCTGTGTCACACAAACCCCTGACACTCTTAGCAGTCTTACACAGCTCTGATACCCCTAACGAGGGCAGGCACTGGCTGGTAGACAGACATGAAATGAGGTACTCACCCATCCCAACAGAAGCAGTGCATTTAGTCTGGGCTTTGATTTCGGTGCGGATAGCATTTGCAAGTTCATCAGGAGTCAGTCTGGTCTCTGTAAGGATTTCAGTGATATCTACTAGTGCTTCATCACAACTGACTGCTTCGATATTATGAGTATAGCTATCAACATAAAGTAAAGGAGGTGAAACACCAGCAACAGCTCACCATCTGTTAAAACAAATATGTAGCAAATAAAGTCTTCCTTTTGTGGTGGCATTTCCCTGCTTATTTTGTATCACACATCACTTAGAGCTTCATGCTAAAACAGCAATTACAGTAACATTACTAATGTAGGACTAATTCCAACATGCAATCATCATTTTAAAGGAGCAGCTGGAGAAGGATTTGAATCTTGCTTTTCATTGACAAAATATATTTCCACTTTTATTCAAATGCATTTTAAACCAGCAAGTAGTTTCTAATAGATGTTAACTCCAGTAACTCATTCCCGAGGTACTCAAAAAAAGAAAGCTCTCGGAAGAATTCCACTGCTAAGCAGGGATCTGCTTCTTGGAGTGCAACAGGTTAAAAATTTAACACCAACTCCTTTGGAAGTCAGATGCTGACGTATACAGGATTTGGTTTCAGGATAACAGAACGCTCAGGAGCAGCAGAGAGCTCTAACAAAACTACTACAAAAGGAAGATCTCAAACAGGGATGGCTTTATTGAAGCTGAAGAGCAACACGGAGATGGCAATACTAAATTGAACAACAGCATTTAGCAGTGGCAGATGAAGCAGGCTTGATAACCTTACCCAGAAAGATCATGTAACCACACATCACATATTACCTTGCTAATATTTCATATACTGTCCGTGCAACTTCTTTGTACGCATCAAAATCATAGGAAACTGCTTGAATATTCGGGCACAATTTTTTTGCTTGGCCAAAAAACATTCCATTCTTTATGCCAACTTGCCTAAATGAAATAATAAAAAACACCAAATAAACAGAGTACCAAGTTTTCCCACCAACTCATACGGGCTATTTCCAAATGAAGCATTTGTCTTTTCCCACAAAAAAAAAGAATTATCCATAACAAGGAATTTAGTCCAACTGCTAGCAATTTACTGCGTAAGAAAAAGAACTACAAATAAAGTTATTGAAATAGTTGTATAATAGTCAGGCATGCAGCACAGCACAGCCTTTGGGGACAAGCTTAAGAGGCAGTCTCCAGAAAGCACTACTTGCTAGCTTCTGTTTCAGATGAAACCCATGCATATACTACAGGGACTAAGGTAACAGGGTCTTCTAAGCCAGTTTCTAACTGGGAAAGCTCACAAAATTATGCTCCCACTCCTGTAATAAATAAATTGTAACTTTTGGAGATAGTAAAATAAGCCTGCCTATCCTCACATGCTTGAGAAATGTTCATGAAGGAATAATTTCTGGAGTGTTATTTCCATCAGGGAATAAAATTGCATTTCCAACACCGTGCTTATATTTATAACAAATTGTTTCATACTCTGAATATTTACAAGGTATTTATTTGGGATGCTCAACATAATCTGTGCAAGAAATGGTTGTAAGTTTAGTAACTGTCTGAGTTTAACTAAAAAGCTCCAGCAATAAAGTGTTCTTAATTCCATAACACAATGCAACAGTGACAGAAAGAAGTGAAGATAACATTATGAAATCAGCAGTACCACAGTGAATGGCACAAGGTTTAAGGAAAGGTGTAGCTGTGGTTGAGAGCTATTCAGGAGTGTTTAGAAGGTGGCAGCACCTATAGGGAAGACCTCGTGTTGTATTCTCACCACCTATATAGCTGCAGCTTTTGAAAGCATTACAAAAAGATTCTCTCTAGATAAATTTAAAGAAACTGATGTAACAATGCTATTTTTGGACATTTTATGCCTAACTGTAGGAGATTTTCAATCAGCTTGACAGGCAACTTGTACCCACCTGGCTTCATAACTACAAGAAGCTATTTCAGCCATGGACAGAACAGTGAGATCGAAGTCAGATCCATTCACATGTGTGGAATCCGGATGGTCCCAGACTGATGAGTCCAGCTTATCAGGTACTCTAATTTCTGCTTGGAAAAGAATATTTATATTTGGTTTAAGTTATTTTTTCTTAAGAGTTCAGAAGAATGAATAAGAATAAAATAAAAATTAGGCATTTTATTTTATATTATTTCTATACTGCTACCTGTTGATCAAGAGTTTCTTAATACTGTATTGACTCATACAGAGGAAAACCCACCAGAACAGCCACTCTCTGCAGACAGGTCTGTACATATTACTGGGAAGAACATTAAGCTGCAGAAAAATTCTGTTTCTGCTTTCAGCTACATTACTAACCAGCAGCTTGTTGGTGACTACACACACCATACTGCAAAGTAAGACTGATCCGTTAGCTTTAATTCCAACAAAAAGGATCAAACACTGGAGGCTAATTGCTGTAACCATATCCTGTAAACAAACACAAGACACTTAAAAATTTACCAGCTGCTTGGCTGAACAAGGAGACACTCGGGTACATGCCTCTGTACAAGGAGCACGACTACCACCAGAACACAGAAATGAAACTCTGAGTACAAACTTTTTATCCTACTTAGAACCTCTTACTTAAAATTATTCTTCTAGTAATCTAGATACCAGAAAGTGGGTTTGAAGAACCAAATAACCAGAATGCTAATTAGCTCTAATTAAAAAACCACTAGCTGAAACTTGTCCTTCCTCTAGCGCTCCTATGGCGATACTGATTGACAAAACTTCTGCTGTTAGTTCCTAATAATTCTCTTATTAGAAGATGTCAACTTCTTTCAAATATCACCATAATTTACCTTGGCTCAAAATGATACATTTATAAATACTACAAGCCCAGACTTAAAATTAGACAGATCTTCCTTAATTCTGTAAAACTTTGCTGCACGTAAATTTGAGAGTCCTCCAGGCCCACTGTGTATCAGGTACTAGAACAGAATTCCAGGACCCTGAATACTGGGATCAACTAAAGCACTTTCTATTCCTTTCTACTTGGGTTTTACCCAGTCTGTAAACCTTGAAAGATCCACACCTATGTATGATATAGATCTGTGTGATCTAGATCAGCCTGAAAAAATGGCTAGATGCAAAAGCTACTCTGCCCTCCCAAACTCCCTACCAGGTATCATACAGACAAGACCCTTCTATTTACTTCAAATGAAATCCAGTATGGATGTTATACTTCTTTTTCACTACAGTAGTCTATCTAACACCATATACCTTTGTAATAAACAGGGAGCTTTCTTAGCATGCCACAAAGCCTAAATATATCTCACGGTACTAACAACTTACACATTGACTATTTGACTGAAAGGAAACATGGTGCAATGTGCACATGCCAACAGTTAGCAGAGCAGAGAAAGTGTTGTAATGAGTGAGTGGAGACAGCAGGGGTAGAGCCTGACTCATGTGAAAAACCTGCTCTTACTCAGTCTCTAAATTTGCACACCTTTGTATGTCTTCAATATTTTTATGTACGATGAGCTCGGTAAGTTACCTAAGATGTAGGCAATTGAAAATTAGAGCAAAATTATGCCCCAAATAAAGATAAGAATGACAAGAACAATTTCTTTAGTCCATGCCTTCCTGTGCCCTGGCCTGAGATGATGCTGTCATCTTGTCTATCTTCACTGGACTCGTCGACTTTCTCCACATCGCAGCAGAGCAGATCCCCCCATGAGCTGATGGAGTCACTTCATGTGAAATTCAGGGCAATGCAGAACACATTGTCCTCAATGGAAGGCAAGGTAGAGAACCTCTCATCAAAAGCTGGGAAACTAGACAGGCACATGGTGAATGTGGAGCAACGGATGGAGAAATCAGAGGCCAGGACCCAAGTCTGTGAAAAAGAAATCGCTGAGAATAAATCTGTGACTAATATGATGGTTAAAATCTGCTGCTCTTTAGAGTGAAAAAAAGGAGATACTAGGGTTGAGGGAAAGGAAGCCTAGAAAACATTCACATCTTGGGCATCCTGGCCATGGAACAGAGACCCCAAACTATGAATCTTGATTAACATATGTTAATCTTCTAGCTTTGGAACATGAATGTTAAAGATGGCGTGTATGTAGAGAAGTCATTTCTACTACCCAGGAAGGCTATCTCCAGTTGGGAGATTTGGGGGGAGAACGTAGCAAGTTTTAAATTTAAAAGTTATATATCTTTTGGGGGATGAATTCAAACAAGAAAAAGAAAGTATTTCATAAAAGAGTCAAGATTCTACCACCACTAGATACTTGTCTAGCAATGCAGATCAAAGGCAGGAACCAGTATTGCTACAGAAATAATTTGGGAAAAAAAAAAAAAAAAGGTAAAAAAAAAAAGAAGCTGAAGCAGCAGAATTCAGTATTTGTCAAAAGTGATTCCTAAGGGTTTGGTTTTGTTTATTTTTTATTTCCTTGTTTGGTTGGTTTGCTTTTTAATTCGGAGCTTTTTTCTAATAAGCAAGACCTGGAGAAGGCAAATCAGAGAACAGCCTGGAAAGTGTGAAACATCAAAAACCCAAGTGGGTTCCATGTTGAAGCATGGATGCAAAAATATGCTCACAAACAAAGTTGGTTCCACCTGCTTTTTTCTTTCCTTTATATAACACGTACCCAAACAGAAGTGCATGTGTTTAACAGCGTAATTTAGCGTTCTGTGGTGTTGATACTTTAGAATAAGTACTTTTGCAGGTGACACATGTGCCTGCTAGACCATATTTACCTCCGGCACAGCACAGTTAAAAACACGCCGTGAAGTGTGTCACATGCACCACCTAAGATAGTGTGATGCTAGAAAAGCCTAACCTGAAATTCCACCTTTCCAGCTAAGACCATAGTTAAGGGCAATTTCCTTTCCCCAAAAGGAAGACAAGCCACGTACTTATGAGAATGCAAGCAGAAACAACAGGTTGCATTTTTTTTGTTGATAAAACCATTGTACACTGAGATAAAAATTAATGGAGAGACTAAAAAAATACTATGAGCTGCAGCTAATGAGATAGAGACTATAAAAAGAGTGTGAGGAAAAAACCTTTCACTCAAACAGTAGGTTGCACAATCAGACTAAATATCAAGAAAGAAAGAGCTAGCTGCCTGCCTGCGTGCAAGCCAGTGAGACTGGATGCTGAAGTTAAAGGAAATGAATATGTGGGTAGCAAGAAAAAAATGCTGCAGTAAGAAACTGAGTTTTTTATACAAGGAGGCTGAAATCTGCCGTAGCCTTAAGCAATAAATACAGGAGAAGAGCTACTACTGAATTTGTGGCTCACAAAGAACATGCTAGACATCAGCTAAACTTCTGGAGTTTAACTGCCTCTCTCTGCAAACATCACTTGTCTCTATGAAGTCACACCTTTGTCCAGGGTAAGGTCCTAATACAAGTTACCAAGTCCCTGTATAAAAGTGAACTACCAGTCAATAGTTCATACACAAGCTGTGCTGCGGAAAACCCGGCTCTCTAAATCCACGGCTGGCTTTGTAACGCGCTTGTACACGGCACTGCGAACAACACGGCACAACCCGAGCCTGGAGCATCCTGAAAAGTCCTTAAAAAGGGAAAGGCCAGCGGGTTCCACAGACGTACGTTCTAGTTCTACCTCACTTGTGTCCTTAAACTACAACAAAAGGCAAATGGCACCACTTCCTGGAATACCTCGCTTCCAAATGTCGGTGAAAACTGGCAGGCTTGGTGTTGTGTGGTTTTGGTTGTTGGCTTTGTTTCTTTGGGGTTTTTGTGAGTGTTTTGGGTGTGGGTGGGTTTTGTTGTTTGGTTTTCCTTGTTAGGCTGGTTGGTTGTTTTTTATTTTTTTATTTTTTAAGTGATAACATTTCAGAAACAACCATGGAAGAACAACTTGTCTTTTCCCACCTCTTCTACCACCAAAATAACTCACTGAGGTGTAAGTATTACAGTAACAGAACTCTTTACCACAAAGTTGGTAACAAGCGCATACTCAAGAGGCAAAAGGAGGCAGTCAGCTTCCCAATCTAGTTGCAATTCAGTAGCAGCTGCCCCTTGCATATGCACTTTTTACAACCCTGTGGTAAGAACTAAGCTGCGAGCTGGTTAAGCAGACTGGAGGGTTAAAAAAGAGAAACCAGTTGCCAATGGTTAGTAATTGACCTTCTCGTGCTAAACGCAACACAGGCAGTACAGCAGTAATAGGAGTATGTTAATAAAAGTATGCTGTGTTTACATTAGTAGACTACTACTTGAGGAGAAAGAAAGGAAAAAAATTGTGTATTGCTGCAGGTAAGTATGGAATTTCTCAAACCCCAACAGATGCCCTGGTTTTGAGGAAACAAAGTACTGGAGAGACAGAAGACATGGAATTTGCACAGACTTTCCAGAAATCTAAAATGCTCTAAGGACCACCCAGATTCACTCCATGTACACAGAGATTGTACACATGCAAAAACATCAACTCATTTCTCACTGGCCATGTGCTGTCTACTTTTATAGTAAAAAAAAATTTAATAGCCTTTTCAAATTTATTTTCTACCTCCTTCTCCATAACACAATTACTCAGAACAAAGTGATCCCAGACAATGTGTATTTCTTTCTTATTGTACACAATTTCTTGACATTTTATCTTATACTCAACCTCAATTGAAATGAGTAAAAGCCCCCAAATTACTCTAAAATAATTCACCCCCACGGAGCAAAGCTAACTAACAAGAAGTCACAGTGGTGTTACTACAGAGGCCGCAGAGCACCATGTTGTACAAAGGTATTTATTTTCTGAAATCCCTCATATGAAAAAAAAAAAGAAAATTAGCCCCTGTGCAATCTATTAATAACTTTAAAGAAAACTTCTCCAGTTAGAAGAACATAGGGCCAAGGAAACAAACAGACTTACCTGTAGCTGCTTTGCCATTCAGTAGCTTATTCTGGTAATATTGCTGTTCAAGCTGGGGGTTTGCGCCAGGGCGCAGCGGTGCCTTTCCTGCACCCCTGTTACTGGTCACAGCTACAGGCTTTCCTGGGGAAAAGAAATGCATGGACTTAGAAGTCAAAATCTGTAATAGCTTCCATTGTAGTAACAGCACAACTAGGGTAAGATCATAAAGGGGTTTGCTTTTCTTTTTGTAGTTCCTTTGAAGCTTATACAGTCTTAGAGCAGTAAGGAGCAAGGAGCTATGAAAGCGACTCTGCACCGTGACTATGAATTTGTTGTCTTAATTGCAATCATGTGTAAAGAAGAAAAGCTTTTCAAGGGTGGAATGAGAGCCAGGCTAGTTTGTCTTTAATAACATGTATAAATGGAAGCTGTGAAACTTCACCAATGTCCTAATGATTTGTTACTTTAAGAGACAGCAAATGCTACACTGGATTTAAACCCTTTATCATGTTCATTAGCTTAAGTCAACTTGAACACCAACACGCTCGGTTCCACTTCTTCAATTAACTGCACAAAATCAAATCTTTAGTAAACTTCTAACTTTGCAGTAATATCAATACCACCAGAATTTTTCTACAGGAAGCTAATTTATGCACTGAAAAGTTCTGGCATACTTCCAGGGAACAGAAAAAAGTATTTGCAGAAAAGTCCTGGGTCCTTTATATTCCAGTAACAGAATTTGACACTTGGCAGGAAATAAAGTTTTAAAGACCCACACGTACCAGGAGTATCTCTGATACAGTTGCTCCTGTCTTTGGAGAGGAGAAAGCAAAGGAATTGTATATACAACTTACTCTTTCCCAAGGTCTAGGACAGCAGGGTGACAAACGATCACCACTGTGCTGACTTGTGCATCATTAAAGTTCAGAGTTTGCACAGCACAACCCGTATCTCAATTTCTGAATGGTACACTTGTAAAAAACCCCAGAACACCACAATCTCACAGCATGGTGGGGGTTGGAAGGGACCTCTGGAGATCAGCGAGTCCAACCCCCCTGCCAGAGCAGGGTCACCCAGGGCAGCCCACACAGGAACAGAGCCAGGGGGAGCTGGAAAGCCTCCAGAGCAGGAGACTCCACAGCCTCTCTGGGCAGCCTGGGCCAGGCTCTGTCACCCTCACAAATCAAAACTTGCTAAGGAACTTCACTAACTTTTCTTGTGCCCTAAGGATGTCACACTTGTAAATGCCAATTCGGTTGCTTATCCTCGGGTCTTAGAGTATTTCATGTGTAAAATTTCATGTGTAATATTTCATCTTAGACAGAAGAGGGAAGGAGAAGCAAACTTCCCTGGGAAAAGATGCATCAGGCAAAGAGACAATTCTCAGTCTTGACCATTCCACTTTTTTAGTTAAACAAAGCTCCTCACATCAGGAAAATTATTAGGATCTCTTTGGGTACTCTATACATTGATTGCCAATTCCTAATATGGTAGATTTTAGTCTCAGCAAGATGTACAGTGTTACAGAGAACAGTTACTCCAGTTTTCACTTCTCTCTTCTTACTTTAGATACTTGAAAGAAGACAACACGGAGCATTCCAGTTCTTTCTTCCACTTGCTTTTGGATTGTGAAAAAGTAAGCAGGAATATGAAAGTTGCATGGTCTGACTATCAGAGATGCCAGAAAAAAAGAAAGATTAACATGCAAAGTTGATTCTTTAAGTGTGCAAGTTTGGTTTTGTTTTTAAAGGTGTGAGTGAACTGTAACATGCAGAATTAACTACTGACCTTTGAGATCTGGTCTATTCCGGATAGCCACAGACACAAAGAAGCAATCCATATCCACGTGCATTATACAGCTCTGTGGCTTGGCTGAGCTCGCAACAGACACATTACCTAGTATGAAATACACCAACAGAAAACTTGAACCCTAATTTATACACGTTGGTACTACTCACAGTAGTCAGCAAGTTTTACCACCTTAAATTATAAAGATGTTTGGGTTTTCTCACTAAGAAGATATTTACATTTACAAAATTCTCATAGAAATGTAAACATAAACAGCAGACAAACGGCCTAAATTTAAAAGTTTCTATTTTAGTTTCTCATAATTAACACCTTCTACCGAGTAAGTTCCCTGAACCCAAGGAGATAAATGCATGTTGTGAGAACTGAATCTTATTTTCACCGTTTACGCTGAAGCTGAAACAGAGAACATTGCTCTTTTTGTTTATCAATCCCAAGACTGCTCTAAAAGAGAAAAAAGTTCAGCTGCACCAAGAGCTACCATTAATTCTTCACGAAACACATCACAATTAGCCTGAGACTTCCTATGGAAGTGGATTTGGTCATCGCTGTACCTACACTCATGCAAACACTCATCAAAGATGAGCAGGGTAGCTCCAGGCTGAAAAACTGACCTGCCTACAGCACTAGAAATACTTGAACTAAAAGTTCAAGCCTGCATGCCTGTGCTGCTGACCTGCCAGAGGAGGCTACACCTAACACCACAGTGTTAATTCCAGCAACACCTGAAGTGTCACAGTGCAAAAACACTGTAGTGCATCAAGTGAATTGTTCTGTTTAACATCTGATGTAATTCCTGAGTAAGCAGGGAGATGTTTCCTGGTTTTGTAATAATTTTCCATTTGAATTAGTTCTATGAAAAATGAGGACTGTCTCACAGAGGGAATATCTACAGCTCAAGTGATGGAGTTAATGCTCAAGAAGCTGTTACCTGCCAACTGAAACACAGTTAAAACTACTTAAATACTCGAAGCCAAATCAAAGAGAAAATAATACATTGGGTTTTATCATATTTAGATGGAGAAATACACAATAAAATAGTTTATAAACTAACCTATTTTGTAACTGGGCTCTACTAGCACAACCACAGAATCAGTTTCTTTATCTAACTCATTTCTCAGGACGTGGGAATTTATCCTCGAGCGTTATTTCTTATGACCACGAGTGCTTATTTTCACAGCACGACAGTGTCAGAATCTCTCTGCTGGTACAGAGCTAGCCTTTTAATTGAGTAAGACTGAAAAGGAGAGTTCTAAAGATGAAAACTGCCTTATCTATACTTGTAACACTCTGCCTCTCATGAACTGCAGAAATTCCTCCATTTTGGCCCTCAATGTATTAACATCAAACATTTATCTTCTGTCACAAGCCAGGTTCAGAAGTCTCCTGTGACACTGCTACAGACTTGCACATTTAGATGTAGCTAGTTATTTTTTTCCCCTTGATCAATCCACATATATTGGTAAAGTCAGGAACATTATTTGTACAAAGAGAAATTGAATATACACCAGAGTATGGCATGAAGTCCCACTTATGTTCAAACCAAACCAAGCTGGCTCCTTTTGTTTTCAGTGCGTCACCAAGGTTTTCCAGACAGCCTGACTGCAATGGGAAGATTGAATGCTAATGTACTTAGTTTCAGTCAGACATATGATGTACAAACAAAGACACAAAGCACCTTCTCAACGTAAACCTGCTTAAATAAGTATCTACCTGTGTCAGTTTTAAGTGCAGACCTGCCTGCTTTCCACTTTTTTAACTTTTCCCTTCCTGGAAAGACACCGCTGTTTTTCCTCTGTAGGCTGTTGACAAACTCTGTCAATTCACACTTCCACGTTGAGATATGATGCAGTCTGGAGCGTGAATAAAAGTCAGAAATAAAACTACAATCTGAAGGTTTGGACGTAGGTAAGGAAGCTGCCTTGCCAGGAGTAGGTACAGAAGTGCTTTTTGTGCTTGAAGGCCCCTGAACAGTGGAGTGGTGAGCACCATTTATTTTAGCATTACTGTGCAAAGATGAAGATGAGGATGAGTTACTTATAGTCCTATGTGGATTCCACGAAAAGTCTGTATTTTTGTTGCTTTGTTGCAACAGCTGCGTTGTGCAGTCTCTAAAGTCAACCATGCCTTTTTCAGTCTTCCCCTCCTCCTGCACAGGGCCTGGAGAGAACCTACTCGCAACGCCATTGCCAGAGGGCACCAAGCAATCCTGTGTCTTTAAGGCACTGGTAGAAGTGTGTGAGTGTCCGTTAAAAATGGTGGCACTGTCCTTGTGAGACTGAATCCCATTTTGTTTCCGTCCAGGAAGGATCTGCTCCAGCTCCTTAAATCCAAAATCGTCACTTTCTTCTTCCTCTTCTTCATTCCAGCTACTTATTCCATTGGGTGCAATCTCCTTTTCCATCTCACACTTTTTAAGATGATTTCTGAAACAGATATGATTATTTAACACCATATATTTTTTAATAAAAGGCACTTTTACAGGTGATTTCAAGTGCTGAGTATTTCTCTTTCTAATTGTTACCAGCATATACTTGAGCAGAGCCTGTGTTTTCAAGACAATTACCTCAAACTCTGAGCTGTGTCCTCTCAATGTCACAAGATATCACACTGCTCTACAAAAGGTGTGGTGTATCATTAATGCAGTGCTACCAGAGCTTACATGGGAATGGGTAGAATCATGCTCACGACAGAATAGCTACTTCCAAGGCCTTTAATTTGATCAGCAGTCTCCAATCAAATAATTATTATCATTTGTTAACAGAGCTGTACTACCATGGTGCGAGGAATATGCAAACCATCAGGAGCTATCTTGTTACCAAGAGATGTTGGTTTTCCTTACCTAGCTACAAACAAATAAGCAAAAAGGGAAAAAATAAAGTATACACAGAAAATATCTATTTTTTAGAACATTATTTTAGATTAAGGTGCTGGATTTATTTTATCTTCTCTCGAGGGAAAAAATCTCTTCAAGCTCTATACATCAAACACATTCTTAGCTTTTGACAACAACCTGACCAAACTACTTTTTGTCTTTTAAGCACAAAAAACTAAGGATTCTGCCACAAGTGCACTGCAATTGACATTTACTCTGACAGAACAGAGGCAAAGCTTCCATTCAAAGAGTTAACTCTGTACCAAAACCTCAGTGGAATTAAAACCAAAGCCTTCAAGAGGTTTGCCTAGTCTGGATCTACTGGAAAAAACAAAACAACCTTCACTCCCAACTCTCAAAGCTAGCAATTTAAGTACACAAAAAAAAGGTGGGAACTCATTAGCCATCCAGCATAACAATGAAACCAGAAAGCCAATTAACTGTGACAAGAGTTTGATTAGGATTATGACAATCATTAATTGTATTCAGTGCAATATTGTTAGGAGTTTTGTGGTTGAAAGTGGTATACCCAGCAGTACGTATTTACTGTCAGTGGACAGGGCAGGCTTTTAAATTCCTGCTCTTTGCACTGAACTGGTATTTTTGGAAGCCTGAATATTCTTCTCATTTAAAAACCATTACCAATGCAATGAGAAGAAGGGATTGTACCACTTGTTGTTTATATCAAGGTAAGTAATACTGCTTAGGAGATTTATTCCGTGGCACTGCTTTTATTTTTCCTAAGTACAGACCAGCCCCACTCTTGAGGTAACATCTCCTCAGTGTTATGCAGAACAGGCTTTAAAGCAAATCAGCAGGCTGTGGAAGAACACCTAACACCATTCCAGATCAGGAAATACAGTATCTAGCAGTGCCCAAATGACCTCCAGGGGTCTCTTCCAACCTCAACCATTCTATAATTTTATGATTCTTGCCTCTCAACCATGGGTCTGGAAAAGAGGCAGGAGCCCTCAAAAAAAAAAAAAATCTACACAACAAGTCTGTTCAGGTGGAAGGTTTCTTCCCAAATTCCCATTTCTCTGCCTGTTACATTTTTTTTCTGGTGCTTTCTGCTCTATTTCTGACTCAAGGTGTTTTAGGGGGATTTTTTATATTGCAATTGGATTTCATCATCACTCTCATGTCTGACTTAAACCTTGGTGTTAGCACGCAAGGTACACGGTGCCTTCATTTTTTGCTGGGCTTTGTAAGAAGCTGAAGAAAACAACTAGTATACATTTACAATGGCTCCTGGGTACCTTTAGCAAAAGTAATCAAATCATACCAGCTTTTTGATTTTGAAATAAAAACCTACTTTTCAATGTCACTAGTCAGAATCCTTTAATCTCTGTCTGTTGCTTCCATACAGACAGACTACACCCTAGGGTTGACTACACCCTAGGGTTCCTAGGTCGAGTTATCAAGCAAAGTGTGGTCCAAAGACCAGAGACACTGCCTGGAGCCAAGGGAGCTGTAGTTCTATCTGCAGCTAGGCCTTATTTTTACATTTCAGTGCCTGAGAGCTTCCCTCTCATAAAGCTGAAATCAATTTCAAAAATGCTATATATATATTGTTACAAATCCAAGCCCACTATGGGTGAATGATTAGCATCTGCATGATGAGATCAGAAACACTTACACCCTGTTGAGATCTTTAGCTATATTGCTTGGACCTGGCACGGCATCTTCGGGTTTGCATATGCTATTAAAGTTGAAACCTTTTTGAACACTTGACTGCTTGGTGTAAAGCTGATAGGGAATGTGCGAGAGGAGACGTCCAGCTTTAATGCTGAAACAACAAAAAAGAAACAGATTACTAGTTAAGACATTTTAAAAAGAGCCCCAAACTTCTCTGCTAGAAAATGCCTCATGTACAGCAAACTATTACTTTGGTCAGTGCCTTTTGCTGTTCTCCTGGATGTACCTGCCATCCCTTCCACAAGCCCCTTCCCACTACTAACTGGATCGAACTGAGAAGTCATTTGTGATGTGGTGACTGCTACTGCAAAAGATATTTGCACAGCTGTGTTGGGCGGTTCTCTGCATCCATTTCTCTTTTTGGATTGAAACAAATATTTCATTTCAAAACCAAAATAAACGATGCCCAGTCAAAAAAACCCTGGTGAGTAGTTCTGGTCATTCCAACTGAACAACGCTCACTGAGCTCGTCAATTCGGAGCAGTGCCAATGCCTGCATTCCATCAAATCTGGGGACAATTTGAAGGAGGTCAGCTAGAATGTGGTTCTCTATTAAAGAAAAACTATTTTTTTTCCATTCCAAAAGGACAATTACCCCTTCTTGTGAGAAAATGCACTAAAGGAAGCTAGACAGAAGAGTCATTTCCAAATAGACTTTTCATGAATACCTACCACAATCATTCCAGTCCATTGTATCTCCCTCTTTCTCTTATTCCTCTGAAACTGCAATTTTACTTCAGTCACTGCCAATTCCTTAGGGAAGTCATGGACTTTGAAGTGTAATCCTCTCAAAAACACACCACAACACGATTTAATCCCTCCATCCCAACACCTGGTCCTGGCAGTAGAGCTAACAGCCTTCCCAGTCTACACCTCACCTCCTCTTATGAACTCTGGGTCAGAGATGCTGAAACTTCTTAGAGCAGTAGAACTGTCCTCATACCAAAGAAAGTTACCAGTAGCTTTGTTCTGAAGATACAATTGGATTCAAATTTTTAAAGGTAATTTAGCTCTGTGATGCATACTGCTTTTCTGTTCTCCACCACCTGAATGCTTCCTCTTGGCGACATGCTTTTTAACAAGCTCACATCTGTACTGCTGCCAAGGGAGCTGGACAGTACAACAAAAGCCCTTCGGAGCTGTCTTACTGCAATTAGAGAAGAATATAGTGGGGGATCATATTTCCCAGTCAGGTCAATTAAAACTAGTTAGGGATATACAGAGAGCTGGCACTGCTTTCTGTAGAAACGGGGTAGTGCAAAGGGGTCTAAAAAGCTATCACTTAAATATTGTTTGATAGATGAATAAACAGCATTCAAAAAGGAACATCACCTGCACTAAACAAACACTGCTGAACAAGTTGGAAATACGTATGGTAGTTCCAAAGTTTTGTTGTGTAGCAAGTGGTGATGCAACAGCTTTGCTTTTACAATGCCTGGCTGGATTGTTTCTCACATTACCATGTGAGCCTGGGTGCCTGACCACCCAGGTATCTTTTCAAAATCATTACTGCAATTTCAAGATGATAAACCCCCCCACTTTTAGTTAAGCTCTTGTTCATGCTAAGATTTTAGCTACTGGAGGAACTGCATTGCTAGATCAATCCGCAATTGGTTTGGTTTTTCAAACTGCATTAAGATGCAGAAAAGGAATCCTATTTTAGCTGCATCATTCAGCATCCTTCCCTGTTCCACACTCTCTGGGATCACAGAATTCATAATCACAAAAAAAAAGAAAAAGGAGGAAAAGAAGAGGTTGGAAAGGACCACTGGAAGTCTCTAGCCCAAATACTGCTCACCGCAGGGTTATGTTTGAAGATCAGGTGTCCCAGGGTTGCTCTCCAAGGGCAGAGATTCCACCACCTCTCTAGGCACCTGTTCCACTGCCTATTTTCACTGGCAAATTTTTTTTCCTTATAGTGTCAAATTTTTTTTGCTGCAACTTGCAACTATTGACTCGTCCTCTTGCTGGCTGTGGACTCCTCCACAGAGGAGCCTCTTGCCGGCTGTGTGTGCCTCCACAGAGGTAACGAAGGACAACAATTAGATCCCCTCCTAGTCTTCTCTCCAAGTAGAGCAAAAGCAGCTTGCTTGGCCTCTCATGTATGGCATCTTCCAGGCCCCTATTCATGTTGGTGGTACTCCTCTGCCCTCACTCCAGCTCGTCTGTAACTCTCTTGTACTGAGAAGCCCGAAATCAGACACAGAACTCCAGAGGTAGCTTCAGAAATACCAAGTGAAAGAATCACTTCCCTTGGCCTGCTGGCTATGGTCTTGCTAACGCACCCAGTACACTGTTAGCCTTTATTTCCACATTGCACAACTGCTGTTCCATGGTCAACTTGTAGTCCACCAGGTCCCTCAAGTCCTTCTCTACAGGAGAAGTGTCTTAGCCAGTGAATCCCTAGCCCATCTGGTTGACTGGAATTAACTCTGTCCCAGGTAGGACTCCACATTTAACTTCACTGAGTGTCATGAAGTTTCTGCCATCCCATTCCTCCAGTTTGTTGAGACTCCCCAAGTGCAGCCCTGCTCTCCAGCCCATCAACTGTTTTTGTCTATTGGCTGTCATCCACAGACTCACCAAAGGTACTTACCACTACATCACCTCTGTGCACGCTGTACATCTGCCCAGTACTGACCATCCAGCAACATCACTAGTGCGACTCTAAACTGCTGCCCACTGCTGCCTGAGGCAGGCAGTTGAGCCAGTCCTTCCCCCAGCTAGCAGCCCACTACCCAGCCCGTATCTCCCCAGTTTCACTAAGAGAATGTAATGGGAGACTGTGTCAAAAGCCCTAAATCATGTCCTCCCGCTCTCCTGTCATCCAGTCATCTCAGCACAGAGGGCAACCAGGAGGGTCCAGCACGGCTGGCCACTCTTGATAGAGCTTTCAGGAAGGTATGTTCCATAGTCTTCAGCGACTGCGGTGAAGCTGATTGCACTGCAGTTCCCTGGATCCTTCTTTTTTCCCCAAAGACAGGCATGACACCTGCCCTTTATCCAGTCTCCTGGAAAATCTCATCCGAGGGCCACAGACTGAAAGATGACAGAGTGCAATGTAGCACTGGTATCAGCCAGCAGCTTCAGCTCCCCTGGAATTGCACTACCTGGTCCCGTGGAGCTGTGGATGTCCTACCTCCTTCACTGAGCCACAATTTACACTTCCTATACATCTGGTAGCACTCTTTTCTCTACTCTGCTACCAGACACACAGGCCTTCAAGGCACAAAGGCAGACCTTGCCCCTAAACACCGGCGACAGGGCAGCATTGAGTACCTCACCTTCTTCCATATCCTTTGGCATGAGACTGTCCCACTGCTCACCAGCAGGCCTGCTGCAGTTGCTTCCAGTGCAGCTGTAAATCCACCTCCTTCCGTGTCAAAGAAACATGACAGCTCTGCTGAAAGCTGTACCATTTTAAGACTAGTAGCTTTGATTTATTCAAATACTTTGCACTCTTAATTCTCATCAGAAAAAGGAAATTAAGTGTGATGTACAAGAGTAATTTTTTGTTCTTTTCTGGGGGAAATGTTTTTAAATTATTTTCTACACATTTGTATTAAATTAAGACGGGTTGTTAAGAAAAACACTCAAACCTGAAAATCAAAATAAGGAATCCAGAACTTCTACTGGTGGCTGTTTTTAGTGGCTAGCTATCCTCAGATGTCTGAAAAGTGTTTTTATTATAAATGCTGAAGTATGTTTTTAAAATAAATACTCATACTTGAAAGTCAAGCTCTCAATTCACCTGAATTTGTCTTCCACCAGACACTGTACCACCACCTTTCTAGGCTACCTAGCTGTGTTTTGTGTTTTTCCAATCAAGGAAGAAAGATGTTGGAAGAGCTGTGCCTGCCAGTCTCCTTCATCCATTGCAGAAATGGAGGTAACAAAAACACGCAAGGAGAGGAGTGCAGAAGGAATTCTTTTGTTGCTAAAGCAGTCACACGTTACTCTGCAATACTAGTTGCAACTACTGTTACCACAGGATCTCTATTAATTAAATAACAATTAAACCCAAATTCTAGAACTACGTGCATTTAACAACATGTTTATGAGAGTCTGACTTGGACCTTAGTTTAGAGCATCCACAGGTCAGAACATGCAAAGCTTTTAATGAAGCAGTGAAACTTCAACACATGCCTTACCATCCTTGGATAAGTAAAGCCAAAATATCTTACATAGTTCACACAGCATATTCCAAATTATTCAAAAATGGCAATTCTTTGGGGGGGCTTTCAAACAAAAACCTGAAAATAACAGCCTTTGTAAGAAATGCCATGGTAAGTTCATTACTCTTTGGAAAGCAGATGGATGCTATAGTGGTAAGCACCACTAAAAGACAGGAATTAATTATTCATTCCATTAAAAAGCAAAGAATTGGAGTGAGTGCAGTGAGTAAGGAACAGGGTTATAGAGACAAGAAGCAAAAAGTCCCTGAATTAGCAATATGCAACCTGAACTCAATCTTTCTGTGAAGAGAACGTGGCAGGTACCAGTGAAAAAAGGTGGCCTGTGACCATGTCATTGAAGACTAGATCATAATGTATGCATACAAAGAAATAAAGTTCCAGACAAATGACCTTTTCACTTTGGAACCTTGGAGGACAAGACCAAAGATCTAACAACACTGCTTTATGAGTAATTTGTGACTGTAATATTTTAGGGTTGATTCTTAATCAAAATAAAAATAATAATAATAAAAATACTACAAACCAACCAACCAACCAAAAGCCAGCAAACACATCACACTGCACTAATGGGGTGTGCACATGAATGCTCAACAGATTTGGAACCTCTGCATCCACTGCACTGATTTTCATCAGCTACTCTATTGAGAGGGGTGTAATCTGGTATTCCACACAGAAATGGAGTGTTTAGCCAATGAGTGTTCTTCCATACTGTTAAAAGGAAAAAATGAGGGGTTTGTTGTGAAATTAGCTTTGATTCCAGCTTCTGACACAATCCTGTTCTACCAAGACAGTGAGTTTCCCATCTCCTGGTGCCCACCCCCAGGTACCTGCCGATACTCAGTTCTTCTGATTTACTCTACAGCATAACCTTCCAAAACCTGGAGATGCAGAGCCTGCACACATAATGTCACGAGGAAAATCTTAGCAGAAATAACACACTAGGTTCTAGCAAGCCTCTACTGAATGTATATAAATTGATTTTCTCAACTTGGTTAAAATCATAATGAGCTTGAATGGCATCAATGAAAACAGCTACATCTTTCAAATAAACAAATTTACCACCACTTTTCCAAGTCCTTAAACTCATGGATGATGCTCAAAAGCTACTTAAAAGATGTACCCAAAGTATTTTTCAAACGAAAGAACCTGTAATTTCTGATACAAGTTTCAAAAATGTATCTTAAAGATACTGAATCCAAAGGCCTGAAACTCAGGAAAGTGACCATAGGATCTGCAGACAGGATGTTACTTTAACACAGGGAGATGAAGGCTGGTTACCTGATTAGATATTAAATGGAATCAACAGCTTAATGTTGCTTCCTGGTACGCCTAAGACTTTCTGAATGTTCTTTGTGAAGTTTCATAAGGAACAATCACTAGGAAGCCTATCTTTAATGTAACAGTGGCATTTTTACTCAGCTGTTGCAAGGATCTACTTTAAACTAAGCCGTGATTTCAAAATTCAATCTTCTGCAATGCTGTTTTTCCAGATTTTTCTTCTCTTTTTTTTTTTCCCCCAAAATAAGAAATCTGCAAAAACAGTAGACCTAAACTTACCTCTCCATGATCCACTCTGGCCGAACTACTTTTTCTCCTTTCAGTTCTTTTATTTTGGCATTTGGAAGATTCGTGGCAATGATGTGAGTTGTTTTTGATCTGGAGTAGTACACATGGTATTGGCCTCCATGCAACATCATTAGCCGTCTTAATTCATCAGCTGAGGGATCTATAAAATGAGAACCAGAAATATTCCTGGTTTGTGTCAGCAAATACAGTAAGAAAAACAAACTTTAATTGAGAAATACGATGCCACGATCAGAAAGAATGCAAAACACTGGTTTTCAAAGAACAAATCAGAAAAGCATTTCTGAAGAACTGAAGAAAACTGTGTTTCTAAAGAGAGCAATTCAAAATGTAAATAAACATTCTACTTGTTTCCACAACATGTATGGTGGAAGGAAAGAAAAATACTCAAGTAGATTTAACACCAAACTACATTAAAAACCATTTTACATCAACATTCTGCAAAATTAAATTAGCTCAAGTTTTCACCAGAGTTTGGGAGAGAAGTTTATACCCATAAGTAACAGAAAAGAATTAATATCAAAAGGGTTTAGATTTAGAATTGGCACAAAACTCCTACTGTGTAGGTTCTGATTTAATGAAGCAGTTAACTCACTCTTTCCCTACTGGGTTATTCTTCAATTGTTACAAGAAACAGAGTGTACCTTAAAAAAAATAGCATCTGTTCTTATCCCCTCAGTCATGTTAAAAAGAGTTCTTCTTTAAAAAAAATAAATTAAAAACCATAAAGTTTTAGATTTTGGAAAACTCCTGCAGCAGCATCACACCGACACCCAAAGATCTGGGTGAGCACAAACAGAAGTCTTGAATTGTGATTGAATAGTAAATCATGACTAAGACACCAAATCCAAAATAATTCATCAATATGGGAGGCAGAAAATTTTTTAAAGAGCATGGTTAGAAATCATTCCAGTGGCCTACTGTCAAACCTCAAAATATTTCTAATGCTTGAGTATACCTCTAACTTTTAATTAAAAACATGTTCAACAGGTCCACCTTAAGCTTCTTCAGTCCGTTTGAGGCCTGTGCTCAGACCAGCACTGCTTCATATCCCAGAAGCCAGATGCATCAGTTCTGTAACAGTCACATTTCTGAAAAAGGCTTCTGGGAAATTCTGAAAAGGTCACCAAGCTGCTTTAGAGAACCCAGAAAAAATATGAACTGAAGGATGGTAGGTTAAAACTCTTACTGCAGTTCATCACTTAATGTGAATGGTTTAGAAAACTAGGATTTCTTTTCAGAACCTTAGTCTGATTTTACATTGAAAACTTTCATCATGAAATCCAAAGCAACACAGTATACAAAAAATATACAGTAATTGTTATGTATTTACTTAGCTCATGCGTTCTACAGCTCTTTATTCCACTTGGGTAAATAGACACCAGAAGAAAAAAAAAAAAAACAGAACTGTAAAGAAAAGAAGAAAAGCTTCACCTGTAAAGCCATTGACATAGATGGCAACTCCACTAAAGATGGTTGATGAATTTCCATCCCTCTGGTGCTGTATGGCTGAATCTGACCGGAACTGATCCTCCAATTTCTTCACCTTTGCTGACATGTACCCACCCTAGTTTTTAAGTTAAAACAAAACAAAACTTTAGTCTTATTTTCAAATAGACAGAAACTGGTCAGGTGTAAGACTGGAAATGTAAGCAGCATTTTTTCAAATTGATTTTAGTTGACATATAAGAGACAAATTGTTTTTCCAAATGTAAAATCTTCCACCCTAAATATTCACCTATATAGAATGTGAAGACAGCCATAAAGAATTTTAGAATTATTTAGTTTTTCAATGGTGATTTAAAGCTACTCAAGGGTCTGAACTTACTTGCATTGCCATTTGGTGGATGGTGCCCTTGTGGCCAGGAAAGCCAAGGGCATCCTGGGTTGCATTAAGAAAACCGTGTCCAGGGGGTCTAGAGAAGGTCTCCTCCTCCTCAACTCCCCTCTCCTGAGACCACACCTGGAATACTGTATCCAGTTTGGGGCTCCCCAGTTTAAGAGAGATGGGGATCTACTGGAGAGAGTCCAATGGAAACCTGAGGATGATTAAGGGACTTGAGTATCTCTCCTATGAAGAAAGGCTGAGTGAACTGGGGCTGTTTAGTCTCAAGAGAAGACTGAGAGGGGATCTCACTCATGTCTGTAATATCTGAGGGCTGGGTGTCAAAGTGGAGGGGGCCAGCCTCTTTTCTGTAGTGCCCAGTACTAGGACACAGAATAACAGTTATAAACTTGAGCACAGAAGGTTCTACCTCAATGTGAGGAAAAACTTCTTTCCTGTGAGGTGACAGAGCCTGGAACAAACTGCCCAGAGAGGTTGTGGAGTTGTCTTCTCCAGAGACTTTCAAACCCTGCCTGGATCTGTTCCTGTGTGGCCTGCCCTGGGCGACCCTGCTCTGGCAGGGGGGTTGGGACTTGATCTCTAGAGGTCCCTTCCAACCCCTAACACTCTGATTCTATTGTGAGTGAAGACTTCAAAACCTGATAACTAAAAACATTTCTTCTGAACTTAATTTCCAAGTGAAGCAAAGGGGGTTAATTTATAGGACACCGTTAGCACACGTAACAAAACTGTAACCCCTTTTTAACTACAGTGCCCACTACCTTGTAAAATAAAAGAAACAAACCAAAAGCCACTTGGTTTAGCACATACCCATATTCCCCAGCCGTCGCCCTCGGCAGCCCGTTTCCGCCATCCACCTCGCCTCATACTGAAGCTTCTGCAGGGAAGAACAATGCTTGATCAATTACAGCTCTGGTAATAAACATTTAGTAATAACCAACGATAACATATTTAGTAATAACCATTTCAATGACACATGACAGGCCACCTACAGATTAGCCCAAGGATGACACTTTTCAATGGGCTTCACAAAAGTGGGTGAGTTACACAGCCTGGAAATTAAAAACTGCATAAAAATCTGGCTCCCTGTGTTGTAATGTATGGTGTGTATCAAAACCACACGTGCATGCTTTATTCCCTTTACCCGGAATACCAACAACTCATTACAACGTTTCTTTTCCATTATGGTTTATTAAATACTTCCTGACCATAGAACACAGCAATGTCTGGGCTGGAAGGGACCTCTGGAGGTCATCCAGTTCAACCCCCTGCTGAGAGCAGGGACAGCCTCAGCTAGAGCAGGGTGCTCAGAGCTCTGTCAGCCCCACCTTGAATGGCTCCAGGGATGGGGCCTCAACCCCATCATACCTCTCCCACAGAAAAAGGAGTAATAAAAAGTTCTTAAATACAATTGTTACCATACATGCAAAATATTGTCCAAGTCGGGAACAATCTCTTAGTTCCCCTTTGCTACCCTCTACATGGTGGGATGCAGGCAAACATCTCCTGCTACTACACATCGGACTGATTTCACCAGTGGATCTACAGCTAATCATAAAAGGTCCAAACACTTGTTGCTCCAATGTAATTCCTCACATAACAGCAACAGGAAAAAAAGCAGAAAAAAAGAAAAGGCCTATCTTCTGGACAGTCAGTGAAAAGCCAGTTGTTTGCAATGATTTGGCATGATCCATAGCTCAGCCTGTGATTTGTTTCTCTGGGTTTTTTGTTTGTGCTGCTTAATAATAAATAAAGCAATCTACCCCACCAGTCAAATTGCAGTTTTCCTTTATGCAGGACACTTATCCCCGGACCATGAGCTATACAGAGCAGCATTCCCAGGTGAGCCATTAGTTGGCTAGAAAAGAACTGGTGGAGAGAAAAAGAAACGTTTTGGACTGTGGCCAACTGTTCACTGCACCCAAGCGATTCACATGTAACTACAGCTGCTTTAACACTGATTTTAAAATATTGATTAATGATGTAGCAAGATCACCAGGTCACTGCCTGCTATTACATCTCTCACTTTCTACTCTAGCCAGTTGCCTAAATAAAAACACTCTTTAGTCTTTTAGGGCTACCAGCTCTTAGATCTTGAGGACAGGCAGGGCTCTGAAACTAAAAGGAAGATTACTCAAGCTGGTCACCTTTATTTTATTAAATATTTAATTTCTATTCCTTTATCCTCCATAAAAATGCACAAAACTACAAGTAGTACACAGAAAGAAGCCAGATGTGTTGGGTTTTTTTCATCCTTGTCCACTTGAGAAGATAACCCATTCTCTGGACTATCCATAGTGCTGTCCAGTAAGAGAGTGCAGAAACTTCACGTGCTCTCCACCCTTCCAGAAAGGCCATGTAGCTGTGGATGGGGATAACAAAGTGTTTTGGTCATTTTCCTATCCAGGTCTTCTCCTGGAGAAGTTGTTCTGGAGACTGCCTCCTTTATCACATCAATATTTTGTTTCCTCTGAACCTAACTGAAAGGTGAATTCTCACTTTCATTTCTTAAATCCCTTTTGTTCTAGAGCTACCAAACAGGCATACTCTGAAACCCAATTAAACCACCCTGGGCTGCAGGCAAGTTTGGCTGCTGAAGAAGACAACAGTTGCAGGAAAGTTTCCATAAATATGATAATTTTAACACTGCAAATATGCCCTATTGGGCAACCCCAGATATACAGTCAAAGCAGGTATAACTACCTGGGAAAAAGACAAGCTTCAGCTGTACATTCCAGGACCTTTGCAAACACACAAAGATCATGATGCACCTGGTTCTGTTCTTCTTACAGCTGCTATAATTTGATACCCAACCTAAACACGTGTATATAATTATGAAGATTAATCACATGTCAAGGCAATGAGCTCTACAGAACCAACCCAAACAAAGCAACCCCTCCTCAATATGCCAGATTTTCTCTCTAGGTACCTGCATTTCTTACTCAGAGACCAATTTCCAAGACATGGGGCTGTCTGAAATGAATTTTTAGTGGTTTGGATTGTATCTAACAGATACCACAGAACTCTTAAGGAGCAGTGAGAAAAGTGAGCGGAGATAATCTAGATGACCACATGAAATATAAAATTGCCTTCTTCCTGTAGAGGACAGTACAGACTGGAAATAGCTAAATGATTCCTTTCATATGGAAAAGCTGTATTTTCAATCAGCTGAAGTCAACTATAATTCAAATCTACCACTCCTGGCTAAGAAGTTCTTGGAGAAAACAGAAAAGAGTAAATTCAAGGAAAGAAAAAAATATCTCATGCTTTTAGATCCTGTAGGTAGCAATGTAAGAGCTCCTAAGAACACCAGGATTGTAACTATCGATTACCCTTCCTCCTTTTTAAAAGGATGACAAAGTCTTAAAGGGTGTCTACAAAAAGGACAGAGGCTGTCTCTTCGTTTTACAAGAAACCAGTCACATGGAGGGGATAAGAGGCAATAAGTGCAAGTTCTAGCAGGAGTGGTTTCATCTTGATAGAAGAAAGAAACTTTTTCTCGTGAGAACAATCGATCACTGGAACAACCTCCCTGGAGACACAGGAGAGTCCTCACCATTGGAGATTTTCAGGCTGCAACAGGGCAGGGTGCTAGGTAATCTCATGTAGGCTTCCCTACCTGTGAAAGTTTGGACTAGGTAAGAGATTCAAGGTCTCTTCCAATCTGGGCTGTTCTAGGATTCTAGCAAAGAGAAAACTGAATAGGAAAATAAACTCTTCCTCTGAAAAAGAACAAGCAAACAAACCAAAAAACCCCAACCAACAAAACCCAATCCAACAAACCAACCACAACCAACCCCCCAACCTTCAAGAATGTATGAAATGCACAGGAGTAGTCACCACAGTATCAGTCTAACAAAGATGTTCTTTATCTCAATCACTGAGTTCTTGAGAAGACAGGATGTGGTAGGTAGTTACACTGACCCCCCGTGCAGATAAACTCTTGCTTAAAATATGGAATGCCTGATAAAAGAACTGCTTTCATGCAGGTAAGCTTTTCTGAAACCTTGAAAGACATTTAATTTTGATTCAGGATGCTGGGAGGTGAGGAAGAAAGATCTCTAGTCTATAAGTGATTAGACCAGGACACCATAACCAGTGGGGCCAATCAACATCAGAATCCTAGGTACATGCTTAGTTTGATTAGAACAAGAAATCAGAAAACCAAGCTACTTTAGGTTAACGTGTTGAAAACACAACACATCAAACTGCTTAAAAGCTTTCTTCCTAGAGCCTGCAAAACTAGACAAAGCAGGCTGTAATGCCTACTTACATCATCTCATAATGATTCTCCCTTTCCTTGGCAGATGTGTTTTTTAACTCACCTAGTCCACTTACATTCTAAACTCACAGCTTAGGAACGTGGTACTTTGGTGATTATCACTCTGGTTCAAGTGGGAGAGTCATGGATTATTTTCTTAATGGTGATACGAATACCTGGGAGACAAACTTCTCCCTTTGTAGTTCCAGGATCTGAATGAGGAACCAAGGTTTCTGGCCTAAGGAGGATCCTCACTGCTAAAGACCTGTGCTTACAGTGCAGTTTTTTTCCTTGAGAATAAAGATAACCTCTACGGCTGCCCTGCTGAAACCTAAGGAACACGTGAGCAGGAAAGACATCCTGCACAGGATTATCATAAATCAGAGAAGTTATGCAAGACTTGAAACATGCTCACTGCTTCACAAAGTAAGAAATGGTAGGAATCATGATGAAGAGATTAGTAAGAGAAATGCTTTGTAAAGAGCTTTGCAGTGGGGGCGGGGGTGGGGATCAAGACAGGGGACATAAAATACCCCTCACAAGCAGACCAGTTTCAGCCAAGAGTACATCCTTCTTGTAATTATATTATCTAACTCCTTTCAGAACAGTTTCCTCTGTTTTCACAAGTTCAAGAGCATGAACCACCGCTAGTTTTCAGGGTATCTCTAGGGCCTGAAGGACAAGCTATAAAGAGACCCTTGACCCTAAGAAAAGCTTGTTAAATAAAACTGAAATGCTCATATTGTGGACCTGTGAACACAAAGAAATCTTCAGCAATTAAAAACAATATTTAAAAATCCTACAAACTCTGAAACTGCACAAAAGCTTGTCAAGGTAGAAATGGTAACCCTGGGAACAAACTAGAAGTTTTTAGTGCAAAAGAAATGACCTTTAAAGAAAAAAAAAAGTCAAGTGAAGAATTCCTGTGATTAAAATTAACATAATTTGGCCCTGCATCTCTCCCCAGACCACGTACAAATGGTAACATCTTACTGTCATACAAAATAGCACTCCTGAACTAAAATTCCCATCTCTACAGGGTGATTCTTTTCAAAACTGAAGCTAAAATTCGTACGTGACTGGTGACTCAGAAACACTCAGCAGAGCCCAGCAGGAGAAGATATGCAACATGCCTTTCCATACTGCTTCACAGGCCTAGCATTATACTTCTCAAAGCACTTAGCACTATTATTAAAGACTGTTAATCAAGCCTACAGATCAGGTCATGCAATTAAATGCTAAATCTACAGCTTCTGAGAATTCTACAAACACATCTGTGCATACAGAGGAGTTACACAGCAACTGTGAGAAGTTTTAGATAGCAAAACAAGGAATAGAGATGTGAATGTTGACATTGCTTGGTTTAATCTAATCTGTGTCACACACAGTATGATGAGGGAATGTTATTTCTTTGAAATACTTTAAATTCAGGATCATGTGGCTGTAAAACAGGTGGCTTTCCATTGTCTCAGGAAGCTGGGGTAATGCAGATAATGGACAAAGCCAGAACAAAACCAGTGTTATTATGGGGAAAATGCCTGGGAGCACAAAGTACAGATCTCAATGACTCCACCAGAAATGAATGCAGATCCTAACGGGCTTTTTAATTCCAGATCTGTCCTGGTCCTGCCCAAACCTGAGCTGTCTCTGCCACGCTCTTCTCTTTTCTAGGCACACTGTGCAGACACATTTCTGCTGCCTCCTCTAGTAGCCAGCTTGAATCTGGCAGGATATACCCTTCGTGGCTCTGTGCTACAGGAAAGCATATGAACCATTTCCAAAGACAAAACGAGGCTGCATTGTGACTCAGCAAAAAAACCTGCCAAACTTGTGTCTAAATCCAGAGAATCCCATGTCAGGTAACTGAAAGCTGAGCAAAAGTCTACCACATTGTAACAGCTGGTTTGTACTTCTGAGAGGAGTGAACATCCTGTCGATGTCCTCAGCACACTGAACTTGATTTAATTACCTTACTCCAACAACAGGAGCCTTATTTTTGAAGGCATAACTCTACTGCTAACAGAAGTATGGCTATCTCAGGCCACTGCCGATGAGTATCAGAATCTTTTTGCTGGTACTGCAGATCAAATCCATCCCAACTCAGGAGGGCTTACAAGTTGTTTCCATCAAGTGGGTATTTTGTGGCCTGTCTGAGTTTCATGCATCTACATTCCAGCTCCCACATCAAACTCACCGCTCTACTTGGCGCAAGTCTGCAAGCTCTTTGGGAAAAGAACTGTCTTACGTGTTTACACATTTCTCAGGGCAAGAGAGGCCTGCCTGTTCTTGGCTGAGTCTTCTGGAAAAGAGTTGCTGCCACAGGGTCTGAAATTGTTTTCTACCACATATTGAAAAGTTCATAAACCATCTAAAGAACTTGAAAAGAAAAAAAAAAAAAAAGAAGACAGTTCAAAAGGGGTTTTAAAGCTGTTTTTTAAATCCCCATGATTTTAGACACTTCAGAGTTAACACTGCTGTTCCATATTAAAATAAACAAATTAGTATGTTCAGAGCAACTGAGTTTTATTCTATGTGGGAAATAAACTCTCAGGGTGAAGTTTCATAAGACAGCTGAGTCAACTTGATGGCTGACTGCCACCGAAAGGCACGGCTCTGCTTTCCCAACAGGCTTCATCCCTTCTTCCCAATCCCTGCTCTACCCTGAGCTCACATGACCCTGTGCTCACACTGGCACGGCGCACAATTCAGCTCACCAAGTCGATAGAGAATTGACATCATTTTATGGCTTACTGTCTGGCCAGTCCAGTTAGCTGAACTTACTCACAAAAGCATCAGAGAAAGGCAAAGCAGACAGGCCAGAAAAGAAGAAAGGATGGGACCATTCCTTTCACTGCCAGTGGGATCTTAAAATTATCTGAGCCACTTCTAGAACTGAACTTCTGATGGCTGTAACTGACTAACCGTGGGGGAAAGGTGGATGTGGAGCTGCAGTGAGCTAGCTACTCCTCACTAACTAGCCCTGCTTATGTCATTCCCCCCAGCAAACAGGAGGAGTACGCTACCTTTTCCATAGGCTACAATTTTCCAAAGAAAGTTACAGAGAGCTCCCCATCTTAGGCCACATGTGGCCATAGGATACCCACTTCTAACCACAAGCACCTGAGTGTTACAGGCTCAACCAGCAAGTTCTGCTTTGCAGATCCATCTCTGGTGATGTTTTAAAGCAACAGAAGTTAAATTAGCTGAAGGACACTTGAGGAATATCCGTTCCCAAAATCACCCAACACCACTCCCATCTTCTGTCAGCCAACCTAAAGGAATAAATTAGGAAAAAACAACCATTACAATTTTAGGCAAATGAAATATTAGACACAAAGAGATTACTGAATATGAGAAATTTAGAAACACTGTTTTTCTGAAATCCATAGCATTTGCTAGCACAATGAAATATCACACAATCCACATAAACCACGGAAAAAACGAGTTCCTTAGCATCAACTCTTTATGTATAGATGAGTATTTTAAAATTGTGTCCCATGCCTACTTTCCTTTGAGTGTGACACCAAAGAAATGTGACTCTGACCTTCAGTTCAATCACTCCCCCAAACAGAGACACGACAACTCTTCACTGAGCTAATCCAATTTCCAACCTGACTATTTTTGCATTTCAGAATGGTCTCTATCTCTGACCAGTTTACTTCGACGTTAAGGACTCATACTTTATGTACCAGTAGCAACTAAGAAATACAAACTCCTTTTGCTAGTGAATCATCACAATGACCTAAGGCAGTGGTACAGCAGGTAACGACTTACACAACAACTCTACAGGACAGCAAAGTGTTTTGATCTTTCCACAACTGACCTGGAGTATGGGACTGACAACTGGTTTAGCTGTCACAACTTAAGGAACAGTTAGGACAAGGTACAGAAACCAGCATTACTGCACAGTCTGCACCACCTCTGAAAAATCTATTTGAGAAGACACCCCTTTTGCTACTGTACGTGGTATTTGAGATGGTCAGGTCTTTGAAAAATAGCAATCCAGATTCAATTTAAGACCAACTGTAAATTCACTCCCCTCTAGGAGTAACACTCAGTAGCAGCTACAGTCCACTCAGAGCTTGTCACAAGTAGTGGCTGAACTCGGTTGAATTTTTCTTCTGCTTACAAAAGACTCTGGCTTCAGTTTCAACATTGCTGCGTTGTTGGGTAAAGTCTCCTCCCCTCCTTCATAAACTGTCACTGCCACATTTAACCATGTATCTCAATTTCGTTCAAGTATCACCTCTCTGATGTAACTGTTCTTAGCCACAATACACTGGCAAATTTCAGCAGACTTCAACAACTGGCTTCATTACTTCTCTTCCGCACTTAACATTCTTTTAAAAGGGGTTTCGACCCCAAGAGGACTGAGCAAATTCACCACCTTTATGCCAGCTTCTAAATACTGTTACTCTTCTCTTTGAAAAGGAAGAGAGGGGGGTTTGTTCTCCTACCTGTTTCCTACCAAGCTTTCCTTCTGGTTTAGAAAGCTTTTAGTTTGTGCACTTCTCAGTCTGATGACAATCCAGTCCCACAATTTGCTTCTTAAACACGAAGACTACACTGAGGCCTCGGTCAAGCCCTGGTAGGCAGCATAAACAAACCACACCACCTCGGGCAGAGTTGCTGCTGCTAAATGATTTAGGAGCTCCTAAGACTTCCTAGGCACAAATGAAGGGAGTGTCCTTTTAAAGACAAAGGAAAAACAAGGCAGGAAAATTGGGTAAGTGGAGGTGTGACTGTTTGTTTTCATGAGGTGATCAAAGCAAGCAACCTGTGAATGCTCTGAATTTATTAATGACAAATTCTGAGGAAACGTGCAGGTGAAAATCTCTTGACACTCACTACCTTCAGCTTGCTCAGATTCCCCAGACTTCAGGCCAGCAGGCTAGTGAAATCTTGTCAAAAGAGGCTGCAGATTTGTCATTGATTTTATGTATTTGTTTGGATACACTTGTGTGTGTATGCATGGGCGTGCCTGTGCAGTATACAGCCACAACAAACCACTCTGTTGATCAATTCGATCCTCACTACCCAGATCGACCACTTTGCCAACAGAGAACGGCATGGAAACAAACGCGCTCCCTGGGTCAAAGCTCTGCCTTACGTCACGAGAAGGCACCACTTCTTCTCTCCATAATATTTTCTTTTTCACAAGTGCCCGGGGCAGTCGTACCGCGTACACTGAGCGGGTGCTGATCGGCCCGGGCTTTTCACAGGAAAAAAGAGTAAAGACATACACTTTACAAACCTCGAGTGGTAGCTGATGTCAGACCCTCAGGAGGACCACCTCTCTGCTCACATGGGCACATGCAGCCCACACATCCTGCAGAAAAGCTTTCTAAGTTCACTAGCAAAAGTCCTGATGGCTACAGATTCAGTATTTGAATAGGCAGGTTTTCTGCTCCTGACAGCTTTTCAGTGACAGAACTTAATTCCAAATGACACTGCATAGTCAGGTTCCCAAATGTTTTTCTGGGTTTGCCTTTGAAACTCTCAAAGCTGCCAAATCTTTTTTGAAGTGAAATCTTTACAAGATATGGCTTCTATGCTTAGCCTTGAACTTTTACATTTCCACTCAACTTTTCTGAATCTCTTGTTAGTGCGTGGGTATTGCTCTTGCCATCAACTCAGATAAACAAGATGAGGAGGAATCAGAAGGGGAGGGGAGAGATCAAATCAAGTGGAAATATTTTCTCATCTACTGCCTAACTTATTAGGGGATTCTTTGACACAGGACCAAGGATGTGAAAAGTCCATACAGACCGAGCAAATGAATGGAGTAAAAAGCCATTAAAGATACTTTTTTTTTCCTTTTTAAAGAGACAAGCTACAGGATCTCCAACTATAAAGCCAAAGTATCTCGGTATGTCTGTTTCTTTACTATTACTTAGGCAAACTTTTATCTGATACAATGTATTCTCAAGATTTAGAGGAAAGTAAAAACATGGGGTACAGTGAGTCTGTTTTTTCCTGGAAAAAAATACCAGAAAAACAGGTCAGGGTTCTTAGGACAAAACAAAAATGCTCTAACTCTTTAGGATCCCTAAATAAAAATAAAATCTGAATTACACTCTTGGCCTGAACTGGTTTTAAGTTGGTACTTTCAGTACAGGTGACGTCTAAAGAGCATTGTTACACTGCTACTTAGTGGAGACAGATTGATAGAAGAAGGCCAGAGGAACAGCCTATCCGAGGCAAACAGGTCTGTAGAATTTAAAAATCAACACAGAAATTATGGAGATCACTGTGAAGGGGTAGCATAACTTCCAATTCCTGAGCAGCCAGAAATTAAGAGTGAAGAGTCATTAGCCCTCCCCTCCTTCGTTGTTTTACAAAAGGATTCTTGGAACTGCTTACCAAACAGTGCAATTTCAGCATGGAACTCTAGGAAACAGTGACTGAAAAGCCACTCTTCCCAGTTTCCCAATGCACTACTATTTCCTGAAAACAACAGGCAAATTCAGAAACCAGGAACACTATCCTTCTGATACAAACCATTATTTTAGTTCTTCAGTTCAACTGGGAGTTATATTCAAAAGCACAACATAGTAAAACACATTTACTTTAACTGGTAGACTTCTTTTTCAATGAAAACACAGAAACACTGTACCCCATGTTCTTACTTTCTTCTAAATCTAGGAAGAAACTAGAGAATATATTGGCCAGTAGGTCAAGAGAGGTCATCCTCCCCTTCTATTCTGCCCTGGTGAGGCCACAGCTGGAGTACTGTGTCCAGTTCTGGGCTCCCCAGTTCAAGAGAGACAGGGAACTACTGGGAAGAGTCCAGGAGAGGGCAACGAAGGTAACTGGAGGATTGGAGCATCTCTCTTATGAGGAAAGGATGACAGAACTGGGACTTCTTAGCCTGGAGAAGACCAAGAGGAGACCTTGTAAATAGCTATAAAAATCTTCAGGGTGGGTGCAAGGAGGATGGAGCTGGACTCTTTTCAGTGGTGCCCAGTGACAGGATGAGGGGCAATGGGCACAAGCTGGAGCACTGGAGGTTCCATCTAAATGTGTGATTCTGTGATTCTGTGTGATTCTAAATATCACAGAATCACAGAATGTCAAGGGCTGGAAAAACTCAGAATCCCTGGAGCAGGCTGCCCAGGGAGGTTGTGGAATCTCCTTCTCTGGAGAGATCCAAGCCCTATCTGGATGTGATCCTGGGCAATGTGCTCTGGGCAAACCTGCTCTGGCAGGGTTGGGGGGGAGGTTTGGACCAGATGACCTCTGGAGGTCCCTTCCAACTCCAACGATTCTGCAGTTCTGTGACTGCACTCAACATTCACCTGTCATGCCACAGGGCCATAGACTTTCCTATTTGTAAGAATTATTACCAATTTCATGACTGACTTAAACCAGCAACAGCCCTTAGGTTTCTGAAATGATCTAAGTGGAGTACAAGCATTTGTCCAAGATGCTGACTCATCACACCCTGGACTAACAGCTGATTTGAGTCACCTCCAAAAGATGAAGCCATAAACACGGGGGCCAGAACTTTACGACTAGAACCTGACTGAAAACGTTATAGCAACACTCCCCAGGATCCTGCCAAAACATATCCAGTGTATGTATTTCCAGTCCATGCCACAGCTGACAAGACGCTGCCAGTCTCCAAGTCAGTAAGGAAAAACCTTCGAGCAGTTCTCAGCCCTGCTCTGCACAGCTCCAGCATTGCTTTCACATTTTGGCATTCAAACCAATCCACCTGCGTTTGCAGGAATGACTCTGCAAGGTGTCTGAGCTGTGTCTTCTCCTGAGTGAATTAGCTTTCTCTTTTCCAGGATTATCTACTTTCGTAAATCAAGAAGCTGAAAAGGTCTGGATGAATTCAAGCAGACCAAATAAGGAGGTTACAGCTGATAATTTCCTTATACTGGGATCTGGTTAAAGTATTTACAGATAGCTGAGAACTGAGAGCAAAACCAACACGGAGCAGCTAACCACAGTATGGCCAGGATTTACTTATGCAAGTAACTCAATTGCAAACCATCAGCTTCAGCACTATTAAATAGGTAGAATACAAATAGGGAGACCTGAAACTTTAGAGATAGGGGATTAGTTACAAAAAAAACCCCAATAAAAGAAAATAGTACTTTCCCTGAGAGGTAAATTTGGGTACCATGGTCTGCTTAGGTATTCACAGCAAATAATATGGAAGATAACTTCAGTTTGGTATGCCCACAGAAAGGGTTGTGGTATCTCCTAGATGAATTTAACCTTCACAGATTCCTTAATTGCAGCAGCAGCCCTTCAGTAAGTTTTGAAAATGCAAGTCACAAGAATGGAAGTTACCTTTGCAGCCCAGAAATTAAAGCGATTCTACACTCACCTCTCTCCCACTGAAGAGTGAGAAAGAAGGGTTTCTGAATTCTGACTTCTAGCCTATGAGCACCAGTTCCTCCATATGATGTACAGAAGTGGGGGGAACCGCAGGCATGGGAGGGCCTCCTCCTGAAAACATTCACGTCTCCAATTAAAATGTTGTCTGGTTTCCACAGCAGAGCAGAAAGCTGCTCTCAGGGAGAAGAGCTACACAGATTTCTCTCTGATAAAAAGACACTTCCACAAGTATACTACATTAAACATGTTTCAAGATTACTCATGGTTTTTCACATCCACTTAAGATTTGCTCTCTTACTTTCAACTTCCTTCGTAACTCCACGGTCACTCCCATTTCTATTTGTTTCCAGGTTTTCCTCATTTTGCTTTGCTTAAGTAAACACAAAACACGATTGCCAAATTAATCTGCATTCTATTCTTGAGGGAGGGTTTCAACATTTGGATATCTAGTTCCCTTGTTACATCTGTTCCAGAGAAACACGCTGCTGAGAGCTGGCAGAGATTTCAGTGATAATAATACACACCTTTAATTAAACCAGAAATAATATTCAATACAAAACATTCATTCTTCATGAAAGAAACGAGAGCTAACAAATTAAATGGGGAAAGCTCATGGCAGGTTAAGGCAGGTTATTCTTTTCCTGCTTGTCCCAAACAATGATTTATTAAAATAAAAAGGTCTTGTATAATCATATTAAATTTTGTTCTACCTACTCAAAACCAAGTTTCACGTTTGAATCATTTTTACTTAAAAAAAACTGAAAGGGGTGGTAGAAAGATTGAAAATTTGCCATGAAACTTGTTTAGAAAAAAACATCTGGGATCAGAAGAGTCCTCAAAAGCAGTGCTCAGTTACAAGGCACCATCATCACATCAGACCTGGCTGTGGCCAAGGAAGAGTAGGTACCTACTATCCAGATAGAGCAGTGCTACGTCGAGGCCACTTCCTGAACAATGTATTGAAGACACATACACTGTACACAGAAAAATGTACAATCAGTTTACTACCAAGGCCTGAAATAGCTTTGTGTCTTTTTTCTATCAGAGATTTACTTCTAAAATAACCTTCAAGTAGTTAAATGTTGGTGAGTCACCAGGCAGGTACCTCCACCGTGCCTCTAACACTGTCCCAGCAATGACCTCCAGTCTGACAGCCTGGGATTATTTACTAACAGGGATCTGGTAGGTCGGCCAGCTGAAGAAATGGGCTGAATGAAATTCCAATATGGTGGGAACGGGCAATAACCACACGCTTGAGAAAATAAGGCAAAGAATTTGTCAGAGGTTTGGATTTCTGTGTTACATGTCAAATCCTACCAAAACCAAACTAACCCAGCCATAAACTGTAACTATAAACTCTAACAACTAATGGTATTCAGAGACCTGGTTTAAACAGTTGCATCTGAGCAAAAACAGCATCTAAACAAATGAAGAATTTGGATCATAAAACTACAATTTTTGCTTCTTTGGACTACGGTATCAAATTTGAGATTGGACCTGAATGTTAAATTCAGACACAAACCAAACAAGAACTCATCTTTTCATGAGGAAAACCTCATTAATACGAGCAGAGTATTCACAGCCCTGTCATTTTGCAGATTTTGACATTAAGCTTAGAGCATCCGAAATAATGGAATATTACAGCATACACCACACTGATTTACTACCCCAAAAACCACACGCTTCAGATATTCTCTTTCTCTCCTTTCTTAAGGTTAACCTCGCGGGCTTTATCACAGGTCAAGTCAACGGTATCTGTGCAGCAAAACACGTCAATAGTAGATGGGGAGAGGTGACGAAGCACCACTGAACCCATCTGTCCCTCGGTGTTTGCAAGCACAGGCTTCACTTCACCAGCACAGGTCCTCCTCCTTTCCCCACACTGGTTTTACCCAGCACTATTGCTCAGCAAATACCAACTTGTGACAAACCGCAGGCAAAATACCTGCTGCTACGGCTGAGTGCTGTGGTGCCTTCCAGAGGGCAAGACTGCACCAGGGCTTGGGCTTTCCTCCTCCTCCTCCTCCTCCAACCCA
>VWZY01000688.1:95268-113299 GCA_013399075.1 Chloroceryle aenea | reverse complement strand
CTCTTGCTATATAACCCCAGTGAACCATTACAAGGCTTACTGTGTGTCCTCAATAGCCTGAAAAAGGTCCTTGCGTTGGTGTGAGACCACCAGTTCCCGCTGGTTCTAGAGCAGGGTCATGAAGCAGCAATGCTCAGTCAGTCAGATCAGTAACACAATGTCAGGCAGAGGTGTGGGGCCAGGAGATGCTGCTGTGACCCCTCCAGCTACACTGCTGCTTCACACGGTGTATTTGAGTCACCAGCACTAAGGGCTTTCAGTCCCCAGACTGGTCTCTCTCATACGCCTTCCAATGCAAAGAAGAGCTTGTCAGAGATTGTACAGGGAGCCATCAGCACTGTCTCTTCCTCCACAGGCAACTGATGTCTCTTGCTAGGAATAATGAGAGAAGGTGGGGTGCCAGTCCCACAGGTGGGGTTGGACGAGAAGAAAGCAGAAAGGTCCTGAGCTGCTTCGACCAGCTCTGCATGACCCTCTGTATTTTTTTCCTGTGAGTAATTTCAGCTCTGCTTTGTCCTGTTTGTCACAAGCACAGGTTGGGAGAAGGGGTTGAGGGAAAAAAAATGATTTGAACTGCAGGAAGAGCTGACTGTGGGACTAGGAAGGCAAAATGAAAGGCTGAGGAGATAAAAAATGCATTCCTGTATTGACTGTGACACCGGTTAGTTACGTGTGACTTGCTGGGGAAAGCCAGAGGTCCCCATCTTTCCATACGGCACCCTATGCAAATGGAAGACAGACTTGTCTGTCATGGATGAAGGCAGACCCCCAAAGAGACCCTGACATCCAAAGGGACCTTGACAGACTTGAGGAGAGGACCTGTGTAAACTTCATGAGGTTCACCAAGGCCAAGCGCAAGGTCCTGCAATTGGGTTGGGCTAAGCCCCAGTATCAGTACAGACAGGGGATGGACTGACTGAGGGCAGGCCTGCAGAGAAGGCCTTGGGGGTACTGCTGGGTGAAAAGATGGACATGGATGCTCACAGACCAGAAGACCAATCACCCTGGGCTGCATCAGAAGAAACATGGCCAGCAGTCTGAAGGAGGTGATTCTGCCACTCTGCTCCACTCTAGTGAGACTCATCTGCAGTATTACTTCCTCAGCACAGGAAAAACATGGGCCTGCTGGAGCAGGTCCAGAGAAGGGCCACAAAAATTATCAGAGGAAAAGAACACCTCTCCTGTGACGCCAGGAGGAGGGAGTTGAGGTTGTTCAGCCTGGAGAAGAGAAGCCTTCGGGGACAGTGTCCTTCCAGTACCGAAAGCAGTCTTAGAAGAAAGATGGAGAAAGATTTCTTACCAGGGTCTGTAGTGACAGGACAAGAAGCAACAGTTTTCAACTCAAAGAGAGTAGATTTAGACTGGACATAAGGAAGAAATTCCTTATTGGGAGGGTGGAGAGACACTGGAATGAGTTGCTGAGAGAAGTTATGGATGCGCTCTCCAGAACCACTCAAGGCCAGGCTGGATGGGTCTCTGAGCAATCTGATCTAGTGAAAGATGCCTCTGCCCATGGTAGGGGAGTTGAACTAGATGATCCCCAAAGGTTCCTTCTAACCTAAACGATTCTGTGATTCTATGATAAACCTGAACAGCAAATGAAAATACTTTTTTTCAATACAAAAGATTTTCCAAGATGGAGGTGAGAAGGCCTAAGAAAGGCCCGTCCTTTGGTAAATGTTCTCTAGCTCATTCCTGCAGGAAGGGTTTCCTTTCACGTCTGCTGACAGGGTGAGAACTTTGTGTCTAAGAACACCAGGTGGGGGAGAAAAGGAAAACCAGTGCTAAGGAAGGAAGGATTTGTCAGCATTGCCCGAATAAGACAGAGGGCAATAGAAACATTTCGTCCGGTGTTCAAACCTTGGACAAGTGCTTTATTGATGGCTCCTGGGCATAACACATTAGAACAGAGCTGGGATTTTGACCCAGGGATGCTGGCTAGTGATGGTGTGATTTGGAGAGGTCTGCTCTCTGCGACGCACCATTCCAAGAGAAAACTTCCATTAATTTGAAGTTATTTGAAGCTGGATTTGGAATAACAAATGATTTGAGTATTTTGGATGATTCTGTGTGTGAGGCTGTACACACTGGGTACAACTGGGGAGGCTAATTTCCTTCACAGAAACACAAAGTGGCTCAACCACCTCAAAAAAAGATTTGAAATTCTTAGAATGGAGACAGGGCACTCGGTGAACCTGCGCTGTTTGTTCCTTTAGGTGCTGTTGTGATTCTTGGTCTCTACTGCAGGGACTGCATCAGTGGACAAGCGGTGACCTGTGGCTGTGATCTGTCTGGACCTCTGCAGGGCCTTTGACACGGANAGCAGGTCCAGAGGAGGCCATAAGGATGATCAGGGGCTGAAGCACCTCTCCTATGAGGACAGGCTGAGGGAGCTGGGGTTGTTCAGCCTGGAGAAGAGAAGGCTCTGGGGAGACCTAACAGCCACCTTCCAGTGGCTGATTTATCAGCTTCCAGGGAGCTGATAAAAAGCCTGGAGAGGGCCTGTTTACAAAGGCCCGGAGTGAAAGGACGAGGGGCAATGGTTTTAAATGAGAAAGGAGTGGATTTAGATGAGAAATAAGGAGGAAATTCTTTATCACGAGAGTGGTGGAGCACTGGAACAGGTTGCTCAGGGAGGTGGTGGAGGCCCCACCCCTGGAGCCATTCAAGGTGGGGCTGACAGAGCTCTGAGCACCCTGCTCTAGTTGAGGTTGTCCCTGCTCTCAGCAGGGGGTTGGACTGGATGGCCTCCAGAGGTCCCTTCCAAGCCAGACATTTCTGTGACTGTTATTCTACTAGGAGCACAATTATAGATGCTCTGGGAATGGCAATTTCATCCAGGCTGTGACTCCCCTCAGCGCTAAGCACAAGTTTTGTCTACTCTGGTGCTTACATTTGAGAGCTTACATGCTATTTAAGGATTTTGAGGGTCTTGCAGCTCTGGGCTCAGGGGTGAAATTCATCCAGTGTACTTAGTAGATTTTTTTCCAATAGTTCTTCTACAGCACTTTTCTTCTGAGGATACAAAGTGATTTGCAAACATTAATTAATTCTCATAAAGCCCTATGAGGCAGATAAGTGTTAAGTATCCCTGTGTTAGCATATATGAGAAACAGGAGACCAGAGTGCCTTATGAGCCATGCTCTTCTCTATATTCCCTCCCAAAAAGGAATATGTGCCTTGGGACAGAGGAAATCCTCATTTTTTCATCATTCTGTTGTCTTCCTTGGACCCTCTGGAGTCCTGCAAGGGCAGCAGGGATGAGGCTGGGATTCAAGCTGCAGCATGTGAGATTCAAGCTACAGAGATCAGGAAAGAGAGGGAGCCTTGCTGTGTTTGCTGCTGGTTTTGTGGGAGAAAGCAAGACCCTTTGTGTACAGTTACATAGCATTACTTGCTCCCTGCTCCAGCACCCCGTTTGAAGGGTACCTTGGACTGCTGATGCAGAAACCCCCCCAAAAAGTGCAGGGACTACCAAGAGCAGGAGAGAGCCAGCAAGTGCAGGCAGAGGAATTACTCACAGAAATAGCCCCAGCTGAATCTCACCCGTCTCACTGAGGAAAACCATAGTCTTCTGAAAGAATGGCAGAGCCCTGGATGCTCCAAATCTGCCTAATTAACCCTAAGAACAACTTCCAGCATGGCAACCAGTAATGCTGGAAATGGAGTCATGGCCTTATTGAGGGCAAGCAGCAGCTTTAGGAGACATTAACCTAACCACATTTTGATGCTAGCAGTACTGGGTGAGAGACATTGTTCTCCAGTTTTTGGGACAGACCAGATGTAAGATCATCCAAATGCTGTTCTGATGCATTCTGACAAATTCATCTAGGGTTACAAGCCTTCCCAGATCTCAGTGCATAGTACATAAGCTAATTTAACAATTATAATTATGATGGTGATCAGACCTACCAGGCCTTTTAGAGACATGAGAATCAGACTCATTCTCTAGTTTCAAACACCGTGAGTTTAAATGTGATATAAATGCTAACAAAAAGATCCCAAAATGAGAGGCATGTTAGGTCTGCACCAGCCAAACTTCTACTGTTATCTTAACAAGTCCATTTTATTCAGGCGTTGTTTCTATTTCTATTGTGCCAGGAAATTTTACTCTTTATTTTGAGGATTCTCCCTGAATGGGGGAGGGAAATGTTGCTATCTCTGTGAAAAAAAAAAACACATTTCTTTCTGACGTATTAAGCATTAAGAGGATTATATAAAGGCAAAGCATATTGCAGGAGGAGATGTTCTTAATATAGCATTTACCATGAACCCATGACCCTCCAGAAAATTTAGGAGAGTTAAAAAAAAAAACAACCCTATTGCTTTGTCAATCTTTTCATTAAAAAAAATCTTGTAAAAAGATCAAGGAAAGAATCCACTGTTATTTACACAAAATTCAACCTTCCTGCTTAAAAATCACAAGTCATTTAATGTCACATCTGTGGGACATCCGAGGCAGATGCCATTAATCCAAGTAATTTCTCCAATTCCAATTTCATTTGGATTAAAGCCTACAACAAATCAGTGGATAGTATACGCTGTACATGCGTTAAGGCTGGTGACTACTACAGTCTCCTGGGCAGATAAAATAAGCACAGATTAGCCAGGTCTAAGGAAATGTCCTCATCTAAGGAAAAGAAAAAACAAACCCAGATAACCTGACATTTCAGTGATGTAGATTTGAATCAGTAGCCATGAAAAATGGTTGAACAGAATGGTATTAGAGAAGAGATGCTGTGGCACAGCCCCAAAGGTGCATTTCTTATAAATTAATGAGCTACACAAATTATTTAGATACCATCTACTGCAGTTCTGAGGTGATATGGCTGCTCAGTGAGGAGTACTTGATGATCAGTGGTAGTCACTAGTAATATCCTTCATGCTGAGTGACTTTTATTACTATTTAGATTTACAGTATATACATATGTGTTTGTATCTACACTTAGGGATTGGTCTTCTTAACCTCCTTTACCCAAGGTCCTCTGTTCACTGTAATCTCTTCCTTCGGAGCCCTGTGATATTTGGATAAAAGAAACAGGCTAACAAGGGGTTGGGGTATCCTGCCATGCACCAGGGAGGACTGTGCTCAGCTCCTGGCCAGACTCGAGCCTATGCATGTGCTTTGTTCTTCCCTGTCGCTCATGCCACCATGGAATATAACCAAGGGTTAAGGCCAAGGGGTCTGTATGATCTTGCTGTCTGTGAGTATCCCATAGGGCTGCATGTATTTGTTGCACCCACCTGCATGGTTCCTTCAAATCCATTCCTATTGCTTCACCAACCCTGACTGATTCAAAAGCCTCTGTCTGTAAATGAACCTCCCCCTCCAGGCATAATTTTACCAGATTTGCACCGAATGTCTCTTTATTTTCCCCAAATGAACCTGAATATTGCTATGGCATCAAGAAGCCTGCATGTTTCTAGGCTTTGATAACAGATTAAACCAAGTCAGTGTCTTTCATGCGGCGTCAAAGGACAGTCTCTTTGCTCCATCCAGAACACACAGAGCACCTTCAACCCATGTCAAAGTGCCTAAAACTGTTCAGGTTCCCAAGGTGGAGCATAGGCTTAACTGGACAAGACCTAAAAGCCACATGCACTTTTCCAGACCAGGTCCTAAGAAGATGAAACTAAGTATTAGTTGTCACCGTGCCACATTCAGGCATCTAAAGAGCAGCAACCAAATACAGCAAATACTCTGCACCAAAAAAAATTCTGAATAACGTCACCAGTGTAGTATAGCTGCAAGAAACCCTATGGAGAGAAGGGCCTCTAATCCACTTCTGTGTCTAGTTGGTTCAAATGGCTGCTATTTCTTCCTATTGCACCACCAGAAGTTAAGGCTCAGTTCGCTCACCAGACAACACAGCACAAAAACTAAATAAACCCAGTGTGGTTTTCCATGGAAGCAATGGGTACTGTAGCTGGAATAATTCAATATAAGAACAATGTACAAGAAAGGACAATCATCTACAAGAGATCTTTAGTATTTGGAAATGTTACAAGAGGACAGCATTAATTCTTGCATTTCTCTGAAGTTTCTTGACATATTACATCCATACAAAGAGTTCATCGTGATTAAGAAAAATATCCCGATCTTAGTAAAATAAACATGCTTCAAAGTTCCATATTTGAAACTCAAATGCCACATGTGCAATAAAACTAAACTCCATTTAAGGCAAGTAATATATGTCACTTCTAAAATTTCTCAACATTAAATAGCAGTAAGGGCTCCCAACCCCCCAAACTTATCTGAAGATAAACATCGTAGGCACCGTCAAAGAAAACAGAAGCTAATCTAACTGGAATTTCACTTTCCTGATCTGAGGAGAAATCCCACAATACCTTCAGACAGTATTGAGGCAGCTGACAGAATCCATTGCTACTGGTCTGGTAAAACATGGCAGACTTCCACAGCTGGAGATCAGGCAAGTGATAAACAGAAAGGCACCAGTCAAGTTCTCCATGGTACTTGTGACCAAACAAATTGTATTCCTTCTGGGGTGGGTAACAGCCAGAGGTAAGAGTGATGGGAGGACTCGTGGGATGTCTCCTTTATCATTTAAAGGCAGGTCCACCTTCACTCTTAAAGCCAGCCATACCCTAACACTCAAGTCTGTGCTAGGAGTTGACCACAGCCTGAGCTCAGGACTTCTCTTGGGGCATCTGAGCACTAAGGGGCACATAAATACTGGCCCGGGATGGTTTGGGGCAGAGCAGTTCCTCAAGAGCTGCCCCACTGAGCTGCTTCAAAGAACGAGGTGAGTGCTCTGGGTCTGAGACATCTCTGGAGTAAGCAGCCTCAACAAAAGCAGTGCAGGTATGTGGGACTCAGTGTACCACAGGGTACAGACAGCCTGTGTTACCCAGGATGTTTTACTAAGGAAACGTGGTGCATTATTAGGAATCTCTTTTTATTTTCTTTTTTTTTTTTTTCCCTTTCAAAATGCAGCTCTTCAAGTATAGGGGAGGAAAAAAAAGGCAGAAAGGACAAATCAACCATCGATGTCAGTGGCTACATCTGCTTCTATCTTTATCTGAAGAGTCTTTTGTACTCACATTTCCTTAATATATAAGTAAATTAGATTAGAAAACAACAATCAAAGGGTCCAAACAGTGACTTGGAGAAGAACAGTCCATTGAAAGTCACTGGAGCTGCTGACTTGAGTAAAGGCTGCAAATCTCATTGCAAAAAAAAATTAAAATAATTGTGTTTCCAATACAAAGAAAGAAAAAGAAAAGTGAGAAAATGCACCGAATAAAAGCCCAGTTGATGTGAACTGGCCTTGAACTCAGCTGACCCAAATTAAACTCCAATTACTGTGGCATTAATTCTTCTGGCATGAAAAACACAGCCTGTCAATGGGAACTGAAAACATCCCATAAATCAAGAAACATTAAAGCCTAGTTGAGGATTACGCACAAAGAGTGAGAGGATTATGACAGGAAACAGTTCTTAGCCTGATGAGCAGCAAACTCAGCTTCCCAGATAAAGGAAATTGCATGTAATGCTCCCATACAGCCTAGAAGAAAATGCTGCAAGCTTCTGCTAGATGAAAAAAGATAGGAAAGTCAAAATCTGTGGGATGAAGCCTTCCTGTGCAAAGCCAACAACTGTTCTGGGTGTTGCTCTGGCTCTCTGCGTGTATGCAGCTGAAGTTAATGCATTTTCTTTACTAAGTGGATGGCAGTTTGCTGTATTTATTCACATATCTATTTACTGTCAGGAAGAGAATGCACTTTTTCACCATCTTTTATGTTCTTGCTATCAGCATAACTGGTTTCAGGCTTTTTTCTTGATACTTAGGTTATATTGTTGGTGAGGAGTGGAACAAGAGGTAAAGTTACTTAAAAAGACAGGAGATAAAGAAATGCATGCAGTTTGTTGAAGCTTTTTGCACATGAAAGAATGCCATCTTTCTCCAACCTAATGCAGACTACACACCTCCTCTGTGTGCCCCAGTGGGGAAGAAAGAGGGAGCTGGCACAAGAATATTGAAACTTCTGTGAGGTGTCCATGCTCACAGTGAATGTTCTCCATGTCTATGATTTGCCTTCATTCGTTGCAGTTCAGGAAAGCCCTTGTGTATGTGCTTAAGCTCTGCTGAAGTCCAAGAGATTTCAGGACAAGCTTAAAGTTAATCATCTATGAGAGCTTTCCTGAACAGGGATCTGTGCTTATTGCACTTGGTTCAATCAACCCATGAGAGTTTGGGTTCTGAGTTTTTCAGCACAAGAATAGAGTCTACACTTTGTGCATTCAGATGGGTTCTTTCTAGTATTTCGAGTGCATGACAATGTTTGGAGAGCAGTACAGAATAATTCATTCTGAAGAGACATCACTGTACATTGCACATGTGCACACATACATGTCTACCCTCAGAAAAAAACCTGTTCAATATTGAAGAAATATTCACCTTTGTTTGGATCAATGCTGTGGTTGACTATTTCTGTAGCACAGTGTCCAGAATAACTGAATTATCCGTGAAAGGGATACTGTCCGTGTGAATGGCACGCAGTCATTATGACAAGTGAGCACTATTCCTCACCCAGTGAAGTCCCTGCTGAGTGTACTGAACTAAATGCTCCATACTGCTGTGCAAGGTGATAGGTCCCATCAATGCATCCAAGTCGTTAAAAAAATCTACAGGGGGAGGGGAAAAAAAAGAAGAGAAAGAAAGAGTTGGTATCAGAAGAGTGAAGCTGTATTTGCTACTTGTCACCCTTTAATAGATTTTATTCTCTTGCAAATTGAGTCAAGCTGAACATTTCATGGGAATGAAAGTTTAGTGCTGGTGAGATTAATTTTAAAGCCCTGTGGTTCATGATGTTACAGGCTGATGCACAACAATTTTCTTCTTAAAGAACAAAACAGTGAGTTCTTCGGCTTGGCTTTTCATTAATTTCCATTGAGTCTTGATGAAGCAAACAGATGCTGGGCACGATTTATTTTGAGAATAAGGACAACTAAATCAAAAAGTCTACACACAAGTGTCTATCTATACACATGCTAGATATTTAAGCTACCGTGACATGAAACAGAGGCCTGCACAACATGGTCAACTCATCCAGAAGAGTAATTTGGGTAACGAGCCTCCAGGGACTTCATTCAGTTGCCTACTTAGAAGCCATGTAGTGCCCATTTGAGATGCTTTCAGGCAGTTGATGCATACAGCTCAGACTGGTAGATCTACCACAGGATGTACAGGAGACTTACAGAGTGTCAGTGTAGGCAAGGATACCTCAAATGACATTTGGTAGCTATGGTTAGGTGACTTTATTTGCATCCCTGTCCCCCTTTCAGGGTGGACTGTGCTGCTCTCTGAACTCTGTATTGAACAAAGCTCCATCACCTGCCATGGGAGATTAGACCCACCCCCCAACTCATATATACACATCTGCACTTTGGTGTCCTCATCTTGGTTTGAATATTGTCCCTGTCCCTGCCTTAAACACAAAACTTAGCCTGAAATCCAAAGAATACTTTACCATCAGGTCAGATGCTGAGGCACCTGCTCATGGAAACCAGTTCAGCTGAGAGAAGTTGGTCTGAAGAGGGAGCGAGGCACCTCGTTCCCATCTCTGTGCTGCTTGGATGGGGGGAGGGCTAGGGGGCTGTTCCTTCCTTCTGCAGAAGAGAATTGTGCTCTTGTTTTTTTGATGTGGTTTTTGATCCCATCCAGCTCCAGGACTTTGAAGGGCAGGAAGATGCACTGCCTCCCACAAACCTTTCTCTCCAGAATGACACAGATGGCAGTGAACGCTACTCACAGCTATGTTTGGAACCTGTCTGTTCACCACTCCTGACCAGCCAAATAAAGAAAAATATTAGGTGCTCCTGAGCAAGACAGCTATCAAAATTCCCTTTTGGGGCTGTTTTGGAACAGACTCAGGAGCAGACCGAAGGAAAAAAAATCACCTCTGCAGTCCTATTTTGCAGAGAGGGTTCCTACCAAAATAGCTAAGTTTCCTGATCAAAATCATGTTTGTCTTGTAGAATAGACAATTGCCTTGACTCACTCACCTTTGTTTTCCTTGGCCAGGTTGTCAGCCATCTCCCAGTAGTCATAGCTGTGCAGGATGCTGTTGGTGATGCTGACGTGGTTGGCGGCCATCTGATGAATGCGCTGCGGGATGCTGATGATAGGAGATGGAGAAGGGGCCCCTGTGCTCCCCTGGGATCCTACAGAGCTGACTGGAGAAGGGCTAGGGGACATGGGTGAGGGAGTTCCTGTGCTCCTGGAAACAGAATTAATACTGTTACTGTTGGGATTAAAAACATGAGAGCATTAGAACATACCGAAGGTAAGAACATATAATTTCTGACTGCCAATCTGATCTAAGTTTCTGTGTGACTTACTTTCCACTGGCACCCCAAGGAGATGGGTTCTGGGCAGCTTTTGATGAATTCTGTGAAGGAAAAAAGAATTCATGATGCATATAATTTATATAAGACTATGAAATAAAGACCATTAACCAGTATAAAAGTAAAGAAATGTAACCAAAAAAAAAGTGCAGATAGGAGTGTTCAAGTCTCCTGATACAATAAAGCCACTCAGCCTAGTTTGGTGTGATGAAGAGGTGCTGCAGCACAGACTCAAATCACAGTCTGTTAAACACCCTGGGATGGTGGCTGGTTAGGAAGAGGTGTTAGCTGAAACTGAAACGTTTCACAGAAATCCTGAGAGTTCAGAAGAAAGTGCTGCCAGGACTCTGTGAGGCTTAGGCAGGAATTTCTTGTGATTGAGAAAACCAGAAGGATTTCTGTGTACACTCTCCTGCCCCCAAAGACAAATGTCATTCCCCTAGTACCTGTGAGACTGTGCGAGTCTGTGCAGCCTGGCTGACCACAGGGATGATCTGAGGGTCCCCCAGATCAGGTGGGTGTTTTAACCAGCAGGCTCAAGGATCTCTGGCATGATCATTCCTCTTGGAGCTGGTCCCCTTGGTCTGAATACGTGGAAGCATTTGCATTTGTGTGATCTCTTATATACCTGCAGCATTAAGACTCTTACTGATATACTGTGCTTAGGCTAAAGAGTTTCGTTGCTTGAGGAGAGACCACCTTGTAGAAGCACTGCGTTTACAGTGGAGGAGAAATTCAGGTGCCCACAGTAATGGAAACTGAATAGCTAAAGTGATTCCAGCAGTTAGTCTGCAAGAACTGGTGGGAATTTACTGGCAGGCTCCTGCCCATTTCACCTGTGGAAAAACTCCTCCCCTCTCCCAAATGCAGTGACTGATTTAATCCTGGGCCTGTGAGGAAGAAGAATGTAAAACCAGAAGTTGAAGAAACAAAACTTTTCTAGTCCATCCCATCCACTGCCTCATACTCATCAAGTCTCTGATCCTTCAGAGGACACTGACCTCCTCCCACTGGGCAGGTAATTGGGTGCTGGAGAACAAGCCTCCCTTCCTGACAACCATGGGAGACCAAGTGATGTCCTGCAGCTCGAGATCTGTTAACATTTATCAGCAGCTAAATGACTTTTAAAATTTATTTTATTTCATTCTTTTTAAAATGATAGCTGGGCATACAGAAATCCCAAGACACGATTTATCTTCCTTGTTCTCTTCCATCTAAAATGCAACAGGCCTCACAGTTAGAAAACCCAATTTTGTTTCAGTTTCATGACTGAATCATCTTAACTTCAGTGGTAGCTTTCTGGATTTTGTTGGTCCAAAGCCAGCCAAACTGCATGTTGGCTGATAGTACCAGTTCTGCTTCTACACACACAGTGCTCATGGCCTTTCTTAGTGTGTTCTGCACTAAACTGGACACATCTCTTCAAAAAGTTTCTTCTTCAGTTTTGCCGTGTCCTCGGAACTGCCTCTTGTGTTCCCACATCTTTCAGGTGCACGCCAGCACTGGCTGTATGTTAGCAGTGATCACAGCAGTGTTGTGTGTGCCCTGGCTTTCCTTCTACATTTTGACACTGGGCCTTCTACATCCCAGGTAAGTGGTATGAAAAATAAGCTTTGGAATGTCTCACAGTGGGTTCTTCCTTCGAGGGGTTTTGGTTTCTTTTTTGTTTCTTTTTATTTTTTAAGCAGGAAGGGCTATGGTGTGAACGGGAAAAAGTGAAAAATTCTTATTTACCATCCTAAATAGAACCAACCTGGGACTCCTTGGTATTTGCTCCTCTTACAGGATAGTTTCTTTTTCTCTCTTTTCTTTTCTCATCTATCTCAGAACTACTGTCCGTCACCTTTCTCATGTAATTGAAACTGAGGACATGTTATTTACTTACAGAGTTGGAGGCAGGAAAATATAAAAACCCAAGTGGAGCCACTGATAATTCTGCTTTAAAAGTAACCAGCCTCTTCCTTAATGTACAACTTCCCACACCTTTTTTCTTACGTTTTAGGTGTATTACACCAGCTTCCCCTCAGTTCTGCACCAGAAAGTTGGGCATAAGGATTCCACAGAGTGTACTGTTGTCATGTGTCTGGCCCCTGAATATCTGTGGCTTCATTTTAATTCTCTGCTGCATTAATTTTATTTTCTTTATAATGGAAATAAAATACTTTAAAGGAGATTTAAATAAGAATTTTTTCTTTTCCAAAAGAAAAGTGTGTCTAATTTTCCCTGCAAATGTGTGTAACAAGGCTTAAACTCTTTCTTTGATCGATAATATATGTGGAAGTTCTTAATGCAGTCAGCATTTCACGTCACTTGGTTTTGAAAGCTTTTAGATACCAAATATGAAATGAGTGGAGAATTGGCTTGTTTTCCACCGAAAATTACAGCAAATGGATTTTTTTTTTCCCATTTTTACTTTCAAAGGTGAGACTACTTTCTAATGTGAAACTATGCTATCATTAGATCAGCAGGAGCTCTGCAAAAAAACAAGCTCATCCTTGGCTGTAGCAGAGTCTAAGTCCATTTGGTGTTTGCTGTGAAACAGTTTCTGTCTGCTAGTAGGAGACATTTTACATGCTTGAGAGCCTGACCATCCTGGTCTTAATGCAGGTAGTCTCTGAACTGGTAAAGAAAAATAAAGTACAGTAATGGGCACATATGTCTTTCCCCTGAAATCACGTCATTGTTACAGAAACATAATGTGTTGAATTATATATTGCTAAATTTTTAGAAGCAATTACAGTGACTTCAATTTCAGTCTGACAGTAACAGATCTGTCAATTTTCTTCACTGTCTTCATGCGTTCAGAATGCGGTCATGAGCATCCATGCTTGTATTTGAATTTTTTTTATTAACAAAATGTCACGGGATGGATGTTTTTCCTTTCAAGTACCTCCCTATGCAAAAAGACCTCACCAGATGAGCCCTGTGTTCAAAGACAAATGGCTGTTCTGGTCCCCCAAAAGCAGTTTGTCTTAAAGCTCTTGTATGCTCATATTAATTTTTCTGTAATTAGATAGATAGAGGCTCATTTTCTGTTTATAGATCAAATTCTGGGTGGACTGACTGCTAGGTGAGCTCCACCTGAAGGATTTTGCTCCTGAGATACTTTCCAGAGAAAGGTTGCCTGTCAAATAAAATATATTGAAATAATTTGAATGACTTCCTGTCTTCTTCAAAATCACCAGGATTTGGACCTGGCAGAGAGTGGGAAACAGAAGCAGTGGCAAGAAGAGGAAGCCAGCAGAGCAGTCTCAAGTAACACAGAAGGCAGTTTCGTTGCCCTCCAGTGCTTTCATGCAACTCGCACTGAAGTCACCGCTGGCTCCTTACCAGTGCCTTGGGTGAGAACATGTCCCACTGCACTGTCCTGCCTGTTGATGCTGATAAGTGGAAACTCTGCAGCTGAGGACTGATCTAGCTTGAAGTCTCCAACTCACAGGTAGCCTAGTGGGAAGTGTAATCCTGGAGGGGATTCTTAGAGCAAAATCTGCAAAACCTGGAGCTGGAGAGCACCAGACAATTGATCAAGAATAATCTGAACATACCTGTGCAGTACAACAAATTGCTCATCCTTGATGAAGGGACACGGTGAGTATTTTGCAAAGAGGGACCCCCGTGAAGGCAGAGCTGACTCCACTCTGGAAATGACAAGCAACTGGGCGTCGCCGTGGGAGTCTGTGGTAAAACTCTACCTATTTTGTGGGGGAAGAACTAAGCCCAGGACAGCTGCTCTTTTAGTGAGATGCTGTATTGCCTATTATGACACACTGATCTAAAAACATGCTGTAAGGAACACACCTTGAAATACTCAATAAGTGCTTTTGAATACTTGACTGCGTGGTCTCTCTTGAGTCGAAACATCCTCCAGTAGAGAAGGGCCAGGCAGCGGTAACTAGAACAAAAGGGAGAGCAGAAGGTAAAGTGTGCTCCCTGAAGAGAAACCCCAATGGATTATCTTAAATTCTCAAGCTGACAGCACCTTGCTTATGGTTTTTTTCACCGTTTGTTTACAGTACTTCACACTCTGCCACAGATTCCCGAGCAAGGCTCTGTGTTACAGCCAGGACAGGCCACACTGACACGTGCTACCTGTGAGGTACTAAAGAGACCATTCTGAGAAGGGTTCCCAGGCCTTGACTCTGACCTGGTCTGCACACTTGACCAAAGGCCTCTCCGGTGAAAAGGTCATTGTGGGCCTGGAACCCAACGTAAGTATTTTTCCTTCTGTTTCTTGCTGTAAATGCGAAGGTGACATTTTGGACTATCTTCTCCTTGGCATTTATTGCAACAGCCCGGAGCCTATATACTAGAGCCAGTCATAGGTGTACTCTGTGTACACTCAGTGGTCTCTTCCAGCAGCTTGACATAGCTGGGGAACAGGGAAGCCTCGGGGCTGCCCAGATTTCACAGGCCAAGCGGGTATTCCTCGGCCACCTGCCTGATCTGTTCCCCAGAGGAAATCAGCAGTGGGCTGAAGAACTCAATGTGCTGGACTGGGCAGACCCTTGTGCTCCTCATTAGTCTGCAGAGTACCTCACACCTTAAATGCTGTATAATTAAATCAGAGTAACAGCTATTAACTCTGATTAGACATCACAATAGCCGATAATCAGCACTCAGGACACACAAACTCTTTGCTGTTGGCTTTAGGTGCACCGGTCTATTTTCTGAAGCAAGACTCCCTGCCACCTTCTCCCAGGGAGCTTTTTGCTCAACAAATATGGCATTGTCCCTCAGCATCACAGCTTTTGAAGCAAAAATCCGATGGGCTTCACTTTGGCAACAGAGGCCTTATTTTTAAAAGTGGTATTTAGTGTTGGAGACAACCTGAAGCACCAGAATCACAGAGTGGCTGTGGTTAGAAAAAGACTTCTGAAATCATCAAGTCCAGCGTTATCTAACTCTGCCAGGACAATTACTACACCATTTCCTCTGGGGTGCATCAAGAAAACTGTGTCCAGCAGATCGAGGGAGATTCTCCTCCCCCTCTGCTCTGCACTGGTGAGGCCACACCTGCAATACTGTATCNCTGCCCAGAGAGGCTGTGGAGTCTCCTGCTGACTTTCAGATCCTGCCTGGATCTGCTCCTGTGTGGGCTGCCCTGGGTGACCCTGCTCTGGCAGGGGGGCTGGACTCGATGATCTTCAGAGGTCCCTTCCAACCCCACCATTCTATGAGTCTATGATCCTTCAGTACCAGGGGGGTTTTAAAGAAAGGCAGCTGGAGTGTGGAAGCGCAGAGCGCTCCCCACGCCCAGGAGCTGCCCGAACCTCCGAAACCCCCACCAACTAGCAAACCGCTCCTGGAAATAAATCCCAGCCGGGGTTTCCTCGTCTCGTTTGCCTCTTGCGCTGAGAGCAGCAGGTGAATTTCTGCCTTTGGCCGCTGGAGGACAGTGTCACCTCAGGAGAAGAGGAGCCGGCTGTTGGCAGCCCGCCCGGCGGGCGCTGGGAGCTGCCAGGGGATGCGGTGGCCTCGCAGCCACCATAACTCTCCCTCTGTCACCTTCACAGGTACAGCACATATGCAAATGGTGTCAGCTCATCTGCTGGCTGGCAGACGGGGAGTTCAGATTACCATTCATCGCCCGGAGAAGGCACCGTCTGCTTTCCCTCGCGTTGACCTTTCCGATGAAACAGATGCGGCGGCACCGCGAATTGGGATGCGGTTCTGCACGCAGCGAAATGCTTTGGTGGTTTTGAGCAACCCTCCAGAATAGGGGTTTATTTTTATTTATATATATTTTTTATTTTATTTCAATTTTTTTTTAATTTAATTTTATTTTTTTACCCCTTCTTTAGTTGTTTTCCCACCTAACCGTTTTTAAAGCAATTGCCATGAATGTGGCTCTGCTGATGGCCCTGCAAACCAGTGACAAAGAAAGGTCATTAAAAAAAAAGCATCTCTGAATATTTTGTTCTTTTTTATACAAATGCTTAATTAGGGCTCCTTATTTATGGAGGCTAAAGATGCATTTAATTTGGGTTTTTAACAGATGGCTAATAGATGTTAAAAACACACTTGCTGCTTGTAAATGTCCACTTACTGAGAATCAGTAACCATGTAATAGTTATTTTATGTACTAACTACACAGATATTAAATTAAAATTTGCTTTTAATAACATTTTAGTATTTTACTAGCCATCAGCAACCATCCTATTGAATCTAAGGTGTGTGCATATATATCTAGAAATCTCAGTTTGAAAGGTAGGACAAGAGACTTAATTATCACCATCACTGTATCTCCCTTCACATAATGTAAACAGAATTTATGATCATTGGGCCTAAAATGTCAGTCACCAAAGAAATTAACATGCTATTGGTACAAAAGCCCATCACTCATAAAAACAACAAACCATCAGGCATTTAAAAATTAATTATGCTGACGTACAGTAGCTGACCTGTCACAGCTGATAAGTATGAATTGCTTATTTACAGAGTCAGAATGCAGACCTGGTACAGTGATACAACAGCTGGACCTTCCCGGAGCAGAATGTACTCTCTTAATTTCAACAGACAGCACAATCCTATCTGGCTGCATCCAGCATCTGATCTTCAAGAACTGGCTCGCTGCGGAAACGCAGCCTTTTGAGGAAATCTCAATCTACTAACCATAATGCTGCCAGCTGTTTGTCTTCTGGTGTGGCGCTGGGGCCTGAGTGGGTTTTTAGTCTCACTGCATACCTTAAGCAAAAGGAAAAAAGCCAACATGAGTTACCTGAGACAGCTTTATGTTACTGATCAGAGAGCTAAGCTGGCCGATGTCATTGGATCTGCCCCCTATAACATACTTGCTCAAGTTACAAGATGTACACGTGGTTGTTTTTCAGAGCTATTTTGCCATCAGCAGTGCCTCCCTGCACTCTTTAAACAGCAGTGACTCCACTGAACATCAGTCAGTCCAGAGGGGAGCCCAGCCGGTGAGGTGATGCTGTCCTACCAAAATAACCTCTGCTGCTGTGGAGACCCAGTTACACTGAGTTCATGCAGAAAGGTTCCACAGTGTTTGAAGGCAGACAGCCTGCCTTGAAGCTGGTGCTGCCCTCACCCTGCCAGTTCTGAGCATGTCTACCCAGATTTGCTCCTTCAAGCAGAGCGCAGCAGAGGGGGAACGTGTGGCTCAGAGCTATTTTTGCTCATATGACATTACATTCAAATTCTATAAATATTAAACATCCACAGAAGTAGCACTGCTGTTTCAAGAGTGTATGTGCTATGCAATCACAAATTAGTTTCTGGAAATCTCAGCTTCCAGCCGAATACCTGAACAATGGACAAGGTTAGGACAAGACACAGCACTTCTGGGCTCGCTTCCAGAAAATACCTGTTCCCCATAGTTAGCTGCTTGTGTTTCTTCTTATCTTTGCTTTCAAACTTTAATCCTGACATCTGTGCAAGGATTCACTATGAACATTTTGTTTCAACAGGCATACCTAGCAAACCACTTATTTTTCTGAGATGTAGCAAGTCAGATCAACAGCAATTTACACTGAAACACAGCCACAGCTACACACATTATTGAAAGCTATGAATCTGCAAGCAAAATTAGGACCATATATTTACTATGTTGAGAAAAAAGAAGGGCAGCCAAAGAAAGAGCTTTCTGCCTTTTGGAAAAAAAAAAAAAAAAAAAAGGAAGAATTGTAGAGATTAAATTGTATA
>VWZY01000688.1:68402-89321 GCA_013399075.1 Chloroceryle aenea | reverse complement strand
TTTAGGTTAGATATTAGGAAAAATTTCTTCAACAAAAGAATGTTAAGGAGCAGGCTGCCCAGGGAAATGGTTGAGTGACCATTTAAAAGCTGTGTAGATGCGTTGCTTAGGGACGTGGCTTACTGGTGGACTTGGCAGTGGTGGACTTCACAGTTGGACTCGATGATCCTAAAGGTCTTTTCCAACCTAAAGCATTCTGTGATTCTCAGCTCATATTGTGGTTACTGCCATATCCTTGTCTCTCTCAGAGAAGGAAGTTTTGCCTTGCAAAATCACAGAATAACAGAATGACTGGGGCTGGAAAAGACCTCTGACGTCATTGNCCACCTCCAGGAAAGCTGGGCTCCGTTTTACTTGATGATGACTTGGGCAAACCAATGCCATCACTCCAAATGTCCCCTCTTTCTCCTTCTTCCCCCAGCTTTTATTGCTGAGTATGATGTCCTATGGTATGGGACATCTCTTTGGCCAGTTGGAGTCAGCTGTCCTGACTGTGTCCCTTCCTAACGTCTTGTGCACACCCAGGCTACTTGCTGGTGGGACAACATAAGAAGCAGAAAGTCCTTGAGGCTGTGCAAGCCCTGTTCAGCAGCAGCTAAAACATCCCTGTGTTATCAGCACTGGTTTGGTCACGGGTCCAAAACACAGCACCATACAAGCTGCTATGAAGAACATGAAATCTATCCCAGAACAAACCAGTACATGATTCTCTCTCTTTTTTTTTTTTTTTAAATGGGATTTCTCAGCACATTTGTTTAAAAAAAATTAAATTTGTGCAAGTCTGAGAAGATACAGATTTTAAAACTTAAAGTCAGTGGGATGGAGGAGTAAAACATTCTCACTGATAGCAGATCCATAACTGAGACCAGTGGGAGCAAGGGGGAGCCTTTTGACAGGCCAGCCATATGTATACTTCCTTGAGACCCTAAGGCTATTTGACAGTGTGTTTACTTAGTCTGTTTCCTTCTACTTACATGCACACAGTTTCAAGGACATTTAATTAACAGAAGGTTAGTCAACCTTATTTTGAAGAGAAGGATGGCTAAATATTGTGAGATGGAAATTAAATTCAAGGTCTGGCTAAATAGGGGCCATAAGGCTATAAGGTTTGAATAACCTTTCAGTCACACAATGACCTTGTCCCTAAAAATCTTGCTGATACGAAGAAAAACATTTCCTTTGCTCCAACTTTCTTTAAAATATTATTCTTATTCTCCCTCAGAATGGAATTTCTCTCCAGCTTCCTCTACCCAGTAGATCAGCAAGGGGACTAAAGACAGGTGTGTGTCCCAGTACCTCATAACCCACTGCAGCTGCAAATACTTCCTGTGCCCAGCAAGATGATCTTGAAGGTGTGTTCCAACTTACAGGATTCCATGATTCTGAGATGCTAACGTTATGTTAATATTAACCATCTGTATTTGGTCCTAGTCAATTATGAAATCTTAGACATCGAAACAGTGTTAGCTTGATATAGAAAAAACCCTGTTTTCAGAACCACTGAAAGAATTCTTAAAAAAAATGCTAAGTCCCATCTCTCTTCATCTTGTGCAAAGACCGAGGTATGTTGGTTTACTATGAAGTGCCAAAAAGCAAACCAAAGCAGATCGAATCAAGAAAACAGTGGCCTCATCTCTCTGAAATGATCGGAGTGATGAACCTTCACATGATCCTTGCAAATTCAGGCCGTTAAAATATGTCCTTTGCAACATTCCCACCCATGCATCACCCAGCATCGTATGGCTAATTTGCTTGTTCGAAGCACAGTAAGAGGCTGTAAAAACAAAGTGACATAATACAATGCAATTATGGGCTACTTCTAATTAGAACTTAATTGTAAAATGGTTTTCAACTTGTAGCAGGATTTATCCACCTGACTTACAATTAGCAATGAGGGTATTATCACTACATGTTAATAAACTTTTTCTTCAGATTACTGTGCTTGCTGGGTGAAAAGGGAGAGCAGAGATGTCCTATACACTTAAAGTATAATTATTTTTCTTACTTTAGTAACAAAATAGAGATGTTCTTGGGTTTAATTATTCTCTGATTTTTTAATGAGAAAGAAAGACTTCAAATTCAGTTTTGTTGACATGGACATAATTATTCTTTTTAAACCCAGTATACTAGTTTATATGATTATGTCATGAAACAAAACGAAACAAACAAAAAAAGCAAGAGAAAAAACCCCACACTTCCCCAGGCTCTGTGAGGATGACAGCTCACGGACATATGAAGACACGTGAGGAAGCTGATGAATAAAGTAACTACTTACAATAGCTCTTTTGCATACTGCACGGTTCGTGTCTGTGAAGTTCACAAAATACTCTTAACCATATTCTACTCCTACAGACCCTTAAGTTAGAGTGACTGAGAACTCCTATCTGCTACAAGCATGAAGTTTCATCCAAATTTCCTTTGCAGCTTGGCCTACTTGGTTACATTGGTGATAATTGCAGACCGGAGAATTTGCAGGTAATCTGATGGGATGCTCATTTCAGCTGCTATATGTTATTGATGAGAAGCAGCTTGAGGAGCAGCAAATCTGTTTACCCCCCGACACTCATAAAGATCTGTGGCCAACGCCCTTTCCCAGTCTCCGGTCTAAGGTTTGCAAACCCTCCACAGGTAACAGCCTCACTACAGCCTGAGAAGCCAGAGAACAGAGAAAATCTGAAATGGATTAAAATGGTACCAGACTACTGGTTGAACTGGAGTGGATGTGAGCAGCAGAAGAAGCACTGGAGTCTCTTTGTTAGGCTTAACTGGTCATGAATGTGGACTGAAGTCCCACAGAAAGTTATTCAGTGACTTCTGTTTTTCAGATAATTGAGTCAGATTCTCCTCTTAAGTTATTTACAACTGTGTGTATCTATCTGTCACTCCAGATTTAGAAACAGAACTCAAGCCTCTTAAAAAAAAATATTTAAAAAGAAATGTGACTTCAAATTAACAGCTACAAACAAGTGGTTTATCTCTATTAATAATCTTGACTGCATAAGAAAGTCTTTTGTTTCTGAATATCTGATTGTTGGTACTTTGAGAAATACAGTCCTCTTCACCCAAGCCAAAAAGGAGCCCTAATACACTGCTCTAATGCATCTCATATATCTCCCTGAAAGGCAAGAGAAAGAGCGCAAAGCATCGGTGCCAACTAAGTCAGGCCGCTGGTGAATTCTCCCCGGGATCAAGTGTCATTATGTGAAACTGGCTGCTCTCGAGGAGAATTTACCCTACTATGTTGATTGGGGAAAGCAATCAAGTACTGCTGGAACCGTTTCAACGCATTCTCAGTCAACACCAGCCAGTCACCTAGGCACTGCAACAGAATTCAGCCTCTTACAGAATAACCCCCCCACGGCTAGATCTGATAGTACAAACAAGGCCAGGCTTCCTTTTCAGCAGCGGCTTTCAAACCATTTATGACTTTGACAAGGGCAGCCTCAGTAGCATGACTGTGGCCGAATCCAGGATGAAATCTATCAAACAATCCGCTACTGTCCAGAATTTCTCCCCCTTGTCTTGTCACCACTTTCTCTGGGAGCTTGTCGAAAACCAGCAGGAAAGAGAGCACTTCCATTGCTTGTTATGTTGTGTGGAATCCCAGCGTGAGGTGAGATGGCTGTGGGCATTGTAATTACTCTCCTTCCAGAGCAGCCTTTCAGAATTTCTGGGCTGCTGAGCTCCTAAGTGTGGTGGTACCATTACCCAGGCGAAATGCTTGTGTGTGTCTGTTTTTCTTTCATCCTATTAAGCTCTGTGTCATTACAGCGCATCTCTGCCACCTTTGTCTTTTGCTGCCTTCCCTGAATTTAATTCACTCCAGTTCAGCAGATAATTGCAAAAATGTAAACTCATGCAGTAAAAAAAAAGGGAAAAGAATCAGACAAAGTGAATCAATAAAAGCCTTACTTTGTACAGCAATTTATCAGCATCTACTGCAACATAATCTCCTTGGAACTCAGAGCAACCACTGGTATTTACAGAGTATGGTGCAGCTTAGACTCCAATATACAATTTTAATTATAACTGCATTCAAAACTGCATTTTTCATCTAATTTTTATATTTTAGATGAACTAAATACTAAACTATAGCATATTCTGCTTCATTTACATAACCTACCACTTGTACATTATTTCTTACTGTGATATGATTCTTTATGAGGGTACATTAAAAAAAAAGCTAATAAAAGTTCAATTAAACATCATAAATGTAGCCAAGTGCATATTTTAATACCCTTTGGAGATAATGCTACTGAAGTGTTGTAAAAAGCAAACTAGTGCTTCCTCAGTGTACAACAATTGCACATAATAAAAGCAGCTTAAATCATAATTCTAAATATAGGACCAGTTTCACAACTTCTGTAATCTAGGCCACAATGAAAAGGTGGGTGTGCTGAAAAGGAGTAGAACAGAGAAATGGGCAATATTAAAATTCAATCAAAGCAAGGAGGAAATCAGAAGAAACTGGCATAGCCAGTCCAGTTTTGGACTCATGTCCATTTTTGAAGCCGTGCCAGTAGGCCCTGAACTTTAAGTCCAAGAAGCAAAGAAAATCCCGTGAGAGCAAGAAAAGCACGTAAGGTGAAAGGTAGGTGTAGGCAGCCCTGCCTCTTTGCTGTTTCATACAGGGACATGCGTCAGGAGCACGTCTGACGTTGCGTCACGGATACGGACGGTCATCTGGGGAGTAAAGGATAGAGCAGAGCAGGTATTGCTATACAAAACAGTGTTCTTCCCTGATGTATTGTGACCTCCTGCTCATTCCATGACTTCAAACAAAGGCTGGTTTATGGGATACGGCACTGCTGTGTCTGGGGCATGGCACACGTGATGGCACCCAGGGTGGGTGAGAGCTCATGGCACTGTACGAGGTGGGTACCTGTTTATGGGAGTCTCCTGCTCACTACGGCAGACTCAGCAGGTCTGGGGAGTTCAGCAGAGGAGCATAAAAGTGGAGAGGACAGGGGAAGTATTTGTGATGCAGTGAAATGATAGTGCTACAGGCATTTCAGAAAGACAGGAACGAAGGGTCTGACTGGAGTCAAGCCAAACCTAAGAAAAATTTACTCAATGACACAAGTACTATCTTGTTGGGTTTAGTATAACAAGGTCAATAGCTTAGATTAGATTAGATGAATAGTACAGACACCTAGAGAGGGAGTTACTCTTGCAAAAAATAGCAGACAGAATTAAAGCCTGTCACCCTCTTTAAAGGAAATGAAGAAGGATAAAGGTTCCTATTTTGGCAAAAATGCACCGTCCCCCAGACTAACTATCTTAATGGAGTGAAGTATAAGAGACTACCAGGGAGTGCCAAAATCTACTACACATTCCTGGGCATGACCCAGATTCATGCTTAAAGATATCCACGTGAAATCAATATCTGGACTAAAAGATGCAAGGGCATAGTGTACAAGTGCAGAGTGAGGAATGAAAGAAGTATTAACAACAGGGACTTGAGCTCCTGTATTAAAAAGCAGATGGAGAAAACACGACATCCTTGCAGATAAGCTACAATTGTGTCTTTTGTGATGTGTGTTAAAGTAGATATTCAAATAATTTCAGTAGAAAGAGGGGTGAAAGCCTTTGCAGTCAGACCTAGGGAAGAGAGGGCAGGACCACAGCAGTTCAGATGATACCACAGTCACACCTTGAATTTTCAAGAGGCAGATGAAAACCAAAGGCAGAAAGAGGGACTACCTGGCAGACAGCTCTGCTGTTCCCAGCTCTGAGGAGTGAGAAGCCATGGTGCGGGTGAAACTGTTGAGTGACAGTACATGTGAAACCTGAGGCAATGAATGGGGCATCTGCCCTGAAACAAAGACTCTACCCAGGGCTCCTGTCCTGCAATGTCTGTTTAAAAAACTTCAGTAATCACAGGCTTTGAAAGAAATCATAATCAGGCACTAGAAGACCAGGAAAGCATCCAATAGGGATTTGGGGAATTCATATTTCTGATGCACATTAAATCATCACAGCCCCTCTCCAGCTGCATGAGTCGTTGATGAACAGGGTACTCCCAGGCTAAAAATGAGTTTGAACAGTCTACCTGCACTTCTCTATGCTAAAGTGGTTATGATCGTTTGCTAGTGTGGTTCGTTATCACTGGGAGATGAAAATATCCTTTATATCTTGATGATCAGGAAAGCTCCAAGGTTTCCTCGGGGGATTACTGCCTTTGCACCCTCGGGCCGCTACAGTCACCCTTCTGGTCCAAAAGGGAAACTTCTGGGCAATTATGTTGTGGAAAATGGATGTGAAGCACATTCTTCAAATGTATGTAAAGGTATTTTCCACTGCCACAGGGACAGCAAAGCTGACATGAGTTAGGCTGCAAATAGAGACATTAGAATATCTCTTGCAAACCACGCCTGTGAATTTTGGCATTGAGGGTGATGAAAATCCACAGCGCTCTGTGATCCAGCACAAGAAGATAAATCCTGCTCTTCTTCCACTGCTCTTTGATGAGAAACCAATGTTTGCCAACAAACCTGAGAAAATAAGCTCTCTCAAGACCCAGAGGTGTGGTAGAACTGTGAACACCACCGGAGGTTAGATGACACTTCCTAGTCAAAGAACTGCAGGGTTTGGAAGATGCTCATCATTTGCTGTAGGCATCTGCTCATGGCTCGCCAGTTGCAGAGGTGAAGGAGAGACTGGGAAAGACTGGTGGCAGGGACCGCCCTCTCCTATCTGGGAGATTCATCTCTGCTGCTGGGACCTGGAGGATATTTTGCTGAGCCTGATTAGAAGACCCCCGTCCTGCTCACTGTTATGATTCATTGTGGACTAAAGATATTTCCCAGTCAAGCTGCAGAATAAGAAAAAAGTACATCAAAATCAATTTATGCAAATAAATCCTCTTTCCTCAGTGACAAAATTAAGAGAGGTTATTTCAGATATGAATCTGTCAATAAAATCACTCCTTGGCTATGCCCGTGCACGTGAAATAAGCAGACCAAGGATACCAGCTCCGTCATTTGATCGTCCGCACTGTTTAATGGCTGATGTTCTCCCTGGCATAGTTCTGAGCTCATTCCCAGACAATGCCTGGGCACAGCTGGGAGACAACACAGGCTAGGGACTGTTCTCAGGAGGCAGTGAGTGTTCTTTGTTTCAGGGAGGGAAGACAGTTTATTCATATAAACAGAAGCAGAGCTGGGCCACGTGCCCATAGGAACTGCGGAGGGGCACAGATGTCACTTTTAAGTTCAAACGAGGTCCACAGCTCTGGCTTTTCTTTGGTGACAGGGAATAGTGGCTATGAATTCTTTATCCTGTGAGAAACTTCTGCTAGAGCTCATGAAGCATTTGTTTCCCACCAGACCAAGTTCTCAGAAAGTATCCTTACAAAGAAAGGGGGTAGGTGGTCTTGCAGAGAACAGGCAGCTTAATGATCTAATCATGGGGAGGCAGTGTCTGCTGTCTAATCGTCTGGTATTATTGGCTCGGGCCCAGTCTGCACATGAGAAAAGTTCAGTGCCACAAGTAAGAAGGTAAGGAGAGGAAAAATGGACAGATGAAGTCACGAGATCCTCCCAAAGCTGGGAAACCAGGAGCAGTCCACACTAAGCATATGAATTTGTGAGGAATTTGGTGTAGTAGATGTTGGTCTATCTGACCGGTGTTTTTTCAGGTTACTGCTAAGAAAGAGGAGTCAAGCTCTGTTCCTTAACTGTGCTCCTGAGGATGTGCTCAGCACTAACAAAAGTCTCTCTAAATACTTCAGAAGACCAGGAGTCCTTGAGGCATTTTGAGCAATGCCAAAGTGAGATGACTTCCAGATGTTGTATGGGCAACATAACTCAAAAGCACCTTATCCTTTCCACTCTGAGGCAGACTGAGGAACAGGAGACTTGGGGTTCAAGGCCTAACAAAGAGATGCACCAATAAATTATTTTTTAAGCTCTTTATGACCTCTCTGCAGAACATCTTTACAGGTTGAGTATTTTCTGGTTATATGGGGTACCAGTTGACAAACACAGGAATGCTGTCTCACAGCAGCATGTGGCCCTTGGACAACGTAAAGCTGGTGTGTGTTGTGTAGGGCCTAAATCCATAAAGGTGGGATAAACATTCATCAAAATGAATTAGAAAAAAATCTGCAGAAGATGTATTATCTGAAGTCAGGGAAAAAAGGGAAACTAAATGTAAGTGAAGAAAACCCCAGGTTTGAAAGGGTAACCCCCAATGCAACCGAGGAAATAATCCACGTTTGGATTTAGCCATAAGGAAAACTGGGAAGCTGGGCACGCTCTGCAATTTTTTATACCACACATGAAGTATTTTGAGGAGGGTGGGGGACTGTGCCCTCGGGCACCCACAGTATGTCTGCCCTTGTCACTTATTGGGAATTCTATCATTCAGTGAAATTACAGGAGGACTGAATTTGGCTTGAAGCGTTACTGTGTAGCCTTGAAAATGTTCTCTTCACAGAGTCAGAAATGGACAGAAATCCCAGAAAACTTGTTAAGAATTAATCCTGGAAACAGCGTTGATGTCACTTATACATATGGCATGCTGGATACCTTGAAGCATATTTAGACCAGGCAGTAAACAATGGCAAACCAGGGGAAGCAGGGTTTTGCCTGCCTTTTGGAAACTGTTGGCTATATTTACTTTTATATTGCAATGGATGTGTATACAGCACTCTGCCAAGCAAGATATACTTTTTATTGACCTACTTGTGTTCCAATTTATTGCTAGTGACAGCTGTTGTCAATGATCTGGAGAAAATAAATTGAGAATAAAGCAAAGAGACACCGATTGGTCAAAAAAAGTTGTTGTTTTAAATCAAATATAAGGGACGTACTATGTTAAAAATTATAGAGGCTGATTAAAATGACTTTAAATCCATAGCTGGATTACAGTAATTCAGAATTTCATGGATTATGAGATGAAATACTCCATAGGCATCATTTTGGACAAATGCTGCCATCAGGATTACTACATCATTTTATATCTACTGTCTTTCATTTCTTGGAATCCTCTACTGGGGTACTAAATGAATTTGAAAGACACAGGCTGCCATGTTTAATTTGATCCTTCTAACATGTGAGTCATATCTGTTGACATTTAACATTTGCAGCCAGTCTAATCTGCTAGATTCCAGTGCCTGCACAGTCATTTCAGAATCAAGGTGTAGTTTAGCTGGTATTTGGGTAGTTGTGGTTGACAATTGCAGTACATGAAAATCTCCTTTCTCTGGTTAGCACACCTGTTTCTGGTTTTTAAGGGCAAATTAAGACATATTTGATTCTGTCTTGTTGTGTTTGGCTTTTTAGATTGCTTGTGTTAATGGCCCACAAGTCGCCTGGGGACATTCTCCATGGAAGGCTCTATACACAAACAGTTTAATTGTATCTCTCTCTGAAAAGGTGGAATTTTTATCAACGATGCCTGCCAGAGAAACCACATGTATTACTAATGGAGAAAGTAAGTGATAAAAGCCTCTTGGATGATAGAGATGGTGAAAAATAGCAGGTTTTCCTACGACAGCATTCTAGGGGAAAACCGAACCAAACCAGTTCCCTTGGTTTTTGTCAGCATCTTGAGGGAAAATCAGTTGAAGATAAAATAGCTCTGTTGTAGCCTTTTCTGATTGTGGCTTCCTTCTAATCCAAACAGATGAGCACGTCCTACAATTTTGACTTTTATCAGGCGCACTGATACCTTTGGGCCTTGTATGTACATGGTTAAACTGCAGAAAAATGGAACAGTTGCAAGTAAATTATAGATAATGAAATATTCTAAGAGGTATAAAGAGTTAGGTAATACTTCTAGACAGTTTCAAATTTCCTCAGTGAAGATTGTTGAATAAACGTACTGGAAGAGTCAAAAACATGGAGGGAGGTGGAGGATGAAGGAAAATATCCTCCCAAAAGTGGCAGAAAATTGATGTCATATATTCAACTTACATCTCCTTATGACTGCCATGAATACACACAGAAATTAACTTCACTGTCTTTCTTTCCTTGACCTATGAGCCAGTTATATCCTTTTGAAGTCTACAGGAATTATTTATACCTTCTGTTAGGAAACTTGGCTTCTCTTTATGAGAGGCTGCTGTCTTTCCAGTCATCCCTGAGACCAGGTAGTGTGAACAAACCTTACTACTATCATTCTTATCACAAAAAAAAAATTCCCAAGTTCTGGTAGAAAGCAGTTCCTGAAGAAAGAAGTCTGTTATCCCAAGGTTTCCTTTGGTGTAAGAGTCAGAGATGTTGTGGATGAAAGTCTGAGAGTATGAAAGGTGCATCAAGGTCACATAGTGTAGAGAGTTCCAAGCAGTCTGACACATAGCTTGAACAGAAACTCTTCTACACTAGCCAGAAAAAAAATCAGTATCTTTAGGCCACAACCCTCACAACATTACCAGTCAGAGAGAATCTGGATTTTTCTAGATACTAGGATTTCAACCTCCAGTTTCACTTTTATACCTTATCTAAATAATACCACATCCTGAATGACCTTGGGGAACAAACTAGGAATTGTAATTTACCAAAAAGAAAAGAAAGACAATTACAAGATTAAATTATTTTCACAGGAGGAGAGCAGGGGAAGTTTGACAGATGTAGTGGAGGTAAGGAGGGACAGGTATCCTTCTGGGTACTCCTACTAACAACCGATGCTTCCTACTTGGCCTGTCATTGTGATACCTTTTCCTGGGCAGCAGAAGCAATGACAGCAGCAGCTGTCAAGGCTCAGGGATGCAAGGCTCCCATATGTCCTCTCCCCTTGCTTCAAGGGGTGCACCACGAAAGGCTTCCCTTCCACCCCTCCTTGCTGTGGTTCTGTATATACTGATAGCCTGATGTTTGTGTAATTAATACCAACGTATTAAAGGCCCTGACCCCCCTCTTGTAAGCCTTTCCCCCTCTGCCCAGGGGGCCTTCCCTCCCTGTCCAACTCATTGTGTGTCTGAATCCAGCCCTTTCATGCTTGTGCCTAGCCATGGCCTCTGTTATCTGGACCCTGACCGGGGGACTATCTACCTGGCTGGGCCCCAGGCCTGTCTCATCACTAGGTGTGCCTGGCAGTCACCAGGCTGTGTCTGGCCCTCACTGGACCTAATCCTGACCTGACTTCCTGGCCTGACTTTGGACCTGTCCCATTAACAACAGCTTACTTGAGGATCTAGGCTCTTGGTTGAACAGGATTCCACCCTTGGACCTTCCCTGATCACCCTGCTTGAATGTTGTGAGACTGGACCCCTGGCTGGCATGTCCCCTGCCCTTCCAGCTGTCTTCTGCACCTTGGCTCCTGGCTCCCTGTCCTTTAGGGAACAGCCAGTCTTCACTGCTCTCTGATGATTAGAGGCTTAATTTATGATGAAAAATTGAAGATTTTATACAGTATGCCTCATTTATTTCTTGATATATAGTATTGCTATAATACTTCTGGCCATGTCTTGGTCCCTGTTGGACAAATTATGTTTTTGTCTCTTTAAATGCAGAGATTTACCTTGTTTTTCTCTCTTTAAATGCAGAGATTTACCTTGTTTTCTTCATTTTAAAGTCATCTGTACTTACATATCATCAAAGATAAGCTTTGTCTTTCTGCAGTCCCTGGGTGCACTGGAGAGAGGTGACCAAGACTCTGTTTGGGACGGTGGCTTATTGCAGAGAAGAACATTTTCTGAATTGAGGTGAATTGCTTTCTAGACAACAAACATCAGAGAACACATTGAGGAATTGGCTACCAACTTCAAAAAAGCAACTAATAAACAGCAGAGCATCTTTGTATTGTAAATTGGCAGTTAGTTTTCCTACTCTTTCAGCAGGGAGTACGTAAAACTCTCCTTTCACTGATAGCCACAAATTCACAGATGTTCCTCAGAGCACTTGGAAAAGGGATGGAGTTTCAATGTGATATACTGAAGAAATTGAGCTCAACTATACGTAACTCTGAAAACACTCTGAAACACAGTAAGTGAAATTACTAAAGGCTAGATCTGTTGTGGTTAATTAGAGGATGAGGTTATATCTTTAGTCTTCAGCTTCCAGACTAGAATCGTACCTTGTCTTGGGAGAGCAAGGCTCACTCGTTTGACTCATTTCACACTGCACTCCTGATGTGCCTGTGAGGTATGAATTTGTAGTCCAAGGTCCAGCTGTCTTTCTGCTCTGGGTTCCTGAGCAACTTGAAAGACCACTGCTCTGTGCCATAGTGGAAGCACATGTTTTTTGGCAGTGTCTCATGCTTCCCCTCAACTGCAGCTTTGGTCTTACGAGCAATTTGTCCTACCAAGTGACCTGCTGCGTGGGCTACTACGCACTGGTACAGTGGAAGGCAGAAGGCCTCAGGTTGTTTTTTGTTGGTAACCATTGCCAGAAAACACTGTTATTTTTTTGTGAGGTGGCAGGCAGCTATGCAGCAGGGAAATGGACAAAAAGCTCAAGTGGATAAAAGTCACTTCCCTGCTTGTGGTCTCTGACAGGAATTCAAGGGACCACTTGAACATGCCAGTTAGGTGCCAGATGGGAATATGGGATAAAACAAAGCTAGCTTTAACCTTCATGACCTCTCATCTTCTATGTGGCACATGAAGATCAGTTCAGCAGGCTAAAGCTTTCAGATGAATAACAGATACATAAGAATTTTATTGCAAAGGTTGTTAAAATGTTGACCAAATGGTGCGTTGCTATGCTATGAGGAAAGTCTCAGTGCAACACATTTGCTAAGGGTGTGGATCATAAAGCAATCACCTTTTACTTTTCACATTTGCCTGTGAAGGAATTTAATTTGTTTTCAAGATATTCAGTGAAGAATGATATAATTATAATTCTGAATGGGTTATAAACCTCTAAACTTATGTCTTAGAAGTTAAAATGTTTAAAAAATTGCATTGAATCCATCAAAAAATAAATGCATGACTATGCTATATTAAAATGCCTTTTTACTGGACTATTTCTATGCAATTAATTTTATTTCAATTTATCAAAAGCATCTGTGAGACATTCTTGAAGCAAAAATTGTATAACTTGTTTTTTTAAAAGGTGCCCAAAATGAAGTTTACAGTTACCACTTCCCTCTCCACTCTCAAAAATAAACATATTTATGTACACATACATATACTTGACATACAATATGGGGCCAGTTATCCCCACAGCAAAAGTGGCTGTAGAAGACCACTGGTACATCTCAGGTACTTTGTTTTCCTGAAGATTTCTTAGGCACTAATATTTAGGCTTTTGAGGCTTTTTATGTCTCAAATAATAAATACAACAAATAGATAGCAGATAAAATATGTAAACAGCTTTTTGAAGCAAGGATTGGACCATGGGCCTTTCTAAGCAGTAGAAGAGTGCCCTAACAACTTGACTAGATGCTCCAGAAGTGGGCATCAGTATGATGGCATCAGTATGATGGCACCCAAATTGCTTCTTCTAGGTATTGCACACAAAGAAGAAGCTTCAAGGGGAGGACGTGACAGTATTCTGGCCTTGATCTCCTCCTACCAGCAGTGCCCTGTAGGCTGGAGGATTTTGAGAGGTAGGAGGGAGAGAGATGTGAACTCAGAAGTTCTCATTTACAAATCAGAAGAGCTAACGGGCTCTTTACTCCAGCATCCTAACCAGAGAAGTCGGGCATAAATGAGGGCAGCATCTACTCCTCCCTCACTTCATGCTCTGAAGACAGTGGCTACCACGTGGTGAAGTAATATGGCCTTATCTGGAAGAGTGCTCTGGACACATTTAGTGTGAGCAAGACTCTGATAACTATCTGAATCCCTGGGCTCTGATGAAGCTGAGCTGAGAGGCCAGAGCTGAGTTGTGAGGCTGCTGCTAAGCTGTTCCCTGGTGTCAAGAGTGTCTGAGAAAGCTGGTTGTGAGACGTGTAGGAGAACTTGTCTGTGGGGATGCTCATCATTAGGCAGTGGCTGAGTAGAGGCCATATACAGTAGATGCCTTGTGCACCACACTCTTGGACACTGGAGGCTTGCATCGTGCCCAAGCAATACTCTGGAGGCCTAAAGCTATTAAATTTTTAGCTTTTACCTTTTGCTTATGTAGCTCTTGTTATTTGCCTGCTTTACAACCTTCCCTCTTTCATTTCTTCCGTGCCTTGCTCAACTCCAAACCAGAGAAACAGAGCTTACAATGAAGCATTCATTATGACAATTTTTTTCCTGCATAACATTCTGCAAAACTATCACAGACTGCAATAGAAAGTGAAAAATATACAGCTAGGCTTTATATCTGGAACAACAGCATAAACTTACATTGAAGTCTCCGGGATGTGGCTGCGACTGGATTTCACCCTTATGTTTTTTGCTGGAGGAGATGGAAGGTAATAGACTGCTGCCATTAGGTCTGCTGGAGGAAGTTAAATCATCGTTGCAGTATTTGTGTTTTGATGCATCAGAGAGGGGAGAGACGGGTGACCGAAGCATTTTCTCATTTTTATTTATTGGTATTGCCAAGCTGGAAATGGAAATTACAGTAATGGAGTGTCACAAAGCTGGGTTTGAGAAAGGTAAATGTTTTATATATTACCAAAACTTTGAATTTAAAACCTGCTGCCAGGATAAAGTCTATCAGTATCTGGAAACAAGCTTACAGTATTGGGACCGAGAGTTCATTTACAAATTTGTATCATGTTTTTCCTCTTTCCCTTCAAGGCAAATTGTAATTCTGGAGTTAATATAAAGTCTGTATCAGAGTGCTTGAAAAAAAATACAGAGATAAATGGCCACTTGCTCACTATTTCTTAAGGGATAGCTGGAGACAAAGATTAGGCTCTGAAGTGTAAGTTCAGGTTATGGAGCCCTATTTCACCGTTACAGGTGACAATTTATAAGCCATGGCAATAAAACCATATGTCAACTAAACCAGGAAATGCATTTAAAGATGACTGGCCTGTCTTTGTGCTCAATGCCCAGCCTTTGGTAGCACTGTTTTGACTAATCTAATAGATTTTGAAGACAAAGAAAGATAGGCTGGGAGTGCAGACAAAAGAACCGTATGTAAAAAGTAGATGCAAGAGAAATGTGAGCTGCTCCATCTTCTAAAGAAACCTAAAACACCGTCAGTGTTTTCAGCTTTTATTTCTTTGGGAGAAACTTTGGATGAGGACAAATCAGACCGTAAAAATATGCCCAGAAATAAACTTCAGATGCACTGACTTGAAGAAAATATTTAGCTGAAAATCTTAAAACAAACCACACAAAAATAAAAGTTCTTCTAAGGAGATAGTTTGCCTTAAGACTAGAAGTATGGTTAAGGTCAGACAGACTATTTTAACACAGTACCTTTCCCTGGTATGTTCCCCTTTATTCAGCCTATTCCTTTTTATGGACAATTCTCACTTCTTTCTAGTTCCTTTATCAGACAGTATGCACTTAATGGAATCACGAAGAAGAATATGGGACAAACTATATTTCAGCACATCATTTCAGGGAACAAAGCTAATTCAGAACCTCTCCTGTTTCCCACAGTGCAGTATCTTTAAAGCACAATGTGAACTGGTTTGCTTTAATGACCGATGCTGTTTATGAAAGCAAGAATCAGGGTGTGTAAGATGGACAACTGTGCCCTTGTTCTCCTCCTCCTAAGAAAAATAAGATCTTTAGCACTATTTTGAATGTACAGGCTGCTGCTGCCATTTCTTCCTCTTTTCAAACCTAAAGCCATGCCTTGGCTAGCCATGCTTACACATCACTGTCAATGTGTGATCCTGAAGCATCCAAGAGAAGCCATAGCTGTGGAGGAGTAACTTCAATTTCTACTTGTGCTGCAGAAATTCTACATGGTGGGTGTAGGGCCCACCTCATCATACCGTGAGCAGCCAAACTGCAGCAGTGCAATCATCTTACACTGAGAAGCCACGCAGGACAACTTGCAGTGAGCTGTCACCTACTGGGACTGGGCGGATTGTGCCATCCAGTGTAGGTTTGAGATATTTGGGGTAACTCTGCCTGATGCTGCAGCCTTTCTCATCAAACAGGGTCTGGCTTAGGCTCCACCACAGACTGTAATTCCACAGCAGAAAAGGCTCATGTCTGAAGGTAGTTTTCTTTGCTACCAGCCCTCAGCTGTGCTGACAAAACTGTCTGCGTGGCTCTGCTGGATGCTGAAGAGTGGTAACCCGGACAAGAAAAAAACCCAAAACAAAACAAGAAAGAGTTCTGGTTTCAGACAAGTTTCTTAAGTGAATTTACAGGAGCCCTTCACAGGCAGCTATGGTGGCATAACTGGAAGGGGGGGTGTGCCAGCAGGAGCGGCCACTAGTTGCAAGAGGGACAGGAGGTCCTGATATCATCACTGCTGGTTTAGCAAGAGCCTCAGTATCCCATTCTCAGCTGTGGGAATATTCACACTTGCTCTCATGTCCTGCTTTTGGAAGCAGGGCAGACCAGGGAAGAACTAGGAGGCAAATTTACACTTGAAACCTTCTTCTTTGTTTCTTTAATGTACAGTTGCTACCAGGAGTACTGAATACAATGTCACACAAACCACAAATTATGGTCCTGCTTCCAGGAAGCACAGAATTAACCCTGTGACATAGCAAGTTATGACAGCCCTGCTATTCTCTGAGGATGAATGAGACGTAAAACATACGACACTGCGGCATATCTGCATGCAATCACCCACAATAAAACAAACTGCTCTGTGCATTGTTTTCACTTTAGGAAACATATGTGACATGTCAGGACAAAGAAATTGAAGGCATATTTTTGTATAAGCACTATATATATTCGTTTTCTCCATGATTTTTTTCCATTATTAATGACAGGAGTTGCTCGAACTCATCAGTGATGCATACAATAGAAAAGCTTACTACAATAAATACAAATAGCCTCTAATATTAGTGGTTTCACCCCAAGAGATACCCTGATACTACCAGAAAATGGTATTTTGCTTTTAAACACCGATGACCTGCATGTACTAAGCAATGTGCAGCTGAACTCTGCAAGGGTGCATGTCTAAGTCTGACTGCTGGAAGTGTCCAGAGAAACTCAGTGTGATTGATCTGACATGGACAGGGGTCTGTGTGCAATAAACCGTGCCAGCAAATGCTAAATATTCATCATTTGTTTCATGCCCTGCATCCTTTGAAAATGTCATTGTTTTTAAAGTCTGAGTTCCTCGTTCTGCTTATTAATGACACAGAATAGGTTGCTTGTAATCTCAGCAAAAATGGATCTTAAATATATTCTGGAACGGGGTGTTTCAGGCATTGCTATGAATACTTTTCCTCACCTTTTCCATAGGATTTAGAGATCATAGTATTTATACAGTCAAACTTTTAAGTGTGAAACTGGTAACACAGTAAGGAAAGAAAAAGCTATAAAATGGTTGCCTGTGTGAATTGGTACCTACAACACAGTGTTTAAGAATATGTCTCGGAGAATTGGGAAGGGTGACTGACACACCAGCAGGCTGTGCTGCCATCCAACACAATCTAGACAGCCTGGAGAGCTGGGCAAAGATGAACCTCATAAAGTTCAATGAGGACAAGTGTAGAGTCCTGCATCTGAGAAGGAATAACACCAGGTACNACCATTCTATGAGTCTATGATTCTATGAGCCTCACCTTTGAAATCACAGTGTCTTTGTGCAGTGGGTCAAAAATGCAAGTGTATAAATGTCAGGAGGTGCTAACTTTTTCATTAAACCAGAGGAAAGGAGAATACAGTGGGTAACTTTTCAACATAAAATTGGATAATTAAAAAATAAATCCTATTAAACGAAAAAATAACACAGGACATAAAATTGCATCTAGTTGTACGGCCCAGTGGTAAACAAAAGGACAACACTTACCTATTTTCATTCATATTGCAGTGATTTGCTGTTGTGATGCTGTGGGCAGAGGCAGCTAATCGTGATGAACTCTCTCGCTCTAAGTGAGTCTTCTTGATGTCTCTGCACTCCTCCTCATTCTCACACTGAATGAAGAGAAAAATAATAATCTTGTAGGTTTTGGATATACTAAGATCCAAAAGTATTTCCACAAGTCTGGAGCTGGTGCATTCTGTCATTTTGATAATAATTATGGCATTTTCCTTGAGCATATACCTAACATGGAGCAGAGATGATTGTTCTGTGTCTTGAGAAAAAGAAAAATCTCAAGAACCAGTGTGTAGACAAAGAAGAAGAATATAAAACTTGAACTGTTTCCATCACTTCCCTGCTTGCACCTGGGGATATTTTTTCTTTATATCGCCCTCTTTGCCCATCTCCCGTGCGCTCTTCTCTTGCCTAGTCCTCAACTTCATACTTCTTTTGTCTCCCCCTCTCTTTTCTTGGTACCAGTGACTATGTCTATACTAGTAAATACACCAGTAAATACCAGTGTAGTAGTAAATACAACAGATCAGCAACTGGTCCTGAGGTCAACCTGCAGGGTACAGCTCACCCCAATGCACTCATCTCACTCCTCCTTCAAACCAGGCTATGCCACATTCAGATTGCCTTTTGGGAAGGGACCTTGGTCTTGTCCCAAGTGAGGGCCAGACACTGGCTGGAAGAACCCAAGCTGACCCAGGCCCAAACCATGTTATCAAGCACGTTATCAGTTATACAAAGTATGTGACTCTGCACCACCTCTTGGGACTGCACCCTGACCCTACCTGGCCTACCAGGATGAACATAGCCAATGTTTCCTGACACTGTTTAGTTTCATGTTATGTTCCTCATGTTTTATCATCGGCTCCCAAAGGCTCTGCTTTCCCAACTTGCTGCAAAGTCCACATCCTTTTCCAAATCTAACACTTCTCCATTTCCAGTGCTGGATGAGTTTTAGTTGTAAATTGTTGGTTCTGCTGTATTTATTGCCCTGCTGCATGTGTGTTAGCCACTGCCACCGTGGCTGCTGCTATGGGGTTAACATTGTTGCTTACACTCCCCAGGCATGAAGATCTTCTCACACCTCAGTGCTTAACCATCCTCTGCTGTCTTCCATTCTGTCCATTTTCTTGAGATCATGACAGAGGTGGAATTGATAAAGACCTCTTTCCAATTTTGCAGATGTGCCTGATAACCCATTTATATAATTAGTTTTATTCATAAGTGTCTTTCTGGAAGGGGGGTCACATACTGTGAGTTTGTATAGTTGTCCACTTGAGGGTCTTATTTCAGGCTGAAGGGCAATTTGGTACCCCAAGAACGTTTTGTATTTGTTATATTACTAAACCCATCAACAACATCAGTGCTTTAAGGCAGAAGAGTAAAAATAACATATGCCACAGAAAGTCAGATTAAGCATTTCTAGAATGATGGCATTTATTTTACTCTTCTCCCGTTTCTGTCTTGGTGTAAAACCTGGCATCTCCTATGGCCTAAACTGTAAGTATTTTCCTCCTGCCCGTCACTCTTGACCTGTTTCCATCATCTTGTGCTGTTCTATTACTTTCATGCTGCTTCCTGAAGAAAATACAGACAAACACATCTTATCAGGGCTTTCTGTTATGGCTCTATCAGTGGCCAGAACAGGGTTGCCATTTTTCAGATACTAAAAAAAGGAAAAAGGAAAAACAAAAAAAGAAAGAAAGAAAAGAAAGAAAGAGAGAGAAAGAGAGAAAGAGAAGAAAGAGAAGAAAGAAAGAAAGAAAGGAAAACACTGTTTTAGATAAATGGTCTTCAAAAATATACATACAGATCAGTCTGCACATGTACAGTAGCTCAGAGGGCAATAGATATTGCATAATAAAACTGTCCTGAAATCAGGCAGATGGCAATTACAGTTCAGAGTGACTTTTTGAGTCAGATCTGTGTAAGTGATCGAGAAAGCTTTCTTGGTGGGCAGCTGCACCCATGGAGGTGGAGGGGTCTTTCTCCTTGGCATGACTGGTGGCTCAAAAAAGCACTCAAGACAGGCAGGGTGGAGGGGTAGATGTGATCAGAGGGCTGTGCCCACCCATCTCCTGTGATGGTGCTGCTGGGGAGGGGACAGCTAAGGGACTACACTCCCATTTCTACACCTCTCTGGGAGACATGAGGTAAAAGAGGGCTGCTGGGTTGTGAGGGAGGCAGACTGAGGAGCCAAGTAGGTCCCAGGTCCCTGTGAGTGCATCATTCATGAAGCTGGGACTCCCTGATGAGACTGAAGGGTGTGTTGACAATCTGAGGGGAAAAAAGACACTGCCTCATCTTTTTCCATACATGCAGTGACACCACGCAGACTGGGACAAGACAGCTGATAGTTGTCCCTTTGCCGACTTAAGGATCATCTCCAAATACTCAGGTTTTGATAGAAACCTCAGGAGAGAAAACAATCCTGCTGAAAAAGCAGTGCCTTTGCTAAGGTGTAGAAACTTTTGTGCCATCAGCGAACGCTGTCCCCAAGGATCTGTGATCCCCTGTGGCCAAGAGTTTCCTCACCTCCCTGGGATGACATCACTCCTGGGGTTTGGCTGGTTCCTATGCGGCAAGTGGAGACAAATCCCAGCTCTGAAGTGCTGGCCCAAAGAAGACACTGCCATTGAGTTCTGGACATGTATACAGTGATGCCTCCCACTTGCTGGAAGCCCCCCTACCCACACCAATTGGTCCCCCCGAAGCTCACCTTGCGTTTCCTTCTAGATTTCGGTAAACCCTTCTCTGCGGAGGGGTCAGCACTACTACCCTGCGGGAGGCTGGCCGCCTGGTTTGCTCCAGCACTCATGGCCAGCGGCTCTTCAGGCAAACGCTCTGGAATCCTGGACAAAAGAGCCAAGTCAATGTTGACCCACAGCGACTTTACCTCATCACTGTCTTTCAGAGGAGACAGGAGCTCATTCCTACCGAAAGGAACCAGGGTGTAAAACTGTTCCTCCAGCTCCTTTGCTATTTCACTACTAGTCCTGGCATTAATGGAGCCAAAGGCACTGCAGCTGCTGTGGGTTTTGCTGGCAGCGCTGGTCCCCACGTCCTTGGCGCGTGGCTCAGCCCCGGCTGCCGGTGGCACCTTGGGCAACGGGCGCTCCTCCCGCTC
>VWZY01000688.1:32457-67751 GCA_013399075.1 Chloroceryle aenea | reverse complement strand
GTTCGGGCTGAAAGGGAAACAGATGGCAACAAGCTTAGTGCCAAGATCCTGCTACCCCCAGGGCTCCCTCAGAATTACCATCTTCTCACAGTGCTACTGTGTCACTCCTGGCACCACAGAGATTTTCCTCTGGTCTAAGAGTCACCTCCAAGACATGGCAACCTGCTGGCACTGGCTCTGTGTGGGGGAATGGGACACAGGGGGCATGTGGTGCAAGCAGGTATATTTTTGGGTTTCAGAAAGAGGTTGAGAAGGAGGAAGGCTTCCATGATTCATTTCTAAGGATGGTTCACGTAGTACTAATGGCATTGGCTTTACTGGGAAATGCTCCCAAGTCTCCAAACAGAAGAAAATAAAATGGTGATAGGAAGGGAGGAAAACAAGGCAGAGGTTCAGATGAGGCTAAGGGATGACAGCAAGACGGAAAACTAGAGACAAGCATTTTGTGTCCTGCACCATCACAATAAATATGAAAAGTGTTTAAAAAGCACACAAAGAGTCATGTAGAGGGGGGCTGGAGGACTAACAAGGAGGTTCACATAACCCGTCTGGTATCGGCATTATAATCCTGTGTTATAATCCCACAAACATTTTTTTGTGTGGTGTTATTGTCAAGTGCTCATTTTCTGAGTATTGTGAGGCTGTTAAGTTTCTCTTTTCATTCCTGTCACAAATGACCAAGTTATAAGAGAGCATCTAAAACATAATGGTGTTTGGACAGTGAAGAAGCAGGATAATTATGATTTCAAATGTAACTGCAGCTCAATGTTATTTTAGAACAATGTGCAAGTGTTTTCTAGTGCTTCTTGCAATCAGTAATTTGAACATAATAAGATGAAGAGGAAAGGAAAAAAAACCAAAACAAAACAAGACAGAAGAAATAAATTACTAAGTGGATGGCCAGCCATAATTTAACCTTGCAGAAGCTGATGTGAAAAGTCTCCTTAATTTCCTTAATTGAAATCAAAATTTGATCCACTAGGCTATTGCATGTGGATAATCGAAAAGCCTGTCATGAGTCTAACATGAACGCCATCAATGCTCTGGAATAAAGTCTGCTCAGGATGGAATATCCACAGTCTCCAACTTAAAAAAGTCTCTTACTTAACTCCTTTTTTAAAGTAGGTGCCTGAGGGCAACACAGGTTTCCTGCATAACCAGGGGTGTATTTACTCTGCTCTCCTAATATAAGCAAAAAAATTAGACATTGGAATTGATACGATACAAATATTCCTTCTCACCAAGTGCCTAACTTACTCATTATCGAGCTAGCCAATGCCTATGGGAAGTTTGCTGGATTGCCTTAAGTTTATTTTTTCTTGAGCGTACTCCTTAATATCTTACATGAGGAATTTCTTTCCCGAGCTGTAAATCTTGAAAATGGATGGGCAGTATTTCTCTGGCATGAAGGTAAATTTTTACAACTCTTAACTCTTTATCTCAAATGTACAGCACTTCTTTTGATTGCTGCTGAAAATACAGGTAGATTTGTTTAGTGCCATCCATTGTGAACCTAGTGAATTTACTAGATGTATAATAGAAGGTTGGCTATACATGGAAATCCTTCCACACTTCAGGTGTATTTAACAAAAGGACATACATCAGAATCACATGGGGGAAAATATACCTCTGCCCATCAGTATAGCTCAGAGTGAGGGCAGCTTCAGAGTTCAAAAAAACCTTCAGCTTTTCTGCCTCTGTAGGTACCTTTTAAAAGCAGTTGTTCACAAAATACAGATTTCAAGAGATCACTGTAAACCAGCAGAAAACAGTGATTAACTGCTACAGTGCAGTGTCATAACTCAGCAACGTGGTCCTAGAATAATATGTCTGCTATTTAGGGAGAACAACTGCAGTCCCACCAATCCAAAAGCCAAGTATGAAGTCTAAAAAAAAAACCAAAAAATTATCAATGCTGCCAGATTTACTATTTTTTTCAGCAGTTTCAGGACACTCATTTTTTTTCTTTTTCAGCTCTCAGAGTCATGGGCTCATCGGGACTTCTGGGGTTTATTTAACTAAAAATTCAAATCCAGTCTGCTAAAAAAACCCTTTAAGATGCATCTGCTAAAAGTAAAAAGCATGGAGCCCATCAGGTAAATGAAAATAATCCAAATCATAAAAATAATAATTTTGAAAGTTTTCTCACTGTTTTGGGGGGGCTGATAAAAGCTTTGGAATATTTGAGGTTGTCAGCATACTTGAATGATGACAATTCACTTTTGGAAGTAATTTATTTCACTGATTTCTCTAACTGAAAAGTACTGGAGTTAAAAAAACAAGGTACCTTGGAAAAGAACAAAATCAAGAGCCAAGAACGCCAAGCAGGCAAAAAAGGGGATTGGGAAAATACACCTGAAAGTTTTTGCCAGTTCACTTGACATGCCTAGCTGCAGTTATTTGTGGGTGAATTCTCCAGTCTGTATCATCGCCCTAAGTATCTCACATACCACTCTGTGGAAGAAAAGGTTGTTTGCTCAAAGTGGGAAATCTTCAGCAGCATGTAAGGATGAAAATATATAGGGACATCTATCAGCAGAATGGTCTCTGTTCCTTGGTTTTTGTGTCATGTAAATACGCTGCCCCCAAGGCCTTGTAGAAAACGGGGCAGTTTTTAATTGGGGTAAAGCTGATGGTGTCCTGGTGGGCAGCACTAATAGCAATAGCAGTGTGTGATGAAGCTGACTTGCAAAGAAATATGGGTTGCCATGAAAACCCAAACCAGGAGACTTTATGAGACAAAGATAGTTTCAGGGACCAATGCGCCACAGGCGTACACATGTGCCAGGCTTCATTGAGGAACAGAAGGATGTGATACACTTCCTTAAGAATTGTGGGTGGATTCATCTGTACAGCATGGACACCTATATCTGAGCTAGTCAACGAGTCCCTTCTCCAGTCAGTGGACTACTCTTCTAGGGTGTGAAAAATTCCCTCTTGAAATAGACATCCGAAATAGAGCAGATGAGCTGGGTCCAAAAAACATCTATTCTGCTTCACTGACAGTAAAGGGGAGGGTGAGGTGATGAACAGATGTAGGTATCTACAGTACAAGTGTACAAATTTAGGTGGGATGACTCCCACACAGCACGTGGGCATATCTCTTCAAGGCTACCAGTGCAACCAGATGCATGAGCAGCTTGCATTTGAAAGAAAACTTTGTTAAAACATTATCCAGAAACACTTCCCAAAGTAAAGGGCTGTTAAACTAAGTAAGTGTAAAGGGGTGACTCTGTTCTTATTATGAAGAGGGAGCTAAAGTGTAGCTAATACCATAGTAAACTTGAAGACGCCACATTCAGCGAGAGATTAGAGAGCCTACAATATGTGCAGGTACTTAGCCCTCTGTGGGGTAGGACTGAGCTCCCCACCATCTCTGCAGTCTGCTCTGCCTCTTGTAAATCCAGATCCTAATTTATCCTTAAGATTAACTTGCTTCTGCTACCCTGCTATCAAAGATTTCACTCAGGGCAGTCCTTACAGAAATGTGGTGCCTTTTCATTGTATTTAAGGCGTAGTGATGATGATGATAAAGAATTATAATTATTATTGCTGTTACTTTATTGCTGCCATTAGCACTGCTGATAGCACTTTATCAAATTAGGAGTAGGGATTCCCATGTGTTAGGCACGGCACACAATTCACTGTAAGGGGAGATTCCTGCCACAAAGAGGATTTTGGAGGAAAGGGAGAGTTTACTTCATAATCATTGTCAAAAATAGTCCACGGGACAGCTAAAGCCCATGAATCCTATTTGCAAAGGTGAAGATAGTGTCTACAGCTGGTGCAGTGGTAAAATTCCCTTTTCTTCTAAGTGTACCAGTGAGGAAATTGGATCATGGCCATACTGAAGACTGGAAGCAAAACTTTTTGGAAAAGAAGGCTGATACAGAAAACATACCTCTGTTACCCCACAACCCTCAAACTACAACTCTTCTTCCCCTGCCTCCCTGGTGAAATCTCTCGGTGAGGAAAGGCTGGTGAGGTGGCAGAAGCATGCTTACCAGTTAGCCAATCTGTTAGGTACAGCTGTTCTTCCTATTTTACAAGCTAAAGAGAAGAGAGCCAATGCCACAGAGCACCTGAGGGAACAGCAGGGATTCACAGGAAGTGGCTCCTGAACCACTGGTACTGATGTCCAAGCACTTGAAGGACTTAATGCCCAGTGTGTCTCTCTGGAGGTGTCTCTTTGCTGATGAAAAAGAGGAGGGTGGGGAAGAGAATAACACTACAAATCACTTTATCTTTGACCTGGTCAGTCACAACATGGGGCCTTGAGACAAAGGAGTACGTCCTGTGGTGATGGAATAAGCGTGGACGAAAACAATATGTAAAACCTTGAAAAAGAGGAAAAAAATTAGTGCTTGTAAACTACTCACAACAGCAGGGGCTGTAAAAGACACTGCATCTGGGGCTGGCAGGGCCCAGGACAAGACATCTCTTTTTTTCTGGCCTGGTTAGTGTTGACTGGCCACTGACACTTTGTCCCATGCAATGGATTCTTTGCTTCCTTCCTGCCCCCTCTAATCTTCCCTGCATAGAGGGAATTCCCTGTTGTCTAAACAGATTTAGCCTTATTAAAGGTCTGCAGGATAATTCAATAGAACAAAGAATAAACAAACCAAATTCTTAGCTTTTGACATGTAGCTCTGTCTATGGACTTGATGCCCAGGGTTTTTTCCTACCACCTGAAATAACTGCAAGGACAAGACGTCGTTGTTTTCCAGAGTCCTCATTTATGACACTAATTAAAGTCATGCAAAGAACTCATGACTTCAGCAAAGAAACAGGAGATGGAAACCACAGTCCCATGTTCATAATTTCAGGTTGGCCAGTCCACAAAACTGTAACTACTCACATTAATGTCTGAGGCACCTTAATTTGTCCACATCACTGAAACCAGCCTGAATGTTGTCTCCTGCTCTAGCTCGACCATTATTCTTAGTTTACTGCAGACATAAAGAGTAGACAGCTGAGCTAGTCACTACAGGCTCTCAACAGTCAATGGAAAGAAACAGACATTTTTAGGGTGCAATTCATCTAATCCATTTTATATGTATGCTTTACAATGAGCTGCTTTTACACTCCAGGCAACTGCATTTAGACACCTCAGAACAACTCAAAGCTCTCAAAATGAGATGAGGGAAAAAATAGAGAAGAAATGAAACAGCAATTGAATTTCTATATACCCTCAAATGAAGAAGACACATTGTCCTAGAAATAAAAGTCATTGAGTATATGCATATAATATTCTAGATTATGGGGGAAAAAAAAAAGAATAAAGAATGAAGGTCTCATAATAGTCTGCAGATTTCCAGACTAAGTTTTTCCCAACCTGGAAACACAAATTTCCTGCCCAGGATTTTACTGGAGTACTCAAATTCTTTGCACCTGAATTTATCAGTTTATGCTAAAGCAAAAAAGCGAAGATGTATTTTCTGTTTCTGTCTTATCCAATGGATGAAATTAATTTTAAGACTAGGACTGGATCTGAATCCACTACTTGAATTTAGGTGGACAGGGCCTCCCTCTAAAGAGCTTCCAGGGACCAGTCTCTCTCCATTTATCAGGGAAGAACATGGCATATACTTTAGAAAGATGGCTCACCGGATGCATAAATATAACTTAAAGCAGATAGGATTTCCAGTCAGAGACATCACAAAAGCACACTTTGAACTGGTGCCATCGGTCATCCAGCTGATGGGCCTGGGAAAGCACTGGCCCCTGGGGAAAGCACAGGTATCCTACTTTCCTGGCACACCTTGACCCTACCCATGTGGGACCTCTCCCATGTCCCATCGAGGCATGACCTATGAAAACCACTGCAGCCATCGCATTTTTGAGTCATTTGCATTTTTGGATAAGCATGTTTCCTACAGCATGTCCTAGAAGGCAAACCACATAAATATAATGCAAAGAGACAGGCAATCTGCTGGAGCAGTGCACTTGTTTCGTGACAATGATCCCTGATAACGCAGGCTCTGTACAAAACTAGCTCCCTAGCTCTCGAGAGGATATGTATAAAAGGCTTAAGAGGAGGCATGTCCTCCACATTTCCGTGACTCTCAGTCTCCTGTTTGACTTTAAGAAATCCATGACCTGCCCCAGTTAATTAACTTCCCACATTCCCTGAGGAATTGCTGCTTTCAGGTCCAAGCAGTACAGGTGTCTGCCTTGATAGTAAACAAACCTCCCTCCCTTCTCCTCCTTTTGCCTCCTATCTTCTTCGCCCCCCCAATGCTTCGTTCTTATTCTTCTCTTTGTCCCTTTTCTTCCACTTTCTGAGTGGGGAGAGGAGAGACTGAGTGTGATATCTCTGCACTAATTCCAGTGGGGAACAAGGCAGAGGGAGAACAAGGTCTTAATGGGTTGGATGAGAGAGCTCAGAATGGGAAATAAGACGCGGTGTCGCACAGGGAAGGCAACAGGGAAGAAAGTCTGAAAGGAAGAAAATAGAAGCAAAAGGAAGAAGAATCAGAGAGAGAGATTTAGAAAAGGGACAAAGTGAGAGGAAAATTAACTGGAAATGGATCTGAAAGGACTGTGAAGGAAAGACAGAAAGGAAAATAAGTGTTAAATAAGGAAGAGAAGTGCCAGAACCTGAGAAAAATATGTTAAGGGTGTTTCTGTGAGTGCTGCATTTTGCCTGATAGGAAACATGGCTGCAAATAACCAAGCAAAAGATGAGGAAAGGCTCGCTGGTTATTCAGTATAATTTTTCAGGGTGAGAGAATAGGTGAGGCATAGCTTTGGGGAGAGGAGTCTGGTGATTGGATGCTTTATGTGGAGTAGGAAAATACACTGACTGTATTTCATGTGTGTTTACAATCTTGCCGCTAGATTTTTGAATATTTTTACATACATTAATGTGCATGATGTGGCTGTGAAGTACACAGTCTTCTACTAAGGATGTGTATTGACCAAAGAACGTTAAAAATGTCAGTCCTGGTAGAAAAGCAGAGCAGAGAAAGCAGCCTTGTCATGTTTGCTGAGCATTCTGCAGAAGTGAAAGCAGAGGGTGGCACAGCACTGGCAGCTTAATTGTAATTTGGCTAGGGCTTCTCTACGTGTGGAAATTTTCAGTGCTGGCTTTCCAGATGACAAGTTTGTGCTTAATGTTTTGCACCATGAGTAATTCAGTGTAGCCCATTTTGGAGGTGGATTAAAATAAATCACACAAAGGCAGCAGCATCAGAGAATAATTCACTTAGAGAGTGAGAGAGTGAGGGAGGTGTGTGAGTGAAAATCAACTATTTTGCTTTAAAAATCCACCCTCAAACTGATTTTATAATAGATTCCCTGTGTAGAGAAGCCTTTAGTTCCCTTGCAGTGCTAGGAGCCCACCTCAGGACTTACACACTAAGCAAGCTATTGCTATGGAGGCAGAGTTGCATAAAACTTCAAGCAAGCTGTGAGCCATGCAAGGCACTCCACTCATCTCCAGCTGGAGGAAAATATCACAGGGTCCTTTCTTTCTTCATTTTTGTTTCAAAGGCTGTAATCTGCCCCAGGATCTCCTGCCACTTGCATTTCACTGCATGCCAGGAGGAGGATCCTGGGGCCTTTCTCTTCCTATTTTTTTTTTTTTTTTGTGCATCTCCCCATGGCCTCCTTGTGTTGGCTTGGCTGGAAAAAGTTCTGAGTGGGTGTAAGAATCAATTGCCACCCTAAATCATAAAGAGGAGAAGCCCTTACCTCTGGGCTGGAGTAATGCGAGGGCTTGCTGCCGTCACTCTCACTGGAGCTGCTTTCACTCTCTGAGTCAGACTCTGAGCTGGTCTCGGATTCACTGGAGCTGCTGCTGCTTGACCCCTTGCTGGAGTGTCCCGAGGCTCGGGCATTGGCCTGTGGCACCACCAGGCTGCCAGCCCCACACACAGCCCATCGGGGAGGGGAGACGGAAGGGAAGAGAAGAAAACAAGAAGAGAAAAAAACACATGTAAAAACCATCGTGTTTTAGGGACCACATGTGTCTGTATGCCTGTAAACTTGTTTCTGCTGCTAACGAATGGTGAAGTGAGTTCAACATGGCATTATTATAACTGGAGGGAAAATACAGGGTTACCCTCATAACCACTTAAACCCACAGCCTTTGCCATCTCTTCTTCATCTTCCGGGTTTTCTCTTCAGCTTGTACCTTTTCTCACTCAACAGCCATTTTAGGATATATTAAAAATAACAAATGTTAAAAAGCAAACTACAGAAAGCAGTTTTACACTGTCTAATGAACACTGCACAGAGGTGAAAGCAGGCGATGAAAAAGGTGAACAGTTAAGAAACAGAGTTGAACTCCACAGTACCTGTCCTTTAGAAGCAGTAATAGCAACAACGACAACAATAACAATAATAACACATCCTCCCCGGAGGAGGATGTATTTCCACCCCCACCTTTTGTTCTGCACACTTCCTCACCTACCTGTAAAAGATGTGGTTACCTGTATATACCATCCTGACACTGACAACTGTAGGATCTAAGCCTCCAAGCCTGCAAAACCTTGAAGAGCTCAGGCTTGTGTTTTTGCACATCAGCAGTGCAGCACTGTCAGCAGAGCTACTTGCCTTCTTAGAAGTTACGTTTGAATGCAACTGTTTGTATTATCAGGCCCGGCAGGAGAAGAAATGTATACTTTCCTGAAATAGTTGACCACGCATATTAAAAATATCACAGTCATAAAGACTTGAGTGTGAAATGTCCTGTTAAGTCATCCAGCTTATTCCCCAGGCAATGGAAGATTGTTCCCTGTAGCAGGGTGCATTTTCTAGTGAGTTGTCCAATTTGGTTTTAAATGACTTGAATGTAGTTTTTTCTTTTACCCCTGGGAAACTTCTCTGCAAACTAACCCAGATTCCATTGTCAGAAATTTTTCTCTACATTCAACCTGAAGTTGCCCTTTTAAAATTTATTATTGTTACTTATTATTTCATCCTATTACTAATAGTTACTATGATAAACTATCCTACTCCCTTTTTGCTTTCACATATTTGCAGACTCTTTTCCTGCCCTACTTCAGTCATCATTCAGACAAGGCCTTACACATTCACTTCTTCTGATCTTTCTTCATAAGTCATCATCTCCAGGGATATGCGATCATTTTTATGGCTCTTTTCTGAACTCATTCCAATTGGTCTATATCTCTCTGATAACAGGATGCCCAAAACAGTGCAGTTCTATAGATAGGTTCTCACCAGAGCCCTGCAATGAAGGGCTATTACCTTCCTGCTCCTTGATGCGTTGCTTCTGTAAACATATACCCAAGCTGTGATGGGATATATAGTCCATTAACACTCCTACAGCTCTTTCAGCACTGCTTTCTCCAGAATTTCTCTAAGCTACAGTTTAGATTATTTGCTTCCAGACAGATTAGCTTGCATTTTTTCTTCATGCCAGATCTCATATTCTTCTTCACTGCACATCCTTCTAGCTCCTTTTGATTTATTCCTCTGCCCTCAGAGGTGTCTGCAGCAACTTCTAATTTAGTATCAAATGCAAACTTAATTAAATGGTTATTCACTTCCTTTTCCAGATCATTAATGAGACTGTTAAATAAACCCCACATGAAACACACCAGTACCCTAATAACCACCTCTTCCCAACTACATTCACTGGTGTTTATCATTACCCTTGTTTATGCTCCATCAGTCCAATATTGTGGCTAATGCAATGTGATCTCAGAGATGCATTCTGTGAGAAATAATATCTAATAAATAATTACAGTTCTGCTATGTTGCACCTAATGAATTGTCTTCACTTGCTAATGGTGCATTTCATTCTGGAAAGCTCATACCTGACACAAGCTACATAGGAAAGGCAATTTCTGATGCTTTGAAAGGAGGCCAGGCCATCAGAGACGCAGTTTCAACTGCAGGATTCCCCACTGGCCCTATCCCCGCCTCCCCTAGCATATGCCAGTCTTTCCCCACTGGACCACCTGTTTTGCACAAGCCAGTACTCCCCCCATGTCACCTTTACTTGTAGCATCCCTGTTGCCTTTTGCTAGGAGGCAGCACAGCTGCCCATGGCATTCTTGCTCCAGAGAGGTGCTGCTTGCTTGGGGAATCGTGCTGCTGCTGGAGAGCTTTCTGCACCCCTCGAGGCACAGCAGGGTCAGGCAGTGCAGAAAACCTCTCCTGTGATCTCACCTTACTAATTAAAACAAGTAAACAGAAGAGGGAGGAGCTGACATCCCTTCATATGTGTTGACCTTTATCCCCATCCTTGTAACCACCAGGCAGCAGAGAGAGAGGCAACAGGAAAAGCTCATGCTCCGGCAGGACAACTCGGTGCTACACAGGTGCTTGCAGAAGTGCCTGCCAACTCTTGGGAGGCAAGAGGCCTGTCCCCAGGCCTGGGCATTCAAGATACCAATTACAATGAGTGCCTTGAAAAACCTGCTCTCTGCTATTTTTGTTGTTATTGATGATGTCTCTTCAGCCAGATAGGTAAGTGTGGTAAAGACAAGATTTTCAGGCAGCCACTTGTGTAACGGCGTTAAGGCACAGAGGTGCCTGAAACAGAAACAGAGAAACAGCTCATAAGCCTGTAAAAATCTTCCTTCCCAGGAAGGAAAATTGGTATTTTGTGCACTGCTTTAGGACAATGCAGTTTTCCACTTGTACCGGTTGCCCAGTAAACTCTAGATATAAGTTGTTCACTTATATGAACAGATTACAGTCTATCCCTTGCTAATAAAATAGTGAGAGCTACACAAAGGCTGTTGTGAGCAGGATTTCTGAGTTTGATTTTTTTTCTGACCCCCCTTTTTTTTTTTTGGTCCCCTTAAGGGAATGTAAAAAGGTAACTGCCTTTTCTGACTGTGTAGCTTAGGGAATGCCTTTGACAGTGTCCAGCTCTGATGGATTTCCAGTTCTCTCCACAACAGCATTGTGACTGTTGCCTGAAAAGTTCTGCAACATCACAAACCATCTGGACATTTATGTCCTGCCCCTAGTGACTGTGGTTTTAACTTTTAAAGCAGCATTTTTGTATAACATTGATTGAAGTATTCAGAATTGCTACATAGGGGATAAGGGAGAAAAAAACCCCACAGCAATATTTCTTTCCTGTTGTGACATGAAATGTTTTTCTAGGCTGCTGAATAGAAATTGTTACTACAGCCATAGATATAAAATATAACTGTTGGACTCTTCACAAACATCTGGAAATCTATGTTTGCTGCTCTAATGGTAGCCAATATACTGCAAAAATTTAACATTACAATATTTTCGCATTTATGCTGATACTGTTGAGGTTGCCCGTCCCCCTTCTACCTTTTCCATTTTTAAATATAGCATATTCTTATAAGGATTCTCATCATATGTAGTGACCAGGGTGAAAACAGTTACACGTTTCTTCATGCATTCATATTAAAAAAATACCATTATTTTCAACGGGCAAGTTCCATTTTGGACTGTTCTTTCTAAGTATGTAAACGAGATCATGCAGGCAAAACAAAAGACCAATTTACATTTTAATGACTGTGGCACATAACATTCATGCATATTTTGCTACTGGCTTATGCCACGGAATTAATTACTACATCATAAAAATGATATTTTTATTTTAAGCATTTCAACAACAATTTGGGTAAGAACCACTTTTCTTTAAAGCCCTTGATTGGAACGTGCACTTTCTGGCTTCAGAGAGAGAGTAAATATCTTGTAAAGTTGTCAGCAGTTCAGTAATAAGATCACTTAATAAGCAACACACCGTCTAAAGTTTCTGACTGGGTATCTCCCATCATCCTGTCTGCGTGGGTCTTGGACACTGAGCACCACGCAAGTCTCCAACAAGCTGTTTTCCTGCACTGCCTAGTGGGTAAGTCACCCTTTTCTGAACAGCAGCTGGAAACCTTGTAGCCTCCATTTTTCTCAGATGTATAGCTTCAGAAACACAATGATTTGAGGACATGAATACTTCTTCCCCACTCAAACTAACTTGTGATCCAAGTTGAGAGGTGGAGCCACCACAAGCCCTGGAGAAGCCTGAGATGTTAGTTGTGGTGGGACCAGCTGTTAGCTGCAGCAGACTGCATGGCCACAGCCAGCCTTTGATCAGCACCAAGGTGGTTTAAACACATGTACAGGAAGGTGCAGACATTGCCTAAGATTCCCAAATCAGATTGCCTCAGTGGCTCTCAGGAGACCTCTTGAAGTTAATCATGCTGGATCTGGGTCCTACTCTATTCTTCATACTAAGATGCCGCTCACATCTGCACTGCTTTCCATGCTAATAAATCATGGCATTCAGCACTAGCCACAAGAAGTTCTCAGGCAGCTAAGCAGATGCTGCATCGCAGGAATTCAGCCTCAGTGTTTCAAAGATGGACAGCATGGATGCTCAATGAAGGTACAAGTAAAACAGATGCAGTTCTTTACCAAACTGCAAGTATTTGGTTAGAATATTAAATGGATTCAAAAGAGAACCCCCCCTCCGATGCTGAAGAATTTGATCCCAGTTTTTCACCTTGGTACAATATGAAGGGAGTTTATACAAACTTTACACAGGTATGAATGATTATCAAGGATGCAAAGCAAGGGAGAATTAGGCCTTGAAGAAAAGACTGTGCCAAGACAAGAGTGAGTCTCTGGAATACTTTTCCAGCCACAACAAAGGCAACACAAAAGCTCATGCATCATCATGCATCCAAAATATGATGGAGTCCAGTCGATCTGTCTTATTTTCCTTATAAGAACTGCAACCAGAGTGGTCTTCTTTAAAAGTTCAATAACACTATCAGATACTATCTGCTGTGGCTGGTTTTGTGTCCGGAGACAGAACAATATCTAGCCAGTACCATCTGCATAGCTGTGATCATCTCAACTATTTTTCTCCTAAACCTCACCGTATGGCATCATCCAGCAAGCCCTGAGCAACTATCACTGTATGGAGGATCAAGACCAGTTGTGGGAAGACAATACTCTGAAACAGACAGCAGTCCCTCAGCCCGTACAAACTGTCATAGCTCCGCTGGCTTCAATTAGGCTACATTGATTCAAAACAAACAGTAAATCTCACCGCGACTCTGAAATGATATTTCAGACTCAGCACTGGAAACTGATTCCACAGTTTAAGGGAGCTCTGTTGACAGTGTCTCTATTTTTATTCCAGATTAAAGTATGTGAAACACCACTTCCTTCTTCCCCTGAAGCCAACCTAAAAGCCAGTAAAGGTCTTTTACGGACAACTCTTTATCCTTTTGTTGTGAGAAGCAAATTCCACATGGTGCTTCCTCAAAGCACAAACTGAGAACTGCGTGCCAAGATCTGTATAATTATCTCTGCTGCCTGGCACTGAAGATATTGCCCGTCTCCCATGCACACAGTAGGGAATTCCTGTGTTGATAATTGTGAATGAATCACAGAAGCAATGGAAATGCCCACTCCTTGCTGCTGCCCCTGTGTATTTTTCAAATTCTGTTTCAGCAAAGACATCTAAAGCACGCTTACCACGGGGGTCTATCAGGACTTGCAAATCAGGCCATCCCAAAGTCATAACAAAACATAGGGAGATATCTTCTGAGGCAACTGGGAAATTTCAAGAAATATCACCATAAGGATAGTCTACAGCATGAAAGTGGATGTTGGCCCTTTGTTTTGGGCCAAAATCATGCTGAAAGAAGGGAGATGATACCACAAACTCTAGAATATGCACCTGCTTGAGGACAGCCAGACATGGTTTAAAATATGAAGGCTGTTTCTGTTATAAATGTTAAGTATAAGGAATCTCTGCTCTTGTTTTAGCTCTGCCATGTCGAGCATGAATGACCAAATCAGTCTACCCTTCCAGGGCTCTAGTCACCAGCCTAGTCATACACAGGGATGACCAAACTCCCCTGTCTTCAGCCTGTTACAAGATGTCCTTCGTTACTTAAAAAGCACTTGGATACCTGTATTCTGAACACAGTACAGAAGATACACCAGTTTATGGTTTTGTACCTCTGCTAATCGAGAGCATGAAACCAATTAACTGTCTGAGTTCTTTACAGTTGTCAACTGTGAAAACCTATCATTCCCTAACCAAAAAACAAAGTGCATCTAGCCCTGTGATGGTTGACTGTTAGGGCCTGCACATAAAAAATAAAGAGGCTGGACACTTCCCTTTCTCTAGGTAAACGGTTTCCCAGGAGTCTGTTAATATCTTTAGGAAACACAGAAATGTTTTCATACCTCGTTCCTGTAATGGATGAGGTATGAAATGGGAGTCCTGATGAGTGAGAGTCCTGGAGGTTGTTTGGCTTGTCACAATTTATAATGCTTCTGCCAGAGCACCGCATTGCCTTAGCTGCACCACCTTTGCACAGCACAACTAATAAAGCACAGCTGCCAGCAACCCCGCTCATATTCTCCACCTATATTTTAACACTGTCCTTGGGAGTTTCTTAAATAGTTTGTGCTGACAAGACTATAAGTATCAGCTGATAATGCACACCTAAGGTAAATCAGGTCTCTTCAGAGAATCAGGTCTGCCCTCTGCGATTGCAGCTTCATTTCCACAATAGTCCCCAATGAAAACCAGATTGATAGGAAAGGCTGTTTAGAAGAACAAGCTATGAAGCTCATGCACATACACATACTAAAACTCCTCAGGAAAATTCCATCTGGCAAGGGTGCATTGACTTAAGACCTAGTTGATAATGAAAGCAGCAGAACCACGTCTCCCATCTTGAAGGAATATGGCAGGAAAGAGAAAACCACCAAAAAAATAAAAGCCTTGGCTAAAAAAAACCAAAACACCTAAAATGAAATGCTACATAATAATTAATAGTGACATTTCTGTATAAATAGCTCTATCAGGAGGCACGTGGGCCGGGGTATCTGAGTTGAAAGGGTCCAATAGACCCGGAGCAGCATCAACGTGGGGATGAAGTGATTCGTCAGCAGGCTGACAGCTGTGCTAGGAGCCTGGTGCCAGATTCCAGTGTACACTTTCCACTGCTGCCAAGTATTTGCTTGTCGCTCTAGATAAATGGAGCATCAGCAGTGTTTTATTTGACCTGCTCGCAAGAAAAATAAAGCAACTCTGACTTCCTCAGTGTGTTTGTCATTGACCTTGCATCAGCTGAATATGAGCAGAAAGAATCCATGGTCCAGCAAAGTTAACTCTTTGGTAGAAGAAGAGTAATAGAGTCTTTTTACCTTGGTAGTATAATTAGTCTCTTAATGGCTCAAAGTACGGTGCCTTAAGAAGTGACAGGCACAGCCTATGTGTCCTATACTGTCCTTGCAACATGCCCTTGGACCAGTGGCCTGGAAAATGATGAACAGCTTTGAGAATTGTCTGTGAACGGCCACCCTCCTGCCTCCAGTGTGAAATCAAGAAACCATTTCTACAGAGACTTTTTGGGGGAGAGAAATAAATTTTAAGTGGATGAAATTGTTGAGAAAATTCAGACAACACTGCTTTTGGCTTCCCCCTGAAATCAAGGACAATGGCTTTTTTTGTGTGCTTTGCTTCCTATGTACCCCACAAGTTTTTATTCTACTGTTTTCTTCATTAGTTTGGGCATGTTAAGAGCTTTCTATCTGAGATCCCCTCTGTTGTCTGGTTGAGGCTTCTGCTGCTGGGTCAAAAGTCAGACACAGTGTCTTTGAATTACATGTCTGAAAGGGAATGTAGAATACACACTTCTTTTGACCTTTAATGCCCTTGATGTGTGAAGGTTCTGCTTCATGATGGCTATGAGTGACAACCACACTCTGGAAGGAGCATTACTGAAAGGACTCTCTTGGGAGATAGGTCATTTCCTCTTCTGCTCTAGGAATCTAGCCCTTGCATCAAATCAAAAGTCCCAGAGAAGGAGTAAGAAACCTCCACAGACTTCGGAAGAATGAAAAAGGTGTCCTTTGAGCACTTGTAGATACATGGTACTGGTGCTGAGACTGTGTTCAGGCACAGTTTTTTACATATCCAGTAAGACTGAAACTTTGGATGTCTTTCTGATATTCATCGATACCTTGTAATAACCAAGTGCATTCTTCTGGATGCTTCTACTTTCCAGTCTTTCCTCTTCTCCACCTGTTTCTTCTCCCCTCCTCACATTGATGAAGTTTCTTTCCTGGCAGCATCAGGACCTGCTGCATACAATTGCCAATGGTCTCTGGAGAACGTGAGTTCGTGTGCCCAAGGGAGATCAGATTACTTGGGTTCACTGAAGAAGGCAACTAACACTGGTGATGAGCTCTGTTCCACTTCCTATCACATCAGTTAAAAACGTGCCCGCATTGTGTTGGTTTGCCTGCTCAGTCAGACATGGAATAGGAGCTCAGGGCTCAGCTCTCAGAAGGTCTTATTAGAGGGGCCTAATGTGACAGTAGATGTCACGAGGCTCTGGACAAGTTCTTTTGGTCACAGGGTAGCACTCAAGATGCTGAATCCTACCATCTGAAGAATGATGGTTGGACTGATGGCCCTTTAAGAGAGAAGAACTGCTCCATAGGGGACCCTTTTCCACAAAATCTTGATGTTACATATGACAGTAGGTGGCAAAGTCCTTGTGCTTTAGCAAAATAAAAAAAAATAGGAAGTTATGCGTGAAACCAATGAAAATCAGAAGAAAGGCTCTAATTTATTGAGGCATGAATGGAAATGGAGACTGTAAAGAGCGACAAGGACTAAAGACTGTTTTAAGATCATCTGAGGCATCAGCTGAAGACCTCAACCAAGCCAATTTTCTGACTAAAAAAAAAAAGTCACGTGATTCATATAGCCAGGGCTCCACCTATTGTGCAGGACTTAAGAAGACTGAAAAAAAAAGAATATAAATGAATTAAATCAGGGGGGAATTCAACCGTCTTGGTCAGATCTTGATATAACTAGTCAGTGAGGTAGAGGACAGTGGGTTTGTAGGCACAGTTTTACTGCCCTTATCTTGCATGGGAATGTAACTACTAACTTCAGCACTCAGTAATGCCCTCTGGAGATTCCTACCTCTCTTGATGGACCTGAGGGAATCTAGGATCCTAAGGATCACTGAAACAGTATGCCTGGCATGCCTGCCACCATGTGCATTGTGATCTGTATGGAAAGCAAGGGATGTTTAGTTCAGATTCTTCTTCATAATTCCCATTTCAGGGTTCAGTCAACTCTCTCCACTTCTCCTAAGGACAGGGGGTGGCATGCAATATCAAGATCTCTATCCACTCCCAACTCAGTACTCCACTGTTTCATTAGAGCATTATTAAAAGCTGATCTCTTGTCAGATTCAATGACATTACTACCACCTGTCTCAAGAACAGATCCTCCACTAACATCCTGAAGGTGATTCCAGCAGCTTGGTCTTTGGTGGTATAGGCATCAACTCACTGGGAGAGATGTTGCAAAAATAAAGGTAAAGCACTGGAAGAGATTGTCAGTGAAGACATGGAACATCAGCCATGGTAGTTTCAGAAAACAGGTTATGCAAAATAGCAATACAAAATGTTCTGTAGAGTAGCATTAATCCATGATCTTCAAAATGTCTCATCAGGAGAATTTGATACCACTTCTTCAGAAATTTGCCTGGGTGTTGCTTTTTTTGTCTCACTGATTTTCGTAACAAATGAAGTCTAGATCTACTTCTATCCAAGAAAACAGCAATTTTTGCTTGTGAATGACAGCTTCATCAAGCTGAAGACTGCAGTGCAGATTAGGACAATCCTCATCTGCATTGGCCTACCATCACCTTATCGCAGAGTTACTGTTAATCATGGAATCATTAAGGTTGGAAATGACCTTCAGTTCCTCAAGTCCAACCGTCTACTAAATATTATCAGGAACACTAAACCCTGAAGTGCCACATCTACACATTTTCTGAACCCCTCCAGGGACAGTGACTCCACCCCCTCCCTGGGCAACCTGTTCCAAGGCCTCACCACTCTTTTCAGTAAAGAAATTTTTCCTAATATCCAACCTAAACCTTCTCTGGCACAACTTAAGCCCATTTATTTCAACTCATCCTGTCACTGGTCACCTGGGAGAAGAGACCAACCCCCACCTCACTACACCCTCCCTTCAGGGAGCTGTGGAGAGCAGCAAGGTCTCCTCTCAGCCTCCTCTTCTCCAGACTAACCAACCCCAGCTCCATCAACTGGTCCTCATCAGACATTTTCTCCAGACCCCTCACCAGCTTCATTGCCCTTCTCTGAACTTGCTCCAGCCCCTCAATGTCTTTCATTATCCTGAGGCACCCAAAACTGAACCCGGTGCTCAAGCTGCAGCCTCCCCAGTGCCGAGTCCAGAGGCAGAATCACTGCCCTGCTCCTGCTGGACACACTGTTTCTGGTCCAGGCCAGGATGCCATTGTCCTTCTTGGCCCCCTGGGCACACTGCTGGCTCATGCTCAGCCAGGTGTCCACCAGCACCCCCAGCTCCTTTCCTGCCAGGCAGCTCTCCAGCCACTCCTCCCCAAGCCTGGAGCATTGCCTGGGGTTGTTAATGTAACTCATGATGTGGCTGACCATGTAAACGAACAGTCTTGTGTAATCTTCAGACACAGCTGCACCCCACTTCAGCACGACAGTCTTTTGCCTCAGTCATCAGAGCCCTGGGTACGGTTCTGCCTTGCAAGACCTCTTGCTAAGCCACGAGAGTCCAAATACAGATGAACTTGTGCAGATAAAATTACTAACGACCATAATGGCTGTCCAAATGGGTGCAATAAATTTCATCATGAGACAAACTCTCTCAGGTTTTACTGACTCTTAATGTTGCTGCTGCCAGCTTTAGTGTTACTCTTTGACTCAAGCCATATTCTGTTGTCTCCCAAAGGTCTTTTCGGCCCGTCAGCTCTAATCAATATGCTGCCTTGAGAAGGAGCTTGTTTTAAGTAGGTTTGCTCACCATAAAGAACCATATAAAGAAAATTTGACTTCTACTCCTTGTCAGCATATATCACTCCCTATGCAGAGCAGCATTTAGATGGACTGTTAGTTGAATCCAAGTGCTCTCTTTTATATGTTTCAAGAAACGACTGGAAAAAAGGCATAGTTGTTCTACAGAAGACGTTAGGCAGACTCTGGAATGGCAAACAGAACATGTTATAAAGCCCAGAAATGTAGCAGAGAGGATGTTTAAAGCTAATTAGTTTGAGATTATTTGAAGACTTGTCAAAGTTTCTTCTGTTCTTCTTTCTGATATAAGGACAGCCTGTTTTCCAGCAACAGGAAAAGCTACTTTAATATGTTTTTCAGAAAGAGATGTGCTGTTTGTCTATTATTGACATCCTAGCTCAAAATAATGCATGTTTAAAACTATTTTCATCTGTTGAATACTTGCCTGTGGTGCAGCCTTAGGTTTTCAGGTGTCTGAGCCACTGAGAAAACACTTTATCCCATTCTGACTGGGCTCAGATTTTTGACCACTTATCAGAAAAGTTCTGTCTAGGGAGGGTATCAGGATCTGACTCCCTGTAACCTGGCAACACAGTGAGCAGATAGATACTTGATGAAGAACTTCAAAATGGAGAGCAGCCTCTACTAGTAACCTTTGCTGTGCCTTCCTCAGGTATAATGTGGCCCATGAAAAACAATAAAGAAGCATGATGAGCACAAATCTATGTTAAGAAAGAGTTAAATCGATGTTAAGAAAGAGTTCTATCAATTGCCCCTAGAATTGAAAGGAACAATCAAATACAAATGGCACCCTTTTGTTAGATGTCCTCCGTGGACAGCCAGCGTGAGGATTGTTCCTGCACACACAGACGATGAGGGGAGGCAGAAATAAATTATGAAGTAAACATCATTTTAATTGCTTTATTAATCTAGAATGTGGTACCAATGTGTCTGGACTCATGGCTCCCCAGATGCAGGCTCCTGCAGGATGTTATCAATCCTTTGTTTCCATGAAATATGCTACCAACTAGTAGGAAAAGAACTAGAAATGTATGACATTTTAATAAAAAAAAATTGGTCTTACACCACGCTGTGTCCTGATAAACTTATATCCCCCAATATACCTTTCAGTCTGTGTCTTGTATATTTTGCTGTTCCTTAACTGCCATGCATCTTTTTAGGTTTGTTATGGATTTACAGTATCACTAAGGCATACCTAGGTGCCTTTGCCTGTTCTTCGATACATCTTTTGTTCTCCTTGCCTCTCCCAGGGAAGCAGAAAGGAAATGCATACATGATAGCGGGAAGAGGGCATGGGAACAGGGAGAAATATTGCGTCTTGATGCTGCTTCTCCCTCTCAGTGCCACAGCAAGCTGTTGCTGCCTTCTTCCTCTCACTGCCTCCAGGCTAATAGTCCCTTTCTGGCACTCTGGTCTCAACTGTAATATCTCAGTAAGATCTCAAACCCCCCTCTGCCTGCCTGAAATCCTGCCTGGTTTGGGATGTGCTGCATGAAGTAGTGGACCTCTGCAGAGCGTGACTACACATTTGGCAGTGTGATCCAGGAGGGAGACTGTTAAAGGTGTAGGATGCAACCTGAGTTGCTGCTAGGAGCTCGGTGCCCAGCTGTGAGGATATACATTCACTATTTCTTGGAAACTGTATCAGGCCACCTGCCTGCAGCTGGGAAACAGCTGGGAGAAAGTGGAAGATCCTGTACAAGAGCTTTACAGAGAAGATGAGATGGACAGATAGATTTCCAAGAGAGTATAGATTTCTACAGTCAGCGCAGCAAAAAGTCACTCTTTGGGATTTTTATACCACCCTGACATGACTCTAAACCCGGCTAGACAAGTCTCAGCTTGGAGAGAAGGATCAAGTGTTGGGCCTTTGCCATTAGCTTAGACACCAGGGGAAAGAGCTAGATGACTTTGCTGATAACTGACTTGAAGACCCCACCAGACCTTCAGACAGTTTTATTAATCATAAAAGTCATTAAAAATAGCCAATTCCTCTGGGGCAAAGTAAAGCAAAACCTCAGAAGAATAAATCAGGGCAGGCAGCTCCCATTCCAAACAGCACTCTGTTCACATTCTGTGCAGGGAACTGAAAGGCAATACTAACAAGTGGAACTCCCAAGCAATACAACCAAATGCTTTCTCAGGGAAGGGACAAGCACTTTCTTATGGACATAGATTTCAAGAAGAAAGATGTTGATGGGCACAGCTCAGAAGCACTGAACTTTCAGTTGACTCTCAGGCTTGCATGTCACATCCAGAATCAGCAACACAGTTTTCTCCTTTGCTTTTGCATCTGACCTTTCCTCTTTCAGTTTGTTGCTTTCCCATTGCCTCTGCCTTTTCCCCTTGTTTTTTCCTTCTCCCCTTGCATTACCTTGCTTTTTTTTCTTCTCTTTTTTTTTTTTCTTTTTAATGAATAGAGACAATTATTTTCCTCTGTGCCACTGCCCAGTGCCTGTGCTCTATCACAGCAATCTTTAGCTGCTTTTGCCCTATGAACCTGGCAGGGCTCTAAAGATGTCTTACACATCTTAGAGCTCTCCAAGTGACTTCATATAACTGTGTTAAGGTACCTGAATCCCATCATAACTTGGTCACCTCACAGTTGTGAAGAAATACTTCCAAAGAGGGACAAATATGAAAGAAAGCTTTGCTATCTTCCTGGATCTGAGGACAACCAGAATTGATTCTGGCTTCATTTATTGATAAAACGTATAAACTTTCCCAACAAAATGAGCTTTATATGTTGACTGCATAATGCAGTGGTAGTTTAAATGTAAGCATTCATTTCTCTTATTTTAACTGGAAAAATTTCAGTAGTGGAGAAAACTGTGAATGAAGAACTGGGACATAAGGTAGGCAGAAAAGAGGATGAGAGAGAACTGTAGGTGGTGGGAAGGAGAGGAAGCTTGCAGAGCCAGTTTTTCTGTCATCTGTGGGGCTGGTGTCTGAAACATGTACAGTAGGTGAATGATGCAGATCTTCTGCCCAGCATGATGCCTCCCTGAGACACTGGCATAATTTTTGGACTTCTGTGGCTCGGTCATGGGAAGACTTGGGCGAGACCCCATGCGCTGGGAAAAGCAAAGGGCATCAACTGCCTGGAAAACAGCTTTGTGGACAAGGCCCTGAGGGTCCTGATGGACACCAAGATTACCATGAGCTAGCCCTGCTCCCTGATGGCAAAGGCAGCCAACAGCATCCTAGGATGCAGTAGGAAGAGCGTTGAGAGCAGGTGGAGGGAGGTGGTTGCTCCTCTCTGCTCGGTCCTGGTGAGACTCATCTTAAGTACTGGATCTCGATCTGTGCTCCCCAGTTGAACAAAGACAGGAAGTGTCTCCAGCAAAGTGCCATGAAGATGATGAAGGGATTGGAGTATCTTTCACATGAGGAGAGGCTGAGGTCACTGGGAGTGATAAATACTGGATGGGAGCAAGTAAAGAAGACAGAGCCAGGCTAGCCTCAGTGACAGGAGAAGATGCAAAGGGTGCAGACTGAAATATGGGAAGCTTCATTTAAATATAACAAAACCTGTTGGTTTTTTTTGCTGTGAGGATGGTCAAACACTGAAACAGGTTGCCTAAAGAGGCTGTGAAGTCTCCATACTGATACTTGAACTGTCTCAGTATGAGTCCATACTGAGATGTTCAGGACTCATCTGGACAGAGACCTGAGCAACTGCTTTAGCTGAGCCTGCTCTGAGTGGGCATTGGATCCTCAGAGATGCCTTCTAGCATCAGGCATCCTGTGACCCTCTGGGACTAGCTCAGGTACCACAAACTATGGTGCTTTCTGGGAACACAAAGCTCCATGTGGTCCTTCTTAGTTTATTTAACTGTTCTTCACAGCACTTCTCTCCTTCTATAAAAACTTGCTGTTAGGGGACTGCTTTACTTCTTTTTTGAGGGTATGTTTCAAGTGCAGTTGTCCAGCAGCACTGTGCAGAACAGTTGCTGACAATGACAATGCACTGAGAGCTGCAAAATCTTTATCTTTCCTTTCTGAAATAAAGAGAAGATCATCATGAAATAATGGACTAATGTGGCTGTTCTATCTATGCTGCTCATAAATTACATTTTGAACCTGGCAATTGCAGGGTAATTAGGAGGAGAGTAGTTTCCTGCAGGAACATATATTTCCTATTCTGCCAGCCTGACACACTCCAGTTTAATTTTTCCTTTGTTCACTCAGCTCAGAGAACGGCAATTACCAAAGGTGATAGTCTAGTGGCAGTTTTTGGATCATGAAGTGACTTGGCTCAGAAATGAAAACTAAAAAAAAAAAAAAAAAAAAAAGAAAGAAAAGGACAGGTATCACTAGTAATTAAAATAATTTTGAATTAAAGGGGCTATTTCAATAATTGCTTTTGCACTATAATCATCACCACAAAACCTATCCCTATGAATTACTAATACAGTGAAATAACACTACTGTGAAAAGTGAGCTTAAAAAGACAGCTTTCCTAAACACAAAACCTCATCAGTGAGAGATAAGCAATGTTTGGGCAGATGTTTCAGAATGGTAGGTGATGCTGCAGCTCGAATCACTAGCAGCATTTTTTAAGCCCTCCTTCCCCCTTTGGCCCTGTCAGAAAAGCACAGGAAACAGAGAAGGAATTTCTACCTCGGGTGTCCAGAAGAAGGTTTCCCATTATTAAAATAGATGATTTCCTTCATCTAAGAGCCTCTGAGGAGTATAAATTATAAACAACATCAAAGCGAGTGAAAAGTTTCAGAGGAGACTGTCAAAGAGACTGCTAGGGTTTCCTTGGTAGGTTTCCCTTTTTAAGGAGTCTCAGCAATTTACTTTCTTTCTCAAAACAATTCCATATGTCTGTGGATTATTTATGGTTGTTTTGATTTTTGTTGTCAAGGGTTTTAAATAAACAATATTGCAATTATTTAACACAGGGAAATAAAGTTAGACAGCGCCTGCGGTAACAAATTACTGAGATGATCTCACGGACTAAAACTTTGCAGACTTGATCTGTGCTCTCCAGAGCTAGATGACATGAGTCTAGATACAAAGAAAAGCAGCATAGCCAACTGGAAATAAGTATAAGACTGATGCTGTACAAATACAGCAACTATTCATGTTGCTGCCACTGATTTTACAGGATGAAACACCATGTCTATTGTGGCACAAGAATAAGGGCTGTGAGATATGTTGGCCCAGGTTTGAAGCAAACTTGAGAAAACTTTAATTTTTATTGGAATTAATCTGATAAAGAGATCAAAGGCCAGTTGTGGTCTTAGTTTCAAAGTCACCAGGGTAAACTGTGAATGGATTCGGATTAGTTTCCTAACTTAGGGTAAAGAAGTGACTGCTAATAGAAAAGAGACTATGGAGACACTCTGTGCTGAGGTTATTAGCCAGTCCTGAGGAGGTGGCTCCTGCTGAGTGTTGGGTTTAAGTGCTTTCCCTGCAGGGGAAAGTTGGAAAGTTGTCATTAGACGCTGGGACACGGACCGTGCAGGAGACTCACGTGTCACACCTCAGCCTGTAGTTCCCACCTGCAAGGCCACGGGTATCTTCAGCAGCTATCTACAAGCTAGATAGCAGGCTATACTGACCACATCCAGGAAACCAAGTTCCATCTATGCAGTGAAGCAAGCAAGAAAAAGCACAGGGCTGTGAGAAGCATTGCCACCTCTCTGGATCACCAAGTGGCAGATGCCAGTTTTAAGTCTTGTTGTTATTTTGGCTTAAGCTTCTGCTGCGTTGTGCTGGCAGCCAACAACCAGGTGAAATAAATATCCTTAGGAAGAAAGCATGTCTGAACACTTTATTTTCCTTTAAGGCAAGGATCCCTCTTTATTTCATGTGTGCATGAGCACATAGGTGTTTGGCCAAGAAAGGGAAAAAGGTCTATATTAATCGTTTCCAACCCTCGTAGCAAATGCCAGATTCTTAAATCTGTCATTTACTGCTGGTGAATTATTCCAAGTTATTCATAGTTCTTACCTAGTAATTCCTCAAAAAGCATTTTCACAAATGTTGCATCAATAATTTAAAAGCTGCAACAGCATATGATTTTCAGAGTGACCTCTGATTCAAGTTTGATGGCCAGGAGAGGATAAGAGCAGAAGACTAATCATATATGAAAATCACATGACATGAGAAGCAAATGCTAAACTGTGCATCTCTAATGCTCTGATAGGCACACTTCCCTGGGCTGAACAGTGACAGCACCAGTCCTCCGTGAGACACTGCCAAGGGCTGAAGAATTCAGTCTTTGGTTGCCTTACTCAATGCCTTGTGTTGACTCAAACATTTAGGACATGCTTGGTCAAAACACGAGCTGGCTTCAATTCAGTTTTCCCTGATGCAAAACTATCTGATGTAGTCCTACCTCAAGTCAAGCTTAGAATTGAAAGCTGATTACCTTCATGTTTGTTTCTGATCCATTGGTTTGGGTCTTAATCTTGACCTCAATTTGATGACTGTGATGTCCACCATTAATTAGCTTGCTGAGGTTATGCTAGTATGGTGGATGTGTTTTACATTTGTTTGCTTATTTTTAGCATACAAGGCTGGTTTATTCAGTCCAATTTTAACATGACTCACATCAGCTAAAGATGTATGTAACTTACATAAGAAATTTCCCAGCCATGTGGCCTTGAAACCAAACAACTCACTCTACCCCCCACAAGATGGTATCAAGATTAAAACAAAGCTATTAAAATGCTGTCTTAGCAGTTAAACTAAAAAAAAAAACCAACAAACCCAAACCCTCAAGGTTGCAATACTACCTTCAACAAGCTCTTTACCAGGTGCAAGACCAGCCTAAGGAATTGCTTCCCAGCTAAGCAAGCACTGTTTACATCTCAGCTTTGGAAACATATGTTGTTAATTTTAGAACTGCAGTTGCCATGTGAGCTGGGTGTCAGCTCTAAACAAAAAAAAAAAGAAAAATACGACTTCTGGGGGTAATTATTTTTTCAGCACAGGTGCAGAAAGTGCATTTGAACACCCTAAACATTCACACAAGCTAAGCTTTGACTCAGTCAGACTGCAGCCCGTTATGACCTGAAAACTGTATCATAAAATCTATTGTTTCGGGCATGGTATGGCCTTAATAAAGAGTAGTATAGAATTTTAATGAAGGTTCATCTTTTTCCTTCTGAATTTACCTTCCTTCCATGATTTCCCTTTTTTCACACTGGACAGACTATCCACAGGCTTCACCACTTTGGGATGAACTAGAAGAGTGACTGGCAGGTCTCTGCACTTACGGAGTTTGCAGTTACCAGTCAGTCCTTTCAAGCTAACCTCCCGGTTCAACAGCTGAACTCTGGTGTATGATATCCCTGTGGAGCTCAACTCCAAAGCAGCCAGGGAGTGCATTGTTACGCTGTAGTATGTCTTCACGTGGGGCACTGGGAATTCATTTGCCATATGTTCCCTCATTTAACCGGAGAAGGTATTCATAGAGTTTGCTGTAATGTATTTAAAAGGCTGATACAGTAAATTACTGACATAGGAACAATTCAAAGCAGATTCCCAATTTACTGCTGCTCCATAGTGATACCAGATTTTTGGCCATAAACCCAATCTTAATAATTTGGGTAGGGCAACCCTCTGGGAACCTTCTGCTCCAGCCAACCTGGGAGACCTTACCCAGACAGAGCAGGACAGCAACGTACAGTGGTCAGTGACAGAAATTTGTCACACCTCGTGCCATACTAATACACAGTCAATGCTACGTTCTGACCAAATGGAAGAAAAGAATAAAATAAGGGTTTTTTTTGAAAATAAAGTGGTGTTGGCTGAGATTAGCTAACTACATTGAATGCTAAGGCACTCTTCTGCTTTAACAGTGCCCTTTGTCTGCACACATAAAGAGCACACATGGGGATACCAAAAGGCTCCAGGAGCTTCCAACAGATATGCTTCCAACACAAGGGAGAAATTCCTAGGGGATGAGGTGTCAACGAGGTGCTTCTCACCAGCATGAAATCCCTTATAATTATTTAGGAAAATACACACATTTTTACACAATACTCAGAAAATAGCAGCGGTCTGAGGTTAACATTTGGTGGCAGCTGACAAGCAGATAAGATGTTAATACAGAAGAATGGTATTAGAAGAGAAGTTGAATTAGAGGTCACAGTAGATCTCTCTATCAATACGAGAGTGATAATCTCAGAGGAGTGTTTAGGTTTTGCTGTCTTCTCAAGCTATAACCTTGCAGTTGTTTTTTTCCTCTTCAGCTTTAACAGAGAGAGGTGCTGTGCTGTGAACCCCTCCAGCAGGAGGAGGAGGAGGAGGAGGGAAGCTGAGGATTATCCAACAGCTAGCAGAGCCTCAAATCAGGTTCTTCTGAGAGCTCCACCTTTCAGCATCCCTATTTCACAAGCACAGGCTACAGTTTTCACGTCCAAAGCCCAGCCCTCTTCTCTGTATGCTGCACTTCTTCTCACAAGTCCTGGGAGGTGTTTTCATGAGAGGGGTTTGCAACAAAACGATCCAAACTGGAAAAATGAGTGTGCTTGTTTTTAGATTCAGCAGACTGGGAATCTGCCAGGCTTTTACAAAATTGTTCATTTACTGCACCTTTTAGGTTTTTGGTTTTGTTTTGTTTTTTTTTTCTATTGAGTGGAGGACAAACAATAGAGTGAGAAGCTGGAAATTGCCAGGAAGCCTGGGAAAGACCGACACTCAGCTGAGATTTCATTCCATGTTTTCCTGTTGACCTCACAGGCTCTCAACACAAGAGCTCTGAGTACATTAAAGAAAGGCCACAGTCTCATTTGGTCCTGTGAACACTGGCAATATGTTACAGGGACAATATACAAGCTTGAAAAGGAAAAACCGCAGCAATGTCCCCATGCCCTGGAGGTTTTGTCTGGTGCAATGCTGTTTAACCAGAGCACTGTGAGGTTTTAAATGGCCATATAAGATTTATAGTAGGTCGTGACCAGATCTCTTTTCAGGGCAAAGTTTGAAAAGTCCATTTATCTCAAAATTTTTTAAAAAGAGTCTTGTAATTCTCCAAGGTTTTTCCTCTTCCTTCAGGCAACTATTTTTGCCTGGCCAGAGTTCCTAAATCCTCCCCAAGAGCCCTTTTAATGTGGGAAATATAGTCCTAGTGTCTGCTATCAAAGGAATAGTACTGAAGATACAAATATTTACAAATCCACTCTAACTGCACATGGTCAGTACTCAAGCTTATTAAGTTTTAGAAAAAGGGATATCTTGACCTTAAAAGAAGTGGCTCTAGGAAACCGGTATTCGAAGGCATTATTATCAGAGAAGAGTGTTGGTTATGGCAGGGAACTGGAGGGTGAAGACTCAAGGTGCAGAGAGAAATCCCCTGTGTCCAGCTGATGGCATGGCCACCTCATGGCGGTCCAGCTGCTCAGGGGCAGCCCTGGCTGGGTGGGTGGCAGTGCCGGCCCCAACTGCTGTCCAGCTGGGCTACATCCCACCCTGGGCCGGTAAAAGGCATATGCTGGTCTTTGTGGTGCTATAAAACAAGACAACAGGCTGGCCCCAAACCATGTCTGCTTCTCATGCACAGCAGGAAGAGAGGTCTTTTCCTTCTAGTGATGGGGGCCACGTCAACCTTTCAGCACTGAGTGGTGCTTGGGTAGCCTCGGCCCAGCTTTGCTCTCCACACTGCAAGCCACAGGGCCTTCCCTCCCACTATGTGGCCCTGAGACTAGAGGAAGCTGGAGGAAACTGGTGGGAAATGAGGATCCCGGGGAGGGCTCCAGGCAACACAGTGGGGTCAGAATGGTTGTGAAGAATAAGGAAAGGGCAGACTGGGCAGGCAAGACAGAAAGGCTCCATGAGGCGCAGCAAGAGCTCCAGCAACAGAAGCTCTGAGACAAGGTACCCACGGGAAAGTTGGACAGACAAAATCATGGGTACCTGGGGCAGAGAGGGGCAAGATGACTGCACTACAGGCTCTGCATCTGGGTTTTCTTTTCTTTTTTTTTTTTCTCGAAGGGTCTGTAGGAGGGAAGAAAGGGAATATGGGCATGGCAAGTCTGAAGGGGCTGCTGGGAGCCAGGCTTTAGCTGCCAGCACCAGCAGCCATCACCTGCCCGGGTATGAAACACCACAGACCTGCCTGGGTATGAGTGACACCAGGGCCGGAGCAGATCCTTGCAAAAGCTTATTAAAATGTCTTAGCAGATCATTGCAAAGCAAGAATTTTACTTGGCAGGTCTCCATGACTCTTCTGGGGTGATTTTTATCTGTTGTGTAAATCAGAGCCATGGGATTTTTTAGCCCCGCTCCACTGTCTTTTGATTTGACAAACTGTTTGTTCATTTATATCAGTTATGCTTGATTGTGCCAGTAAATAATAAGTGAGAGCTATTTATGAATTATTTGGCTCCTAGATTTCCACAGAGGGGGGCCTGTTCTCTTGTGGGTAAATGTCTGTGTAAGAGGCAGTCCCTCAGCATGAAGAAAAGTTTTGCACCTGAGTCAAGAATGAAAAAGACCTTTAAAATCTTTATAGCAACCTAATACAGAAAATACACTGGTATGCAAAGTAAATTTCATTAGGTATAAAATACCTACCTTTAAAATAAGTAATTTCCTTTTTTGCTAAAATGCCAGAAGATTGCAGAATATATTAAAGGTTGTATGTGTCACATTTAATTTATACCCCATGGAAAAATACCTAATTTAATTTAAGTAATTTCTATTTATTTCTGCCTTTCAAAATGATATCATTTTCAGGTTATAAAAATGTAATGTCTGAACTTAGACTCTTTACACCTAGTTCCAAGCCAGGCCTAATTTTACATCTAAGTTAAAAACACATGAGAACACACAGTTATAATATCATCTGGGCCTCTCTGGCCGCAGAAAGGGCAGCCTACTATAAATACAGTCCTTGAGAGAAGGAAGGTCTTCCATTTTGAGGAGGATTTTGAAAATTTATGCCATTTCACTTTGGAACAGGCTCTCCACTTCTGAATTTTCCCATGAAACAGAAACCCAAAAGAAAGCAATAACAATGAAAAATAAAGCAGAAAGTGTTTGTTCTGATAATTTGTTAAAGCAAATGACACCAGATAGACCTCCTGGAAATGCTGACTGAGGACAAAAAAAAAGCCTTTCAACTTCAGAAAATGAGCCATTTGAGATTCTGGGATCTTGGTTTGCATCAAAAAAGCCCTGTGGTTCAGGAGCCCAAATACCTTCCCAGCAGCCCTTCTCATCTGGTTGCCAGTGAGGGTGTTGGGGGAGCTGGTAAACAGACCGAGTGGAAGCAGAATGGTCACCAAACCCCGATGTCTGAACTGCACACCGAGTGCGTTCCCTTAAAATAATTCACTTGTGCAACCTCTGGGAGCACAAATAGGTAGTGATGTGACTTTTAAAAGCTGAAAATATTGCCAAAGTGCTGAGGTCATATCTTCAGGGGGTGAAAACTGGGATAATGCTACTGAAATCAGTGAAGCTTTCATTTTGTACTGGTGAAAATCTGGTGACTGAAGTTTAAACCAGAGTTTAAAGTCTTAGTGTAAAGTAAGAATCACTGCTAACGTGCATTGATCAGAGTCATTATGAACTACGAAGAAAATTGTTGTGGGACTCAGAATGTTAAAAACAATTTTATGATTTAATATGATTCGATTTCATGTAGGAAAACAAGAAATATCTGAAACAAACTAAACCAGAAACTTGTTATTCTTCCATTTACTTTTCACATTTACCATGAAAAAATGCTCCTTTTTGCCACAAACTACTTGGGTAAACCAAAAAGTTTGCAGGCAAAGCCAATTTGTCATCATTGGCCGAAAAGTGTATAAACATCCCTCCTTCTCCTGATGTCTTCGTGAAAGACTTTCCACATGCATGGAAAAACTGCTGCTCTTTAACCAGCCCAAGCCCTACAGCTAGGTATGACATTCCTTGCTCACCAAAACCTCCCAGCCATTTCGGTTTGGTTTCTGGGTATATCAGGAATGTGGGGTCAAGCCCCTAATTTGGAAGATCTGCAGGGCATAGAAATTCTCTGAAGGTGGCCTTGTTTCAGTACCTAGATTTCAATGCACTGCACGGAAAGAAATGAGGTTTTATTACTTTTTTTTAATTTTTTTTTTCATTTCTGCTTCGTTGGTTGATGGTTTTGGTTGGTTGGTTTGGTTTTGGTTGTTCGGTTGGGTTTTTTTCATTTTGTTTAGTTTTTTTTTTGTTTGGTTGGGTTGGGTTTTTTTTTCATAAGAGAAAGGAAAGAAACAATTCCTGGGTGAGATGAGATGAGATGTGACTTCTGCAACCCCTGGGATCTTCAAGATTTTGGGTGTAAGACCAATGTGGTCTGTACTGGGGCCGTGGAAGAGTATCACCTTCACAGACTTTTCAGCAGGAATTTGGTTACAAGTACTCAGGAGACTTGGATGGTATTTCTTCTGCCCAAAATCACAAGCAGGCATGAGGTGGCCTGCATATATCATCCAGCATGCACTGATTCTTTCTGGTGAGGGAAGAAGGTGAAAGCATTGCCAAAGGAATGAGAGTCTGGGAGGAGACAAAAATAGTTTTGTGCATCTGATCCTTTTCTCAGAAAGTTCTGGATGTGAGTCTTGCCCAAGGCTTTCTTAGCCAAGGACTTCTCTAGAGGTACTACCAAACATGCCTTAAACCTTCCAGCTGCAATATTTTTCAAGGTAAAGCATTTCTGTGAGATTTGGTGGATCACATGAAGCAATAGGACCCCACTGGACCACTGCTGTACCTTCACACCAGCATATGTGAAATAGCTAAGTGGGAAATTGCTCTTCCACCTCAAGAGGTCTGTCAGATTTCACAAACATTCCAGTTTTTCTCTGGGATGAACCCCAGACTGTTCAAAGATCACATGTTTTCTCTCATGGAAATTCAAGGAACCTAGAACAGTGTGAAACCTTCCTCAAATACAGAAAAAAAAATCAACTCTTCTCTAAGAGGAGAGGAAAGGATAAAATTTTCCCTGCAACCCTCATCAAAATTGAGGCAGTCATGAAAAAAAAAGGAGACATGTGAATGAGACTGCATGGGGGAACAAAGTATCTCCTATCATGACAACGTGATCTCTTTGAAGGAACATCTCAGGCCTGATTCAGCCACGCACTAATCCCCATGGGGAAATCACAGGGCACCTTTTTCTTTGTACACACCTTTTATTTTTCCTGAAAAAAAAACAAACAACACAAATGGCCATGGTTCTGCTTCTGTGTAGTGTCCTCTTCACCCCTCAAAAGGTAAACAGCTAGCCAAGGTACAGACATCACTGGAGACTCACAAAGATTGTACTGAGGAGTCCCTTGCCCACCCTGGGCACAAGCACAACTCTTGCATTGGACTGACTTCCTGCAGAACGTGACTGCTCTCCCCCAACTAAACCAGGGCTCCCCTTTCCTTTTTGCCTCCACTGCTGCTAGGGTCTGAACAAAACAAGAGCAAGGGTAAAATGCTCTTGAAACTACAGTGAAAAAATCGAGAGGGTAGTAGGCAGACAGCCTTACCACTGGCGAAGGCAAACCCAGAGGTTCAGCTGGGATTCCTAAACCACCTTTACAAGAAAGCAGGGAAAACCGACCCGAGTGAGCATGTGATCCACGGAGCCAATGCCAGAAAACCCTGTTGTGCCTGGCTGATTATTTAGCGATTAAAGCTTGAAGGGGGGATCTCCTTCCATCTGCTGCATGGACCACTGCCTCACTGAAAGGGAACTGAAATTGCTCCTTTTCATTGCTGCAACGCTCCGGAGACTCCCTGAGCTAGAGCTAGGACGCAATTCACCAACAGACAAGGGTCAAGAGTTCCAAGCTAACGTCCTGTAACTGGACCAGGCTGAGATACCACTGCTGGCTATGAATTTTCAGCTTTTCTTAAAACAAGGTGATAATGAAAGTGTGGTGAATTGTGGGAACAGAGCAGTTCCTGGTTTCCTGCTACTGGTGCTGTGTAAACCTGAGCTCTCTTTTGTCAGACTGCCAGGAAATAGATACAAATATATTTATAAGATTTCAGGTTTGCAGCATAGCACTAAAAATAGCACAATACATCATTCTCAGTATAGGTCTCTCTATTCTATAATCCCACTGTTGAAGTAAGAAATGCATAATGTTACCAACTAACTGTCCTCTAACCTCTTCTAGTAAAGCAAGTTTTAGTTTTAGTTACTGGAGTAACTATCAAGGTTAAGATCCCCCCCCATTTTACATGTTCATTGCCTAGGGGCACTGTCATTGCCCAAAGGGACAGTAAAGTGCAAGTCTCATTGAGATATCATAGATAGTACCAATAATAAAGAAAACAGAATTCATTAACAAATTCACTGGCTGTAGCTAGGTACTCATGATATATAGGAGTGGTGTTCAGAGCATCAGTTCAGCAATGCTTTAAATCAGTGCTCCTTTGACCCACACTGATAAAGACGGACGGACAGGTTAGACAAGGTTATGTCTCCAAGGGTCATAAAAATGTGCAGGTTTCCCAACTACAAACTGATTTTTCAAAGACAATTACCTGCACAATTTAATCATTGGCCATTAGGCCATTTATGCCTTCCAGGTTTCATATTGTTAATGCTTCTTTCCTATTGGATTTTTGATGTTTCTCCTACTCTCCCTCTTGATATTTTTTTTTTCCTCAGATACACACGTTAAAAAAACCACTCTCACACTTCTCATCCTATGTGATTTATTCCCAAGAAATTAAATTACATTTTTATAAGCCTGTGTTACCACAAATGATAGCTGAAGATTTGCTGAAAAAATTAATTTCTGATCTGTTGCCGTGAAGCATCCTCACTAGCTCTGTACTGACTCTGTCTTTCAAAACCAGATGGAAGCAGTCCAACAGTATGATTAACTTCTTACTCCCTGCAATTTCCTATTGCTCTACTTGCCCTAGATTTCAGGATTGACCTCCTGCTTCACTGCAAAATGCACAGTTGCTCAGTTTGATAAATCACATGAATACTTTTTTGATCACAGTTATCTACTATTTACTACATACCCAGCAAGGTTAATCATATGCCGAGGCACTTCATATGCTGCACACATATACACTCTTCTTCCCAATAGCACTTTGCATATTCTTCATGCTGTCAGCCAGCCATGGGACCTGTTTTCTCCTTACTAATATATGAAAGACCACAGACCTGCACCTTGTCTCTTTTCCCCTCCACGTTAATTCTGTAATTATGCACACACAGACAAGCAAGCCAAAGAAAATACATGAGAAATGATTGGCCAGACCTTTCTTTTAGCAGGTAGATAGTTTCCAAAGTGCAAATATTTCTGTGAACCAGAAAGGATCATCTCCCCAAAGGTATCCTTGGGGAGCCGTTAAGAATGCACGGGGTTGCCCACAGAAAGGTGGGAAGTTTGGCTGTCGTAATAGCAAAACGTTATTATTCCCTTGATGAAAAAATGCATCTTAACTTTTCCTTTCTCTAAACATCACAGGAGTTTCAGTATTTGGCATTGCTAGCAAGGGCTCCAGATTGTTACAATTCTTTGGGACAGCTTGAGCAGAACTTCTCACCTTCTCACACAGGGCAGCAGTACATCCACATCACATCCCCAGTGCTATGGTAGAACAATTGTAAACAAACACCAGCACCAGATAAGGTATGGGAAAACATCAGAGCACCACAGATGTTACTCACAAGATAAATAAAGGGAAACAGAGTTCCTCTTTTACAGGGATATCCATCCATTCCCTTTCTCTCCAAGCCTTTTACACAGGCTCTTCTTTTAAAGTCCCTTTTCACTATTTCACAACAGTCTCCACTATTGGAAATAGTATCCTATATCCGGTACATATTGTTACTCCTCCTCCTTTGAGTTCTGTAACTAGGAGGCCTGTGAAACTCCAGACAATTCCTAGTTGCCCTTTGCTACCCTGCAGCACATGGACACTGTGGGACACCAGCATGTCCAAACAGCCAAGCTTTTGTGGAAGACATAAATGATAAATCCATATTCCCTGTTGGAGGTATTCTCTTCTTACCCTCAAAGATCATTGAATCATAGAATCATTAAGGTTGGACATGACCTTCAGGATCATCAAGTCCAACCATCTACTACAGATGTTAGATGTTAGGAAGAAATTCTTTACAGAGAGGGTAATCAGGCATTGGAACGGCCTGCCCAGAGAGGTGGTGGATTCACCATCCCTGGAGGTTTTTAAAAAGAGATTGGACATGGCCCTTAGTGCCATGATATAGTAATTGGAGTTGGATCAGGGGTTGGACTCGATGATCTTGGAGGTCTTTTCCAACCCAATCTATTCTATGATTCTATTCTATGATTCTATACATATTATCAGGAACACTAAACCATGTCCTGAAGTGCCACATCCAGACGTCCTTTGGACACCTCCAGGGACAGTGACTCCACCCCCTCCCTGGGCAGCCTGTTCCAAGGCCTCACCACTCTTTTCAGTAAAGAAATTTTTCCTAATATCCAACCTAAACCTCCCCTGGCACAACTTAAGCCCATTTA
>VWZY01000688.1:0-32097 GCA_013399075.1 Chloroceryle aenea | reverse complement strand
AGGTCTCCTCTCAGCCTCCTCTGCTCCAGACTAACCAACCCCAGCTCCCTCAGCCTCTCCTCATCAGACATTTTCTCCAGACCCCTCACCAGCTTCATTGCCCTTCTCTGGACCTGCTCCATCACCTCAATGTTATTTTCATCCCATGGTGCCCAAAACTGAATCCAGTAATCAAGGTGCAGCCTTGCCAGTGCCAAATCCAGAGGCACAATCGCTGCCCAACTCCTGCTGGACACACTGATTTTGATCCAGCCCAGGATGCCATTGTCCTTCTTGTCCACCTGGACATAGTGTTGGCTCATATTCCGTCAGCTGCCAAACAGCACCCCCAGGTCCTTCTCTGCCCGCCTGCTCTCCAGCCACTCCTCCCCAAGCCTGGAGAGCTGCCTGGGGTTGTTGTGACTGAAATGCATGATCTGGCACTTGGCCTTGTTAAACCTCAGCCCATTGGTCCAACCTATCTGGATCTCTCTGCAGAGCCTCCTACCCTCAAGCAGATCAACACTCCCACTCAATTTGGTGTCATCTGCAAATTTGCTGAGGGCACACTTGATCCCCTCTTCCAGATCCTCAATAAAGATATTAAACAAGACTGTCCTCAAAGCCCTGGGGAACACCACTAGTGACCAATCGCCAACTGGATTTAGGTCTGTTCTCCAGCACTCTCTGGTCTCAGCCATCCAGCCAGTTTTTAATCCAGGCTGTTTAAGCAGCGTGCTAATGCTTCAAGAGCTGTGTGTTTGCTTCTGCAGCAGTGAGCACCCTGCATGTACACTATTTTCCAGCCAACCTTTGACTCCTGTGGAGCCCATGATCTCAGTTCCATCATTGTCTGCTGGGACCCAGATCAGCTGTTCTGAGCCAAAGGCTTCCCCTTGGCTGTCACTGATTTCACAGACCTGTCACTGGAAGCCTTTCTGGCTGGCCAGCCAGCTAGCTGAGTCACTCTGCTGATAAGCTGACCATCTAGCTTGGTGGTGTGAAAGGCAATGTTCTCGAAAAGCTCGGTCCAACACAAACATAAGTATGTGAGTGACATGAAGCACATGAGTATTTTGCTAGCTGCCAGTGGACTATTTACTTACTTCAGGGTATCACAAGTTTAACTGCTTCACTTAATCACAGCTCAAGCAGATACTTGAGAACAAAAAATCTTTGGCTCGATCCACTGAAAGTTTTAGGGCTGCTTGGACAGCTGCCTTTCCTGCTTTAAGAGAGCTATGAAAAGTCTAAATTGCCTCCTATTGTTGCCTTAATACTTTACAGGCCATCGCTCCTCAGGCCTCCTAACCCAAATGGTGTATCTCAATGTGGCTTTGGCAGAAGAAGAGCCGTGCTACAGATCCCCCTGGACTAATCGTTGATCCTGTGGCTGCTTACACCATCAGGGGAATGGACTGGATTGTCTCAGGTCAACCTTTTCCATTTGATTTTTCTTGCAGCTGAGTGTGAAATCATAGAATGCTCCAGGTTGGAAGGGACCTCCAAAGGTCATCTGGTCCAACCCCCCTGCAGTGAGCAGGGACATCCTCAACTAGAGCAGGCTGCTCAGAGCCTCAGTGGTTCAGCAGCACCTCTGCTTGCAAGTCCCTCTCTCCCCACAGATGTGGGACTCTGCTGCTTCACAAGACCTGCTGCTCAGCTCCCTGAACCCTTCACCACTCCAGAGGCCAACAGGGAGCATTTGCTTGTCCTTCAAGATCTTAAGCGCGACTGCCCCCACCCGTAAGCCAGCTCATGCCTGGCACGGCCTGCATGTCGATGCCCTAACTGTAATCAAACACGGGCAGACAAGGCAGGGTTCCACAGAAATGCCAAGCAGTATCCCTTCTGCCCGACAGGAAGGCGGACTGAAGCTCAGACAGGGTGTGTAACCCACCAATCATCACGAACGGCGCTTGTTTACCCTACCAAATGGATATTAGTGTTGAGATGCCTTGTCTAGCAACAGCCCAAGGTAGTAAATCAGAAAGGTTCATCACAGCCTGTACTAAACAGCTCAGGTCTAGGTGACACGTATATGTTCATTAGCACGTAAGCTAGTGAGTGGGACTCTTGACAGGACTTATCAGCTGGGATTGGCAGGGTTGCCAGCACAGCCATATGGCTGCTGGGCTGAGCGGCTTCACACTCCCTCTGCCCTGCTTCCTACGGGCAGAGCTAGCAGGGACTGCCTCTGTCCTCCAGCCTAAGTATGCAGAGGATAACAGACCACAACTGTGAATTCCGCCTGTCTCCTGAGTACCACCCAGGCACGGTGGTGAATGAGCTATCTCTCCCTTTCCTAAGGAGAGAGGAAATTCAGCGGCGGTGCAATGCATTCCTCGACGTGTTCGAAACCCTTCAGCAGACCCACTTGGTCTATATTACAGCACAGAAAAATAAAAGCAGCTAGGGGAATAAAAGTGCCCTAGGACCACTGTAAATCTTTACTTAGTGGAAAATCTTATCTCGCATGTGAATATGAGCTGTGAGTAAATTTAATGTGTGGATTAAGTACTGTGCGGTCTCCCTCATGGTGGGCTTTTCAGCCTAAAAAGAACAAAAGAATAATAATGAGTGGTGTGTTTGTGTACGATTACAAACAGCTGTAATTTACAGCTGGACATTCTCCACTGCGAGTGTAGCCAGCGAGCAAGTGCTCCTGGGTTAGTAGAACAGACTGCAAAAAATTAGCTTTTAACTTCAGCCTTAAGGTCAGAATTCTGGGACCATGGGAGTCAATAATAAAATCTATTTAGCTCAGCGGGATTAAGCAGGTTTAAGACCTGGCTTAACCACACTGCTTACTGTTAAATAACAACAGAACACACTGAATATTTTAGTTACAGATACTTTTTCTTCATTTGAAAGCTATTCATGTAGTGCCTATGAGTCAGACAATTGAAGATATGCTAGCACTATACCATTAAGGTATACATGTGAAGTCTTTGCCCTTCTCTGTCTCAGAAACTGAGCAAGCTGTATACTTAGACCACTTTACTGAAGAGCACAATAAAATTAAAACCAAGCTGTGCTGTATAAACACCAAGGATTTTTCATGAGAGAATAAAAAGCTAATGGGTCCGGTGCATCTTTCCTGACAAAATAGCCGGTGCCTGTGCAGAGCAACCTGTCTTCTGGAAGCAGAAAAGCTGCTTCAGTCAGGCTTCTGGGTCACTAATCTTTGTGTTTGCACATAAATCTGCTGGGGGTTACTGTGTCATTCTGAAAACAAGACTGAGTGCAATAAACTAAAGAAATCAATAGCTACAGGTTTAAAAACTCTTTCTTTTTTTTTTTCTTTCCTTTTTAAGTTTGTCTAACTGCTATCTTTTTAACAGAACCCAAAAGCAAAAACTGCAACAAGAATCACTGGAGAATATTTTGTAAGAAAATAGCAGGCAAAATTACGGAGAGCTTTATTTAAGCTGCCATCTCCCTTGGTGCTGGGAAGTGCTGGTGTGTGACCAGGCGCTCTTAGTTGCTACTGGGACACAAGTAATGAGCAGCAATATCAAAGGCATCCTCACTTCAGCCAAGACTAGACAGCAACTGCCATCACAGTGTGGGGTTTTGGCCCCCTGCCCTCCTACTTGCTTGCAGTGAGGTTATGGGCAGCAGGGAGGTCCCCCCACAGGGTGCACCCACAGCCTTCCCAACACCCCTTCCAAAAGAGAGGAGGAGGGTGCCCTGGCAGCCAAATGGTTGCAGAGCAGGTGGGAAAGCTGTAGTTTCCTGGCATGCTTTTAGGGGAAGAGAGGGGAATATCTGATCATAAATCCTAAATCTGAGGTGTGACAGGCAACACTGAAGCCCTTTTGCCCTGACGATGAAAGCAGCCTGCACACAGCTCACCTTGCCACCCCCAGGGAGGTAGGGACCATCCCCCCATCACCACCACTTTTCTTTCCAGGGGAGACAGAAAGCTCACTGCAGGGTTTGGGGTTTGGTAACTACCTGCAGGGGTACTTCTGCAGGAATGTTCCTCATTCAACCCAGGGGAAGGATGGAGAGAAAAAAAAACCCCACATTTCTTTGGGTCAGTATTGTCCCCACCAAGGGCAAAAGCTGCTTTGCCTCAAGGGCGAGCTTGCACACCTCCAGGGAGAGGGGCGTAATGCTGGCTCTGACTCCTCTTTGTCCCAGTTACACCAAATACTTGCATGCCCCACAACTGGGCCAGCCATTTCACCCACATCCCACACATTTCACTTAGGATTTTTTTTTTCTTTAAGGGGGTAAAAAAAAAAATTCTAAACAAAACGGTGTTTGTAAACTTGGGGGGAGAGAGGTTGATAATTTTGGCGGTCTTAGCCTCCGAGAGGAGAGAAATGTTATTCATCCATGCACAACATATAATTCAGCCTAAGTGACAAGCTCTGCTCTGGAGAAATCCTGGCCTGAGCTGGCTTCCAGAGTCAATTACCGCTTATTCCCAGGGAGGCGGGGGGCGGGGGGCCAGACGGAGCAGAGGGGGCTGCCAACGAGGCATGGGGAAATTTACTCTGTGTCAGCCTGCATGACACAGTACCTCATTTGTGGATAAATGTAAATCTGCTAGTTCTTTTTCACAGGCACTAAAATGTACAATCTCTCCTCCCTCTTCCATCCCCCCATTCCCAAAACTGGAAAAGAAATCAGGACCGTCTTAGAAAGCTACCTTATATTTCAATCAATCCTCTTTCATAAAAGTCATTTAAGGTAAATACCTGTGCAGACCTACAGCCCAACTATAACATTTACTATGGCCCAAATCCTGGATTCCTCACTTGGGCAACTTTTCCAAGTTAATGGATTTCTGCTTGAAAAAGAGCTGAGTAAAACCTGAACACTGTCTAAGGATTTGATCCCATGCTTATCTGCCCGGAGCATTGCTGCAGTTCCAGAAGAAGTGAGAAAATGAATTAAATTCTTCCAAACTACCAATCCCTCAAAACTTAAGGAGTAAAAAAGGGCATTGTTTTTCTGCACAAAAGGTACAGAGAATCTCCTCGGAAGAAGAGTAATTCCCAGGGAAAGGATTTGGAAAAAGTCAAAAGAGAATATCTCAGAGTAAATGAAGTACTTATTGCTGAAAAATGAGCTCAGATATATCTCAGCAAACTCTAAAGCTCAGAATTTACTGCATCATTCATGCCTTCTCCCGTAAGTTTCTTATCTCTCGTTTGGTATCACAACAAGGGATTCTGCATACTCTGTATGAAATACAGCAAGGCTATGATTTTTGCAGTAATAAACTCTACACATGCATGACAAATCCAAGCATGCAAAATGTTTAACATCCCAGTTCACAGATACTTTGGGGACAAAATCCGATTATGAGTTATATGCCACAATAAATAGGGCTCAACGTTTCATAAAGCAATTTATAGTTCATAAAAATGACAAAATGTACCTGTCAGATAGAACGCGGAGAGCAGATCTCTGTGCTGCCTGCTGGAAGAAAGGGCAAGAGATGTTTATTTTATATTCTGACTTGAAAATTATGAGCACAATCAACACTTTAAAAAATGCGTTACACACATTTTTGTCACGTGTCCAAAATGTTAAAAGTACAAGCAAAGTAGCGGAGAGTCTATAGTCAAATGGACATTCCAGGCTAGTAAATGTAAGAACACTTTGTTAACTATGCCATAAACCAGAAGATTGTCAAAGCACCGCACGGTATTTGAGGGCTGAACTACTCTATTTAGGTGATTTTTTCTGCGGGTCCCTGAAAACTTGGCAGGGCTCGTTTCTCTGCCTTCCCCTCTCCCCGCTTCCGCACTCCCGCTCCCTCTCCTTTACCATTAGTCTCCTCCCATTCTTCCACAGAAACAAACATCACATATTGGTTCCTTTAGCAATGAAGCCCGTAGCTATAATTATAAATTTTGCAAAGCTTGCCAGAGCTGCTGCAGACTTCTCACGAGCGCTGCCGTGTTAAATCTACTGGCAACTTTTGACTACACAGGATGGGATTGACCCGTTGCTGGTTTGCTCCTCAGTTTTTGCCTAGAACAACATTTTGGATAGGGTGGGGAAGCATGGTGCTTGTTCTTGTGTTAACCAGCAGGTCTGGGAATAGAAATTGTAGCCTCTCAAGTTTAATAGGACTCCCAAGCCTACCCCTGAGCTAGTCTGCCACTTTATTATTATTATTATTATTAGCATTATTCTTTCTCCTCCTTCAATCAGTTCAAGTGGTGCGATCATGGCTTTGGCACTGTAACCAGCTGCTAAACAAAGATGAGATCCATAATGTTTTGAAAATCTGCTTTCAAGGCTCCATTCTGCTTGGAGCTGCCCCGAGCATCCCTTTCCCAGCTGTCCCTGTCCAGGCTGTGCCTCGCCTGGCACAGGAGGGACACAAAGCTAAGCAGTATGAAGAGGCAAGGGGCAGGGAGTTAAGCATTGATTTTCTCTTTGCAGTTACCATTAAATACATTTTGAAACCATTCCTCCTGTCTTCTCAGGTTGCTGAGGGCTGTATCCCTATTCCCAAACAAGCTGCACCACTTGCAGACATCCCACTCGGCACCAGAGAGCGTGGAGGTAGCCCTTCTGCCTCGTCAAAATGCTGATGACAGGCTGCAAAGAACAACTCCATAAAACCTGACTCGTGGTCAGAGTCATGGAGCATTTCACAGAGAGCTGTGAAAAGATTCCCTGAGTGGATCCCTGCAGATCTGACAGGAGTGCAGAAATGCTTTGGCAAAAGTTTCTGCTTGATTTTAGAAGCAGGATTTCTGCTCAGGGAACCTTCTGGAGTAATTTGTGCCTCCTGGGTTCCCTGGGGAGGAGGAGGTTCCCATGTACCACACACCCAATTGTCAGAGGACAGGGTGTCATGGTGCACAGCAGGGTTTTTCCTCAGTGTTGACTTCCTATGGTGGGCAGAGAACCTTATTGGAAGAGCTGGGAAGGTCCCAGCATCTCAGTGGGAATGTGCCCATGGCACAAAGATGCTGGGTTTAGTGTTAGGAAAATAATACAGGGAGTCTGGTATTTGTTAGTGTCTCCCGTAGGTCATCCTATTCACATGCTCTTTAGATACAATGTCATCCACGCCATCCAGGCCACGGGGTACAGGGCAGGCTTTAAGGGAAGAAGCCACTCTCCAGACAAGTGGCCTGGCACCATTTTTACTCTCTTCTCTGCAAGGGGCTCATTGTGACAATTTCATCCCACTTTGTGCACACAGACACTGGAGAGATCTCTTCTTTAATGCTCCCACGTCTGATCGCCCTCACTAGCAGAAAGCCATGTCCATTTTGAGTTTCAAGCTGCCCATCTTTGATGCCGAGGCCTAAGCTGTGCTATGCCTTTGCCTCCTCCCACTATCAGAGCCCTTCCCAGTGGCCAAGTTGTGCAGACACCATTCAGGCCACCTCTCCTTCTTCACTCCTGCCAGCAGCCAGGGCTGGTCTTTCCCTCTTGAGCAGCCACTACATGGCAGTGCTGTTTAATCCACTTCCAGTGTTTCCCACTGTTGGTTCTGGCCATCACAGGTGCTCATGTGGTTTTGCAATGCAACAGATTGGAAAACTGATCCAGTTGAAAAATATCACTTCTTATTTTTCTTTTTCCCTTCCCTTTCCTTTCCTTTCCTTTCCTTTCCTTTCCTTTCCTTTCCTTTCCTTTCCTTTCCTTTCCTTTCCTTTCCTTTTTCTTTCCTTTTCCCCAGGTTATTTGTAAACCTGGATCTGCTTCCCCAGGGAGAGTGTCATATTGCAGGGTGCAGCAGAGACATTTACTGCTGCCAGGCAGGCATGTCCACCAGTGAGGTCACTTTCACCTGACATCACTCTCACTCCCTTTTGGGCAGCTGCAGAACACTCCCAGAGCAAGATATGTGGTGACCGTGGTAGCCAGAAGGCACTGAAGGAGACAGGCTGCTCTGTAGCCACAAGGCTCATGGTACTTACAGAGACCTCAGGAAAGCAGATATGGACTTTGATGACACTGAAAGTCCCTAACATGGGGGAGTGGGGTGCGTACCACTCTTGTATTTCCTTAAAACCCCTAATTTTGAGAGAGGGAGAAGAGCTGGATACTTTCACTTCCAGACTTGATGAAAGCTGCCCTCAGGAGTGAAGGGAAGAGATTTCTTGTCTTGACCTGTTTGGTATGTTAGCCCAGCCAGGCCATGTGGTGTTGGACTGCAGCCTCAAGTGCCAATCCTCAGCTTCCATCCTGGTTACATCCAGTTGCTTACAGCTTTGAAAAGGTTATCCCTTCTGGGCAAGAAAGTGGGTTCAGATGACAGGCAGGGCAGTGGAGAGAAAGGCACAAGTGTTTTTCAGGGACATCGTTCTACTTTTCCAATTAGCCTCTCATATTAAGTCCTTTAATTAAATGTCCTTCACCAGGATGCAGTGCGGATTGCACAGGGCACCTCACTCTTTGCTTGGTGGTCGCACATCCTGTAAATGAGACTATTGATTTCTTTCTTACACCATTTGAAAATACAGCCGTGTTTGATTGCATATTTGTGTGACCCCCCGAGCTGGTAATGGCCCCATTTCTAAATGATGGGGGAATAAGATCCAGTCACAAGTTTATTCTTCCTCCCTGGAGAAACAGATCTATTGTCTGCAATGAGAAGCAGTTAGCAACTATCTGGCAATTTTAATTCTAGCCTATATTGCTCCTCTCTTCTGGAGAAAGTGAACTGTTGTAATTAAAGGTAGTTAGCAGTTCCCTAGCAAGTATAAATACTTGCAGCCACTAATTACAGTCTGCTCTCTCGTTCCCCTGCTAGAGAACTGAGCTGCTCGACTTAGGGGGAAATATCTGCCCTTCCTTCTTGCTAACAGTTTTTTTGTGACCCCATTCAAACTCATTCATGAATCCCCATGGAGGGTCATGACCCATAGTTTGAGAAACTCCCAGCTATAGAAACAGCTTCCTGTGATTGATGATGTTTCTAATATACTGGTACTATCTATGCAACAATGTAAGCAAAAGGGTAGTACTTAGTATTGTATACTGCCTGCATGACTATCTTTTAATAGCTTGATTTTGATTGTGCTATTTAATTTGCATTTTATTTTACATCATTAGCAACTTTACTGAGGCCACCTCATCATCCTTCAAGAAAGATGAGTATATGTTCTACGACCTTTATTATTCCTGGAAGTAAGGGGCTATGCTGGTTGTAGAAATCAGGGATAAAAATAATGTTGAAGTTTGATATTGCTGACAGAATTTATAGATCTCCAAGACTTACCACTAAAATGTGGTTTATGGGAAGCTTAACGTTCTCTTCATAAGTGATGGAGTGTGTTTATCTGCAGTGAGTACAATCCTGAATTTTCAGATCTTGGAATCAGTGTGGTTACTGATGGAGGAAGGTTCTCAATATGAGCACGGATATTGGAGGCCAACCCACCACATAACAACTTTAATGCTGAGTAGGAACCAGAGAAGGGGAAAAAAAAAAAATAAGCACTTAGGTGACTCAGGTACTTGGGCTAGAGAAAGGAGCCACAGTAAATGAGATGAATTACTCTGTTTCACTACAACAAGAGTTGTAAATTACAGGATATGGGCTGGTTAGACTTCTTGACCCCCACCTGAGTTGGTTACAGATACATTTAGGGCAGAGTTTCATTGATCTGCCCATAGTTCATTAATCATTCATGAAAGATTCTAGCTGTACCCCAAGACTGCTGGGACAAAACAAGTTTTCAGCCAGCAGTAATCATGTTCAGGTTCTCAATCTCCAGAGATTGCATCTCCTTTCTCCATCCTTTATTGCAATGAGCCAGATCTTGGGAACATAATCAGCAGATATTCAGGTTTCAGTGTGTATTAAATGAGCTACCAAAATTACTTGAAGTGTTGCAAGTTTCAATCTGTTGTTGAAGGGAAATCAAAGAGGAAATTAAATACTTTCATTGTAATTGGGACTGAGCAGTGAGCTAGTTCATTGTAATTGGGACTCAGCAGCGAGCAGAACGGGCTGAATACAGCTATTGAGCTGGAGATACAGGAATGTTAAGAGGGGTCCCCAGAAATCCCTCTTTTTTCTTTTTTTTTTTTTTAATCTGTTTGAAACAGAATTGCTTCATAAACTGCTGGGCTCGCAGGCATTTTGGATAAGAAGAAAATGAGAACTACTGAAGAATGTTCTGCTGGGCTTGGAAGAATGTCTTGGAGGCACAGCAAGCTGACTTTGGATGCACTTTCCTATACCTCAACCACGGCATGCTTTGGCAAACAAAAGCTAATCAATTGACCATTGGCAGATTCAGTCATTTTGCTTTCTATTCTTCCTCTCCTGTGGATTTAATCCCTGTTATCGCGCGAGAGCTCAGTTACAGCAGCTCTATGGAGTGACACCAGTTACACCAGAGGCTTCACTGAGATGGTGCAGGTGTACACAAGGTGAGAATTTGAACCACTTCTTTGGTGGTGGTGTAATGAGGAGTACTAGCTGTGCATGACTGAACAGCACTGCTTCCAGAGCATCTTGATTGTCTTCCTCGAGTGGTAGGTGCTCCCTGGAGCTGGGCTGTGAACCATTTATGCTCTAAGTCAGCATCTCCCTTATCAGTAACCACCCAGACTGCTGGATGTCACCCTGTATTGGACTGTAGTTAGTGAGCTGTAGATGCAATTTTTCCAAGCTAGGGTTAAGGAAAGATGTCCTTACTAAACACTGTCATTTGGGAACCAGCCTAGGGAGAATACTTTTACATCTGTCAAATTTCATGTTTCACTTTTCGTATGTCTTCCATGTTGATCCTCTCTTAATTTCCTAAGGTTTTGTTTGTTTTTAGTTTAAATGCAGTTTATTCCTAAACTAGTGAGGTCAGGAAGAAAATTTTGTGAAGGGCACAACCTGACTGCATGCTATAACATGGGCCACAGGACTCTCCAGAGCTTTTTTACTGCTTCAGATTGGAGATCCATTGTAGACATAGAGAAAAACTTCTGGACAATCCTCTTATAGCAAACCCACCTCAGTCCAACCACATGCACAGTTTTCTGCCTTCTGTGTTAAGAAAGTGGCTTAGTCCAACTCTGCTTACAGACACTTTCTTGTGCTGGAAGTTGTACCTTTGCCCGTGAGATGGAGCTGCCTGCCAGCCTCCCAGCTCCTCTCCCCGTGCAGGTGTTTATAGCTGCTGAACAAACCAACCACCAGCCCCGCTCCAGATAATTTCAGTTCATTGTGTGGATATCTTCCACTCCAAGGTATGTTTTCTGAATGTGTTAGGCACCCTTCTCCCTTGTCTGGACACCCTCTTCAGTTTCCACTGTTCTCTCCCTGCTCACATGTAATGAACCCCTCTTCCACCTACAGACGTGCCCTGTTTCAATGCCTGTGAGTGATTTGAAGTCATAAGCTCAGGTCAGGCAATTTATCATGATTTCTAGTGTGACTTCTCTCACTGCATTATTCTGTACTCCTTACTGTTTGTTCCTAGGTTTCTGTGGATTTCTGAGGGACTTAAAATCACTCGTAAACTGCAGCTTGAGTGTTTCTCTGTAAATTTGCAATATAAATGTGTGAATGTGATTTTCACTGTCCAGTTGATATTTATTTAGGATTTACAGGCTGTAACACTTCAAAGACCCTCCCTTCCTTCCCCTTTTGGAGTTGGTTATCATCAGAGCCACATCTTTTAAGAAACTATAAAACCCTTTCTGGATTTCATGACTTCTCCAGATCTTTCAACACCTTGGTATTCATTTTTCACCCCAGAGTTTTTATTATATTTCTGGCATACATTGTTGTTTCTCCTCTGCTTTTCCCATTAATCCCTATTAATCTTCAGAGGCAGCACAGTCTAGTGACTTGAACATGGCACCTGGGAGTGAAAGACACAAATGCTAATCCTGGCTTTGCAGCTGACTTGCCATGTGGCTTCAAACCAGCCACATCTCAGTCTCCCCGTCAGTTCTACAGAGATAATAATTCTTGCTTAGCTCTACCTAAATAACTCTCAGGGGCATTGTATTAAGTACTTAATAGTTGTTAAGTGATTTTGATCTCCAAATTACTGTATAATCAGCATGGGTATTAGCAATAGAGAGAATTGTATATATCTGTAAATGTTGAGTGTTCTGTCCTGCATCTGCTCATGACTTCTCTTGCAGTCTGGCCCCAACAACCCAGCAGGTTTTCAAAGCATATGAGTTAATTTTTTCAGTGGAGACAAGCAGGAAGAAAGTCCTTAGTGCTTTACATTAATCAATGGTTCATTTTCAGTGACACTGGGAAAAAACCAAACCATTGCAAGCGATGCAGTGGTCACCTTGGAAAAGCTCCTCTATGTCCACAGAAGCAGTCTCCTTACTCAGGAAAAGGTAGCTCTGTTGGAATGCTACTTACAGTTAGGATATCACAGACAAAACATGTTGTGCCACAGGCTTTACAAGATTTACTGGGAAGTCTGAAAGCTCAGAAATTAAAGTAGAATTTTTCTGAAACCCATACATGTGAAACTAAGGGAAATGCAAGCCTGAATTCCCCAAATGGTGGCAAGTCTACCCAAGGAGGTGCTTTGTCAGTCGACTATGATACATTTGCTACTACTCAAGTATCTGCCTGGATTGTAATGGGAAATAAAAAAAAAAGATGGGGGTAACATCCTAAGTTGATTGAAATCTGTGGCTAAACTCCTGCTGACTTCAGAGGAGACAGTTTCTGTCCTAGGTGCAGGAGAAAATTGTAGTGATGGTTCCCCAGTACCTTTGTCTTAAATTCTGGTTTTGATGGATTGTTTGGTGGCCCTTTTTGCTTATTTCTCACCATGTTCTACTATAGCTGCTACACCCTTTATAATGTCTTTCCCCTCCCTAAATTATCTGTGACTGCTGGTTCTCTTACGGGCACACTGGAATGAATTGGCCTGAAGGCAAACAGATGCTCTGTGGCCAAGCTTGAGCAGGGTGAAAGCTCCATGGCCAAAGGGTCTAAGGGCACACAAGAGACAAGGAAAAGAAAAGCTGGCCTGGAGATGTGGGGCCTAATCCTTCTTTATGCTCCAAATTAGCTGATGCTGCTGAATCGATTGGGTCAGGATACACTCCCATCACAACAGACCTTTGTACAGTAACTGCAGTTCACAAAGGGAAAAAGAAAAACAACTACCTGAGGATTTCAGGAAGATGGGGTTAAGGAAGTTAGAGTAGATACAGAGAGGAGCTGCCAGACTTGGAAAAAGATGATACCAGTGGAAAAGGGAAGGCTTTGGAGATTTACTGGAGCTAAAACTTAAGCTTAGTCACACCATCCATGTGAAGAGACAAGGAAGATGCCCTTGTATTTTACATTTATTTTCCAGTCTATTTTTAGAGGGTTGCTACTGAGGAGCATGGAGCTCAGAATACCATGTTTGAATTTCACCAAATTTTGTGCACATCTAAGAGCCAAGCTCATCTCTAACCTTTTTCACTGCCATTCATGGTGGTGGCATTCAATTTTAGAGCTTGATCCTGCCTGCCAGTGCATGCCAGACATTGAATCTGATTTTGTAAGATAGGCACTGATCTGAGCCAAGTTTGGCAGGACAAGACCGAGCTCTAATTTTGTTTCATCTGACAGTTTCAGTGAGGCAATCTTGGTCTTCTTGTCATGCCTTGTAGAAGTGCAAATTTAGATGTCACAGAGATTTTTAAATCAGAGCTGGCAAACCACAAAAAAAGCTTGGCTCATCTGGCTTAAATCTTACTCTGGATTTTAGTTAAGTTGGATACGAAAAGGATTGCTTCTCTAATACACAGGAAATAATGGACTTACTCGAGTTAAGTAAGGCTATTACAGTGGCTATTCCTCCAGTATAAAAACACACTCACCTCATAGCGACAGGGCTGAGCAGAGTATGTGGATCAAGTACAAAACCACCTGGGGATCCAGCCAATTCTTAACCCAAAACTTAATTTTTCCACTTTTGTTTAACTCTGCTTTGTGCAGTTTTGGTCATTTCTGGCCAGATTTCATGAAATAAGTGTCCTGTGCTCAGTGAGGAACTTCTCATCAGAAAGAGATTTTTTTTTTTTCCCCAAGTTATCAAGGCATTTTTTCAGAGAGAAATTCATTTGCAGTGATGATGAACACTCTGTGGTTTCTTTCTTTCTTTCTTTCTTTCTTTCTTTCTTTCTTTCTTTCTTTCTTTCTTTCTTTCTTTCTTTCTTTCTTTCCCCAGAGCTGAGTATCCTAATCTCCTTTTTCACTCATTTTCCCTCCCGATCAGGCATCAAATATTGCACAGATTTAAGAAGTGAATAAAAGGGAGCACAACACTAAAATGATTTAATGTGCTTAAAATATTTGGACATGGCATCTGTGAACACAATTAGCACCGCCTAAAAATAGTCCTAATGCTGAACAGGGCTATGCAGTGGTGTGTTATAATTTTCCTGATGTAGCTCTTCTCTCTAGATGTACCTGACTCTCTGCTCTACTCAGCTGACATTCAACTTCAAAAAGACAAATCCTAACAGAGGAGGTCTTATGGAAAGAAAGCTTGTAGCCACTTTGCCCCTTTTTCAATTTGTTTCAAAATTCATTACATATGGCTTCAAATTAGCTGGGATATTGCAGTTCCTACACAGAATCAGTGCTTATAAAGACTAGACTAAAAATTATTCCCTCTGGATGAGGGTGGACACATGACTGTTCATTTCAGGATACTTTTTGGTTTTTTATTGTTAGTCCATATCCAGAAGTGAGAGGGAAAAGTCCCACACATTATTAAAAGGCCTGTCTTTGCATACATTCTTTCACTCTCTGTCTGCCAGTAAAGAAATGAAACATGATTTTTTGACTAAAAAAACCCCCAAACATATGTCTCCACTGGAGTGGCAGGTATAATGTCAATTAGCAGCAAGTTTTCTGCCTTGGCCACGGCCAGGGTGATGCTGGAGCATGGATAGGTCTTCCAGGGCCAGCAGCCCAACCTGGCAGTCCCAAGGCTTGCTGAGGGGGAGAGGGGGTGCTGGAAGTGCACCAGTCTGGGTGGGCTGCCATCACCCTGGGTGATGAGCCAGATCAGGCTGCTGAGACTTTTATTTTACTGCACTGAAGCTGTCCCTGGTGAACTTTCTTGAGGGTGCTCTTCCCCTGAGCTCTCCTGGGAGAAGGACATGGCTCAGTTTGTCCCAGCTTGCCTGTGGAGGGGCCGTTTTGCTCACACTGCTCAGCCCCTGCAGGGCCAACCTGTCCCCATCCCTTAAAGGAAGGTAACCACTTGCAGGCAAATCCTGCCTTCCTTCTTTCTTTGGTGCAGGGCACATGAGCAAAATTAATGAACTAAGATGAGGTGTTCAATAATGAGGGGGGATTGTTTGCTGCCTCCATATGCACTGTGTGCCAAGGATGTCTTTAGCTTCTGTGTTTACCTGCTGCAGCAGGGGGATACACATCCCNGAAGAAAAGAGAAAAGAAGAAAGAGTACTAAAGTTGGATCTTCTCTTTTGGGCTCCAGCAGGGGCTGGACTGCGAGGCCATGTCCCTGGGAGTGTGTTCTGATCGCTTCTTCAACTTCTGTTTATACAATTTTACAAAATTTTGGCAGGAATCAAGAGCACATACCAGGGTGTTGGCTTTTATGAACCCCATGGGATGTGAAAGTCAAGCTGACTCTATGAACTTTGGTTACATATTCCAGACAAGCACAATGACTCTATTTATTCAGACTTGGCAGCCAGAATGCAGATTGACTCTGTGGGTAATAAATTTTCACAGCCACAAAACTTCAGCAGCAACCAACCTGATCCTGCACACAAAAAATGCATAGAAGGAAGCAGACTTGGGTTGCAAAAATATGTTAGATTATTATTCCATGTATGCGCAGCAGTCAGTTAATTTATTTGGCCATTGATTGACATGAATTGTACAAATGATGCCAGAGATCTTTTTCCCTTAAAGGAACTACTTTCTATTACAAAATTTTCATATTGTAAAAGGACAAGTAAGGGGAAAAAAAAGAGAATTGTTCATATTACAATTGACAATCTCCTTTTAATATTTCACCCAAGGCTGATTTAAGTTATCCAGTGACCTCTACAGAGAAGAGCAGAGTATTATAATGGGGACTGTTTCATGTGCTGTGCCACACTTCAAGGAACCAAAAGGCAATAACTACTACAATTCAGCACTCTGAACAACCTAAAGTACAATTTTGACATCTTCATGCTACAAAGCTTCAGATGCTTTCTGGGAGAGACTATGATAAAATTATTACTCTATGTGGTATAAATCAAAATGAATTGGCTCTTTAACTTGCAGATTTATGTTAACTACCTCGGTATCTGTTAATTGCATGCTCTTCAGATATTGATTGGGGATTAAAAAGTGTATTTTCTTCAATCTGTGTGATGTAAAATATGCCAACAGGAAATTTTCCCTCTGCATATTAGATCCTATGATCACTGCCTGTAAAATTAAAACGACCAGTTTAAATGGATAAACTATGCTCATTAAAGAGGAAAAAATACATTTATGTAATTAAAATTAAGAGACTAATATGTGTAGATAATGTAATTACTGTGGGCACACACACACTCAGCTCAAACCCAGCCTCTTGTGCCTCTCCTGGGTCTGTGAATCTCACTACCTTAATTGCTGGCACAGAGGGAAGGGTTGGGAATGCCTTGCCCACTCCGGTCCCAAAGCTCTTAATCATGCTTCTGTCTTGCATTTGGCCTCCCTCATCCACGGCTCACATTCCCTGGGTTGCTCACAGCCCTCCAAATGGCACCTGTCCCCCTCTGCACTGCTTCAGAATCCGTCTGTTTGCTGCTCGGTGAGTTCAGACACAAAACACAAACCCTCCTCCTAAGTTTCCAAAGTCTTCCCCTAAACTTTCCCATTTATAAATTAGCAAAATGAAAAGCCTCTTGGTTCCTGCACAGCTCACCTTCAGCTTTTTGAGAAATGTGACTACTTACATGAGTCTGATTGCTCAAAGGTTAATTTATGACATAAGGAAGACCTGGGAATCACTCACTTACTGTTCCTATCCCTTTATCTTTGATTGCTTTCTCTCCTGTTCCTGAACCCAGGAGGAGATCTGAGATTAAAGAGCCTTAGAATTTGGAAGTAAGAGGAAACAAGTTCTCCCACTGACATTTAGACACAGATCCATGTTGCAATCTCTGCATTTATTGGCAGAAGGTGTCTGTGTTATTCTTCTTCGGGCCTATTTCCTGCTAGGTAGATGGAAATGTAGTGTTTTGTTTATCCAGCAGGCATATTAATTTAGGATTGTTCATTAAGCAAACCTGCAGGTCTCTACTGAGGGTTTGCAAAGCATTTCCTATAGCAGGAGCCAGCCTGTGCCTCCAGGAGATTTTTATCTGTAGAGTCAAGTTAGAAAAAGATGTGACTAGAAAAAGGGACAAAATCACAAAGTAATTGCCAAAGGCTGCTCACACTGGGGCCTGAGATGATTAGAAGTGAGTAATGGGACCTCAGCTCTGCTCTTTGCCACGCAGGTGACAAACCCTGTCTTGGCTCTGCAGAACTTGTTCAAGCACAGAGGTGAAAGACCCAGGATATATCAGCTGTACCTTACAGCTCCAGTTACTGGGCAAAGATCCTGTGGAGCACAGGTAATAACTGAGGAGTCCAAGTGCATGAAGGATATTAATAGATGTAAGTGGCAGTGCTAGACCAAAGGCACCATGTGTGCATGCACAGACAGCACTACTTTTCCATGACCTCTTCTCTGCCTAAACCTACCAATATTCTTTTGTCTCCTGCATGATAAACACTTTCACATGTCCTTTTTCTGCTTGCTATGAAGCAAAACAGGATTTTGTCTCTCTGGCTCAGTCAGCCTATTCCACACTGGCTCTATGACACAGGGGTTGATCTCCTTTCCTGAAGGACAAGCCACATCTCCTGACCACTGGCTCCCTTACCACCCAGCCCCTGGTTGCAAGAACATCTTGGCATCCTATTGTTATTCTTCAGACATCCCTTCTGTCCCTCACTTTACTTTGCCCTATGCTGTCTAAGTGCTGTATTTTAAACTATCTAGACAAGCAGGAAGAGTAATTAAATGTGAAGTGTTTCAGGATGAAATACATTAAACCAAAAGAAATTGTATAAATATGTAAATAATTGAATCTATGTGCCGAATCTTCTTAATACCAAGAAGCTTTGCTCAAAATGGATGAAATAATGTTTTAGTACACATATTAAAAGGTTTTGGTTTGCTTGTTGTTTGGAGTATATGCTAATAACAAGAGTTAAAGAAAAACCTGGAAGAGCTTCATGCCCACAGACCTTGAATTATCTAAGATCCTGAATTCCAGAGGTCTAGATAGCTCCAGTCACCCTAGACTGGAATAATCACATTGGAAACCCATGTTATACGGCAGGTCTGGGTCCATCTGTGAGATGTGGCCAGAGGCAGTACTGCCCTCATATGCTCTAGTTAAGCCACTGGATGTGCCTTTTAGTGTAAGAAGGAAGGGAAATGGCCTTGCCCTCTCGTCCCCAACCACATCACCCACACCAGTATACTGAGAAGGACAGAGCATGGCATAGCACTGCTTGGCAACTAGGAACTTGGCTGGCCATGGGAAAGTCAAGATCCAGCCCTATTCTGAGGAGCACTTAATTATTTAGATGCAACAAAGCAAAGTTTTAAGAAAAAAAATGGGACAGAACTCCTCTCACCAGCAACTCTCAGCTCTCCTGACACACAGAAAGCTTTGGCTCATGTATCTGTTCCTAGTCATGTAGCCTGGGGTCATTAAAACCCAGGCAAGTGCTCTAATTGCTGTATTATGGAGTTAACCAAACACACTGCCAAGGCTTTCTCTCAGCTGTCCTTAGCTTTCTTAGCACGCATGGGCCACCCAGAGACAGGACTGAAAATGCTCAGAGAAGAGGCGAGGGCTGGGGGAGCCAGCGAGGCTCTAGGCAGGTAAGAGGTAAACAGCCCAGAGGCTAATCCCTGGGGCCAGCTCATGATTGCAAGGTTTGGCCTGAACCCTTAATTCAGAATTCCCGTTTCTCCCCTCCTTGGCTTCTCTTTAAAACAAAACAAAATCAAATCAGAAGGAGACCAATACAAAAACCTTCTGGGTCACATCAAGGTAATAAATCAAGAGCACTACAGAGTGTTCCCCACCAACCCAGCAGTCAGCACACACAGGCTGGCTCCCAGCAGCAACATCTGTTACTCCAGTTACAGTACTGCCATGTATTTTGATAACCTTTATGTATGTTTTGAAAAAGCATTAGCAAAATATTTGCAGTAGCTCAGTCTCCACATGAAACATGAAAAAGTGACAGGTTAGTTGTCTGGTTCTTACCTGGTCATTCTCTTCCTCATCACTGCTTAACTTGAGGTCATCTTCTAGCATTCTGGAAAGCAAGCAGTAAAATAAATTATAATTTACCCAAATGCTTTAGATCTGTTGTTTTCTCCAAACTTAACTGAAATAGAAAGTATATTTTATCCCAGTAACTCCGTGGATGTGACACTGTAATTTTTTCTTATCCTGTTGCTATCAATTTAACTTCTTAATCCATTTCCTACTATTGCTGCCTAAGGGAAAATGTTTACTAGAGTAATAATGGGTTTTGCAAAGATTCTTGTTATTACAATCACTGAAAAACAATTTTTATATGCTAAAAATAATACTTTTTTGATGCCGACAGGTCAGTAGTCTCTCTGAAAGGAAAATTTTTGCTCCGTTGGCTTTGTGCTTAAAAAACAGAAGTAGCTATTTATATTGGCAGTACTGCAGCACAAAATAAGATTCAGGGATGTTTCCCAAAGGCCAATTTTACTTTATTGCGTGTTTGATGTAAAATTGACATTGACTGAAACAATTAAAACTAAAATATATTGTCTCATGCACAAGAGTATCCACAAGGATTTCATTGTCATATGAACATAGAAAATAACACATCTCTTCTAATATCCTTTTCTTCAACTTGCTTAAACTGGCTCACAAAGAAGAGGAGTTTGTTTTTCCCTCTGTGCACATTTTTACAGGCTAGGATTAAGTAACCAGCAGTTAAAGGAGTTGAAAAGGTGCAAAGATTTCCCTTGGTCTTTGAAAGGGTCTTCAAGAATGGGACCTGTAACAATAATTCAGAAAGCTGCTAATTTTTCTTGTGTTCTGGGAAAGGAGAATCTGTAATTTCATCTCGACTCCAGAAGAAAGCTCGGTGTGCAATTCAAACACATCCTGTGACGTGGGTGGTCCCCAGAGTGTAAATATATCAAGAAGACATACGTAGTAATTTCAAACCACCTCCTTGTACTCGTGCCTGGGTCTTCCGAGAGCGTGCCTGAAAAGTGTGAGTCTTGCACCAGCAACGTGATGTGCCATGTCTTAAAAGAGTGCCGAGCCTCACCACCCTCTCCTCAACTCCTTGCTATAGATGCAGTCACTGTCCCTGCCTGTGGCTGTCACAGCTGCTTCTGTATTTCCCTGCAGCACCTTTGGGGGAATGTAGGTGTATAAGAATGGGTTTGTGGGTCCGAGCACAAACCCCCACTAGTTCATCTCTTAGAGTCTTGTCTTGCTTTTATTCCCCCGCATTTCCTTCTGCCTGTGCCAAGATTTTTCCTCTGTAAATTCAGCATATCAAATTCAGCAAAATTACATTGCAATGCAGATACCTCAAGTACGTAAGACACCCATTGAGTTAGGAAGACTTGAGAATCTCACAGCAAGACTCACCCAGGTTTTGTCCAGAAATGTGTCCCCAGGCACGAAGAAGCTTGCCCTGTCTCTTGTGAGTCAGTAAAATCTCTGGTGGCTCTATCAATGTAGACAGGCTTAGATGTAGTGTTGGGGGATATGGTCTGGGGGTGACCTTGTAGAGTAGGGTGAAAGGTTGGACACAATGACCCCATGGGTCTTTCCCAACCTAGATGATTCTATGATTCTATGATTCTAAGCTAGAAGGCCCTACTGAGAAGTAGGCAAGTGGGACAGGTATGAATGACACAGGATTTAGCTCGTAGGAGATAAAATTTGTCAGAGAGGCAAAGCTTCCTATAAACACTGCAAGATCCACATTGGCTTTGCTTCCCAGCTTGTTTGTTGTTTGTATTTGTTTTTTTTTTTCTGCTAGATGCACTTAGTGCATCCCTGAGAAAAGAGTTTTTGAAACCAGAAAGATCTGGGATTGGGTATTACGTAATGAAATGTGATGAAATCTGCAATGATAGTTATTTCACCAGGGCAAGATGTGCTTATTGTGAAAAGCAGAGCACCCATGATATCATGTCCGGCTCTTCCCTGAGTTTGAGTGCATGGATTTCTTCTAGTGAGGTGGCAGTTGAGAATAGTGTTGAAGATTTAGCAATTTAGCTCTTCTCCTAAATGGAAGTTGAAAATCAAAAGTATATAATTAAATGTTCTAGGTAGCTCACAGAACCACAGAATTACTGAGGTCATCAAGTCCAGCCTATGTCCCACCACCACACGGGCTAGACCATGGCACTAAGTGCCATATCCAGCCTTTCCTTAAACACCCCCAGGGACAATGACTCCACCACCTTCCTGAGCAGTGAATTCCAATGCTTGATCACCCTTTCCATGAGGAAGTGCTTCCTGATATCCAGCCTAAACCTCCCCTGGTGCAGCTTCAGGCCGTGACGTCTCTGACGTTCACTGGTTGCCTGGGAGAAGAGCCTGGGCCCGGGGCACCTGTCCAAGCTATGAGTTGCCAGCTTTTCCAGGAGGATTCTGTGGGAGACTGTGTCAAATGCTTGATGCATTTATTAGTGTTCTGATTTTTTGTATTGACAGACAAAAAAATGTATATTGCGAGCCTGTGGTCAGATGCAACTATGAGACTTCAAAGACTTCAGGTTGTGTGGAGGTGTGAGTGGAGCTAAGGTGAGGCACCAGGAGTGCAATCAGGAACCATCCTCACAAAAGGAACAAGAAACTGCAGCACTGGCACATCAACCTCTCCTTGCTTGTATGTTTTTCCCTGTCTTTATTTCCCCTGTCTGCCTCTCATTTCAGAAGTGCTGCTCTCCAAGAAAAGCATTGCCTGCTTTTCCTGCTGGCACTTTCTGGAACTACTGTCAGCATACAAACAATCTCCTAATGCCAGAGGTTTGAAAAAACAGGTCATCATGAAATGCTTGCTTGCTTTTTTTGTTTTTTTTTTCCCCCTAGAGTGAGATCTGGCCCACCTGATCCATGGATTTGTCACAAGGACATATGAAGATAAGACAGCTTGCCAATGTAGAGGTCCACCTTGTAAAGATGGGAGCTGTTTTCCTACCATGCAGGTATAATGTCTGTGCCTAAAAGTCTTCACTGGTTTTCAGGCTGCTTTTAATGTTAAGTGAGGCCCTTAGATCTGATCTACAAAGCTACAGATGTATCAGGACCATGCTGTCACACTGGACTTCAGCTTCACCCACCAGCAGTCCTGGAGACCAAGGCTCTTTGGACATCAGGCACCTCTCAAAGCCCAGGCAGAAGCACATCAGGGCAAGGAGGAGGAATCTGTGTTAGAAAGTTTGCAGTAAGTGTCTTACAGGAGCTACATCAATTTTGAGTCTGGATGCCTTTGAAGAACACTCCTGGACAATTCATTTCCATCATCGCAGTGATGATGGTTAAAAGTCCATAGCTGGACCAGCAGACCCCACTTGAAGAGAGGGAGTAGAGAAAAGGATACTTTAGGCTCACAAGAGGCATTACATTAATTTGCAATTTATCTGAAAATCCCTTTGGCACGGACTCAGCACAGAGCTTTGGTGCACACTGTGCTGGCAGAGCACTTCAGATCATGTTTAGATCAAGCCCTGCTTGCGATGGCATTTCTTTACCTGTTCTGGCAAACTAGTATGAGGACGGACAGACAAACACAGAGAAGCTCATGAGCAAACACAGCCTTTTCAACACTGCCTATTTACAGCTATTTTCTGTAATACCTTTTGCAGCACACACAGTATCCAGGCCAGCAAGTGACATTGCCCATGGGCTCAAAGATTTTTCAAAATGGATTGGCCTTTGATGTAAAAAGATAAGTATATAGAACTTTGTAAACAAAAGCTAGAAAAATGAAGTGGCACTCGAAGGAGCTCTTCAAAACACACAGCACCCATTAGGATTCCTGCCCTTGAAAAGAGTGTGTATGATCAGGAAGTTACTTTCAGAGACTAATTACACATTTTTAGGGAGATCTCCGCGAGGTTGCAGAGAAGGGTGAGAGGCTCTGGCTGGAGCACTCACTGAACTCTAATTAATGCATTTGTTATTTTCTCTGCAAAGAATGTGACAGGTAGAGATGTAAAATTAAAGGAAATAAGGATAAATTTGGGGTATTGAGATGTCCCAGCAGGCCAGCTAGATCCTTTCTCCAGTAAGCAAGTAAGGATTGTAGCCAGGGGTGCTGGGCCACTCAGTTACTAAGGGAAAGAAGGTGGGTCAGAGGCTACCTTAAGGTAATGAAAAAAAGACAGGAAGTCTTCTAGAGTGCATGAATATCCAATATCTGCCAATATCAATGTGACTGCATATCCAAATCTCCTACAAAGCTTATCAGAAAGCCTGGCCTCCTTCATCTGGAGGCTGCTCAATGTTTCAATAGTCTACCAGGGCTGGGTGACCATGTGGGGAACTGCAGAGGGACCCTGAAGGACTGCTGCTCATCCTAGCATGTTGAAGATGCTCTCAAAAGTGGTTTGGGATAGGAGGCCATTGCAGGCTCCTCAGGAACCACTTTGCTGCTTCACTGTTTTGTCTGTCTGGCTTTTTTTTTTTTCCTGATTTCTTACTGCTGGAAAGTCAAGTTCCAAGCAAGGATTATCTTCAGCTCCAGGCAGACTCCAGGGGATAGCAGGAAGACATCTAGCTGCCCCTCCAGAAACTGACATCAAAGTAACATCAGGTTTCAAGTGTGAGGGTAGAGTCAGGGCCCAGGTCAAAGATTTTTGGATCTGAAAGCTGGAGGAGAAGGAACTGCTGAAGGAGGACGTGTTGATGGTGCTGTATATGGGATAGGTATTTTTCAAGATCCAGCTGGGAATCAGTTGCAACTTTTAATGTCTAGACCCAGTCTGAGACCCTTCCAACATAGCCCTACTTAGAAGGATATCTATTTCCTTCCACAGTGAAGACTCCATCCCAGAGTTAAACTTCACATTTGCACACAAAAGAAGCAGCGGGCATCACACCTTGTGCCTTACTTTATCCTCTGATACATTTCACATTCCTCAGCCTATCGAATTATTTCCTTCCTGCAAATCACTTTCTGAGGTGTAAAACCCTCAGGAAAAAAAAAATAAAAAAGCCTTAGTGCTTTTGTTTTGTGATTAGAGAGATTCCCTTTTGGCATATAAATCAAAGGACAAGAGAAGAGGCCCTGAAGATTTTCAAGGGAGGTTGTGAAAATGAGGGGCAAACCCCAACTCGAGTCCCTGTGGTGGTCTAAGCTACTATATGATCTATGGGCTTCATGATAATTTTGATAATCAGAACAAAAATAATAACAACAACAAATAAAGATGAGAAAGGAAAAAATATTTACAGTAATTAAAGCAATAACACTAATGCATTAGGAGAGAACAGGCCAATGGTTTGCAAGCCTGGGGCAGAAATGTATCTATGCTGCAGTTGGCATTTAAATAAATACACAAGTTACCTTCTTTGCAGTTTGTGAAAGGACTTAGGAATGTGTTACTCTGATCAAATGTATTGTTCCATCTAAATGCTAGGCAGCACCTCAGCCAGAATACTGTCTCTGTTAAGGATTTTTGTGATTTCTGTTCATTATCTAGGAAAGGAATTTCAGTAGTGGAAAAATGCCTGGATTTTAGCTGAAGAGGAACCCCACAACATAAAGAGTTGTGATAAAATATGAAAATCAGATAACTAACTGCTCATTAGAGTATACACCACCTCAATGTTTCATCTGAATGAGACAGTTTCTGGAAAATTATGTTATTTTTTAATGCATAATATTGACATTTTATTTTCTTTCCCATAAATGCATCGTGACCTTTCAATAACTGGCCATTAGTTTCAATATTATCAGAAACTCAGAAAGAAAATAGATATTATTCTAAGTAGCAGGGTCTCAGACTGTCTCCAGATGTTTCAAGTTCCAACTGACATGCTGCTACAGAGAGAAGAATTGCTTCACATTGTAGGAAAACAAAGCAAAACTTTCCTGGAGGCACGGTGCTGTGCAAGACCTTTAACTCTTGCTTCCAGCAAAATGGGAGAGAACACCAGGTGGGAAACTGCTCCTCTCCAGACTGTGCCACCACGTTATTGGGATTACTCCAGCTATGAGCAGTCACATACATAATATTACTTTGGCTCCAAAAAAAAGACATATACACCTTCAGTTTTTGGTTGCTTTCTAAGAGAAATGAAAGGAAAAATATGCCTGGTAAGTAATACCAGAGAGAGAGAGAATTCATAAGAAACAGATGAATATGTTCCCTTTCTTTAAAAAAAAAAAAACAAAACCTAATGGTTTTGGTATTTCCTTGGTTACCTGCACATAACAGATGGCCAGCTATATTTGCTACTTACCTACAGCCAAAAGAGGTATTTCAGACAGCTTTGTTTACTAATCCTAAATAAAGGAATAGTTTAGTTTCTACAGTAGTAAATTTTAATTAATTAGATTCTGATTGCTGAAATTATTTTTCACTTTAGTGCTATAACTGATGGAAATGTTTCTCTTTAGAAAAGCTCATGCATTTATATTATCTGAAAAGTGGAGTATTTATTTTTGTTTTATACAAAATAAAGTCAAAAGCTTATGGATTGAGGGAAACAGCTAGAGCAAGAGGATATTTTAGAAACACTGTAATAGAGCCTTCAGCAGACCTCTGCAAGCATTGCTTGCAGCATCTCAAATTCACTCTGAATATATGATGCTTAAGTTGTAAAAACCTCTCAGCTAACAGTTTGTGCAAGTTCTGTTACACAGAAACATGCAGGAAAACACGATTATATAGAAGACCATCAAATCTAATTAAAAACAGAGGGAGAAGGCCAGTAAAATCAGGCTAGTGAAATATTAATGTACTTAATGCTGGAATGAAGCATATATATCAATGTGAGCTTTAATTCCAGAGTGTAGAATTTAAATGCCTGAAAAACGGACTCAGTCTATAGAAATAGAATTAACAATTCCAATAAAAAATAGATGCTCTGAAGGAAAAGTTTTCTATCCTTGGCTTGAGTCCATCTAGACTGGTCTACATCACTCTGCAAAGCCATTTAAACTGGCTAAATGCTCTGCTAAATTCCCATGACACTGACAGGTCTCATTAGAAATGCAAGGCAGTCCTCCTGAAGGGATACAGCCATCTCTCTCCTTCTTGGGCAGAAGAACCCAGAGTACCTCTTTAAAAATGGGGGAAATTCTTGAGAAAAGCAGAGGCATAAACCTGGGTGAGCCCACTCTCTGAGCAAGAAAGCCTCCTAAAAATGCAGAAATACTTAGAGGGAGGTAAGAGTGATGAGCGATGTACTGGCAGCTCACACCTAAGTACCCATCTAAGCAGTCCAATCACTCTGAGGACTTACCAAAGTTTCATGGCTAATCATGCTCTGTGTGACAGGAGGAAACACATTTGGGGAATAAAAGTTTTGAATGCACTGCTCGCAATTTTCCAATCCATTTCTTGTCTCCCTGGCCTTGCTCTCCCCAGGCTCTCTGGGTGAGATTAGCAGTTATTTACTAACTCTCTCCCTCTGATTTCCTAGCAATTGCTGATGCTGCCATCTACAAAATATTCATGTCAAATGTGAAATGAAGTAAGAGTGCATGAAGTGCAATGCACTACTGCCTTATGTGTCAGCCATTGTGGCAGAAATCTTGGGGAATTTAATGTGTCTGAGACAGAACTTCCACTGCCAAGGCTCTCTGCGGAAGGTGCAGCATCTGATTTTGTGCTTGGTGATTATTTCCTTACAAATAGCCTCTTGCTGCCTAATCCCCAGCATTATGAGCATCTGTCCTCATGCTGGAGTCCTCATCCCACACATCTGTATTCTCGTGCTCCCTTGCAGATAACTGCAGTCATCTGTATAATTCTGACCATTCATTTAGCAGCGTTCACACCCGAGGCTGCAGTGGTGTTTATTCCTGGTCGGGCAAGAGAAATGGGATTGTTTGGGCTAGAGGTTCTCAAACTTTGCTCAGGTCCAGCTGTGCCGGAATGAGAAGCGTCTTGTATCATCAAAGCTGTGAGGAAAGTGGTGGCTCCGTGTGATTCTGTGATGCTCTGGGACCTGCTCTGCACTCCAGAGGCTTTTGCCTCCTCTGTGCCATCCTGCTGGCACTGACTCCCAGCTGCTTGTTCACCTCCATCTCTCCAGTGTTTTCAGAGTTGCAGCTTCCCAGAGTCCCGACTTAAAAATGGAGTCAGGAGGACACTGCCTCTGCCTCTTCTGGGATATACAGCTTCGTGTTGGTTTCTTTCAAGCCTCTTTTCTTTTGAGTGAGGCTGAATTATGAAATTATTCAGACTATTTGATAACCTGCTCCGCCCCCTCTGTTTCTTTCTCTGCCATCCTCCACAAAGCTTCACCATCAGTAAAATATCATTTCCTACCATGTCCTAGCTGCCATCTCCTCACAGATTTAAATCAGTTTTAGTTGATAAGAACTAATATTTCTTTCCTTGAAAGAAAAACACTGCACACAAATAATTATGCTATTATCTTTCGGTTCCTTAGTGGTATGAAACAAACCCTGTTGGAGCTCCCCCCAAATTTTATGTGCAGTAAGAGGTGCCAGGTGACCTGTCCTTAAACTTTCTTCCTTGGCCTTTCAGCATATTGTGCACCATTTGAGGTCCACTGGGGTTTACCCCACATTTCCAGGTATGTCACAAGTGACCCTCAGATTTTGCTAGCCAGTGGCCTTCATGGCTGTATGGTACCATGGAAGATCTGAGGCTTAAGGATACTTGTACCTAGGGTAACTGTTAAAATAATTTATTGTCTCTAGGCACTGCTTATCTTCCTGCCTGCCTACTAAGCACCCTGCTTTTTCTCATATTAAACATATCTATTTACTCTAATATTATTAACAGCTTTAATATTTCCAGCTAGTAAGGGGCTATTGCTAGAATTTCTTTATTGTTGTTTCTTTTTATAAACATTAAGAAAACACCTATTTGCCTGGTCCTTGAACTTTCCTCTGGTATCCTTCACTCCTTTTATCCCCCTTCAGTATTTTATAAATTCTATTTTAGATTGACTTTTATCTTCCTCTTTCATATCACACATATTACTACATGTACATATATTGCACAGACTGTTTTTTAATGTCTCATTGCTACTTTTACTTCACCACGGAAGCTGAAGCACCTATCAGCAAATTTGTGTTTTGCCCTGACTGAGGAAATGCAGCTTTTTGCAAACCTAACAAGCTCTGCTTCAAAAAAAAAAAACAACCAAACTTTCTTCTTCTGGACTTTTCTACTCCACCAATTCCTGGTCAACACTTTCTTACACTTTGGGACATTCACATTCCTTTGTTGGGACTGTCCTTTATTGGTTTAGCTCGCACATAATATAATCATGATCTAGTTTCCAACAGCCGCTTGCTTCCCATCCAGTGACTGATTTCTCTTTATTCAAAGCAGGGATGAGTATGTCTGGTGAAATGTCCTCAGTGCTAGAAGAGTGACACAAAGACTATCCACAACCCTCATTTTGATTTCATTGCTAGCTGCACTGAACCTCTGGTGATGCCTTCAAAGAGAAGACCTCTGGCATCCACGTGGTGAATTTTGCTTTACAGATCAGTGCTGATGGAGCAGCTCCATCCCCTCCTGTACCTGGAGTTGATATTCAGTGATATTCTGGCTCTGGCATAAAGAAAAAAGATTATTTGATATCCCCAGCTGGAGCTTTTCATGTCAGTTAAGGCCAGAGGAGGGGAGGAACAGGCAAGTTTGGTGCCTCTCAATGGCTCATGGATGACAGGCAGATATGGAAGTACTATTGCAGGGGATACAGATGGCCCTGAGAGGCAGGATGGGAACAGATGGGAACTACACCTCTTCCTCCCAAGCTCTAGCCAGTAGAAGTGCAGCTGTGAAAGGCACACCGTGACCCCCAAAGTTTTCAGCATTTCCTCTTCATACTTTTCCTATCCATTCCATGGAAAGCCACTATATGTATTTTACTCAGTCCTGTCTGCAATACTTATAGCTTCATTTAGTTTTAATATAGTTATAAATGGGCTGTAGCAGCCTGCTTCTTTTAATAACTAAGTAAATGAAACCCTCTCTGTAATAATAAATGAACCATCCATCTGGGAGGCCTCCAGTAAAAATTTCAACAGGTATTTATTGCTCCTTTATGTAAACAGTACTCTGGACAATACAAATGATTATACTCTCTGTCAGCCCTGTCAGGAAGGAGACAGTGGAGTTTTGGATGAGGTTCCATAGCACACACACACTGAATTTACAGGTTTATTTGACTAGATGGAGAAAAAAATTTCTTATAACAAGCAAATAAACAGACACGAACCCAGCTGGCTACTGTGAAAGGGAGCATACCATTTCAGTTGAAGATATGGGATGTGAGGATAAAATATTGACAGATCCATAATGCAATAGGCTTGTGATGACCCCAGATGCTTCACAACACCCCCTAAACAAAACCAACCTCACCCGTCTCCACAGAGGTGAAAGGAGTTTCACTGTAAAACCAACACTTGACAGAGACTTTATATTGTGGCCTCGTAGGTTCTCATGGTCCAGAAGAGCAGCGCCATGGGAGAATCCCTGATGGAGGCTCAGGGATTGACAAACCACGCTGTCCATCCCTGGGAGTTGGGGGTGGCTCATCCCTCTCACTCATGGACACTGTTGCTCACAAATGGGAAAGGGCAATAGCATAACACTTCTGCAGTAATGAAATTTTAATAAAAAAAAAAAATTCTCATTGATAAAATCATCTTCATACCACTATTATACCCTGGCTCCTAATTACATACCATTGCATTCTGCCATTGTTGAAATAATACAATGTCAGAATATACTGTCAAATAATTAATTCACTGTGTAGCAAGAGGGAAAAAAAGAAAAAGAAACACGGGACAGAAAGATCTGAAAGCTCATGTATGGCCAGGTTGGTGCTGAGAAGGGAGCTGAAGGGACTTCTGTGCATTAAATATGTAGATGCTGCTGTGATTTTTATCAAAATTTCCAGACCTCAAATTTCTGAGGGAATGGGCTTAAAGCTCTCCCATCAGCAGGTTTTTCAGAGGCTTTCATTTGCAGCCAAGATAGGCATTGGGAAAAATATATTCTTTTTTGCCATATGAGGCAGACTACAAAAGGAAACCAAAGCTCTCAGCCAAATTGCCAAGCACCGTTCTGCCCCATGGGGCAATAAATTGTTATGGAGTCTCACACCCTCCGTGCTTGGCTCAGAGAAGGGGGCAATAGTGCTCCCAAAGAAGCTACCTCCATGGCCAGGGCATTCCCAACGTTTTTACTAAGCTCACCACGCTAACAAATTTACTAGGAGATGGTGCATTGTTGACAATATTCTTTCTCCTCTCTGCTTTTCTTGTGATCACAAGATGATGAAAGGGGAGAAGAAAGTAGTGGGNCCAGAGGAGGCCATAAGGATGATCAGGGGCGGGAGCACCTCTCCTATGAGGACAGGCTGAGGGAGCTGGGGTTGTTCAGCCTGGAGAAGAGAAGGCTCCAGGGAGACCCAACAGCAGATCGTTCCAGCACCTGAAGCGAGCTTACAAAGAGACTGGAGAGGGCCTGGTTACAAAGGCCTGGAGTGAAAGGACGAGGGACAATGGTTTTAAATTAGAAAGGAGTGGGTTTAGATTAGAAATGAGGAAGAAGTTCTCTACTATGAGGGTGAAGGATCACTGGAACAGGTTGCCCAGGGAGGTGGTGGAGGCCCCATCCCTGGAGACATTCAAGGTGGGGCTGACAGAGCTCTGAGCACCCTGCTCTAGCTGAGGCTGTCCCTGCTCTCAGCAGGGGGGTTGGACTGGATGACCTACAGAGGTCCCTTCCAGCCCAAACCATTCTATCATTCTAAAATAATCCCAACAGGGCAGACATCTCTGAACTGACAATGGTCCCACCAAAATACAGGAGGTGTTGTCAAGTTTTTCTGCAGATGGGCTGAGGGAGGGAAGGGCTGCTCAGGCAGTGCTAGGGCTTGAGGCAGAGGTATTGCAGGGAAAGGGGAGCTGGAGGCAGGCGCTGGACCTGGGGTGAGCATGTGGCTGTGAACCTCACTGCTGGGTGGAGAAAAACGTGTGCAATATTCAGTGGTCAGATAATTCCTTTGTTTCACATGGAGCTGCACTAAGGGATGGTTGCTCACATGGAATCCCATCAACTCAAATTGAATTTTGCAGCTCCAGTCAAGGTGTGTGATCAGGTTGTATGTGGCATTCCTAGCACAGACTCACAGCTGCCCTGGGTTCTGATGGCACCAGGAACTTCTGGCCTGTTTATTTCACCTCAAGATAACCTGTTCTGGGAGATAAAATGGGAAATTCCTCTTCCAACCTCCTCTGGATATTGCAACAGCAGAAATAATCAGCTGAGGTGGCTCTTTCAGAGAGGGGAATGGCTTTACTCCCAGCATTCAGATCCTGCACATGCTGTGCAGAAGTACACCACTTGGACTGCAATGCATACACTTTAAAAGGAAAACAAAAAGGAAAAAATGTATTTTTTCTTTAAAAACACTTTTTGGACAAAATGGGGATGTTAGCTCTCAAACAGTAAACCACACTGTACCTCCTTTCTAATGTCTATTAAATATACACCAGGGAACTAACTCCCTCAACACACATTATCTTATGAATCATAGGAAAGTTTCAACTGGAAGAGACCTTCAGGATCATCAAGTCCAACCTTATTCCCAGCCCTATCAAAACCACTAAACCATGTCCCTAAGCACAACATATCCCTGGCTCAAACACCTCCAAGGATGGTGACTCCACCACCTCCCTGGGCAGGCTGTTCCAGTGCCTGACAACCCTTCCAGTAGAGAAATGCTTCCTAATATCCAGCCTGAACCTCCCCTGGTTCAGCTTCAGGCCATTTCCTCTTGTTCTATTGTTTGTCACCAGGGAGAACAGACCAACTCCTGCCTGGCTACAGCTTCCCTTCAGAGCAGTGAAGTCTCCCCTCAGGCTTCTTTTCT
>VWZY01000687.1:177601-191467 GCA_013399075.1 Chloroceryle aenea | reverse complement strand
TTAAACCCAAGTTTTCCTCTTCCAGCTACTCCTTGACTACCAGCTCCTCTTTTCCCCAGGGGCTCTTTTCCCTCTTCCCCATTCTGTGGCTTGTTTCAGATGGGAGCAGGTGGTGGATCTGACGTACTCCCTGCGCCTCGGAGCAAAGCCCAAGCCTATGGAGCAGGATGAGGCCGCGGTAGAGAAGCTTCGGTATGAGCTGTTTCCCAACTTCTGCTGGGGTTGGGTGCACGCTGCTGTCTCTCCCTGGCTGCTCAGACAGCTGCTTCCCGCAGACCAGGAGGAAAGGGGGAAAGACAGGCAGTGGAGAACAGCTCTGCTTGGCATAGGCCTGTCTAGATAAGCCTGCACAAAGCAGAAAACAGGGCAAGACCAAGGCAAGCAGGAGATGGACCTGCCTTCCCTGACACATTAGCCAGCCTGTCCCTGGCTCTCCAGACCCATTAGTCCCTTTTCCCTGGTAGGTTTGTGCCCCCAACATGGACTTACGAATGTGATGAAGACCTGGTGCATTTTCTGTATGATCACATTGGGAAGGAGGATGAGAACTTGGGCAGTGTCAAGCAGTACGTGGACAGCATCGACGTCTCATCCTACACCGTGAGTTAAAGCGACGAGGCTGCGTCAGCCCCACTGTGCCTTGGGGCTGGGGACAGTGGATGGTGCTTGGTGTGCCGGGCTGCCTTTGGGAACATTGGAGAGAAGCTTGGGGAGCATCATGCAGCGTATTGTGTCGTGTGGCGCCCGGAGGGGCTGTGGTTTGACAATCAAATGCGAATAACATTCACTGCTAAGCAGATTTTAGGAAGGGTTTGATATCCTGTGCTGCGTGTGTGACCCCAGCACACCTTGCGGGGTCAGTCCCAGTGCTGTGCACTCTGTACTTCCTGCATCTGCCCACAGCCCAGCAAAGGAAACGGGCCAGTTTGATGCCCTCGGGCTCTAAGATTGGTGACAAGAATAACCACTAAAGGGAAGTTAATCCAACCCTCTTCTGATCTTCCTTTTACTCACTGCCTTCATCCAGGAGGACTTCAATGTGTCATGCTTGACCGACAGCCACGCCGACACATACTGGGAGAGCGATGGGTCACAGGGCCAGCACTGGGTGCGGCTCAACATGAAGAAAGGCACCATTGTCAAGTAAGGCACCTCTCCCCTGCACGCTGGGGCGAGCCCTGCAGCCCCAGCTCTCCCGTGAGTCCATCATGGCCCACACTTGGCCAGTGCTCCCGGCCTCTCAGCCCTCGCTCTGGCTGTGGGCTTGAAGGAGTTGTAGAATTGTTGCAGGTACCCGGGGATCCCAGCACCAGTTGTGTGTGCTTGACAACAAACATGACTGGGCAATGAGTGGGAGCAGCAATGGGTGTTGAGACGCGGATACCTTCTCCTCATTTCGTGCTTCTCTTTGCAGGAAGCTCCTGCTGACAGTGGATACCACCGATGAGAACTTCATGCCCAAGCGGGTCGCTGTGTACGGGGGCGAGGGAGATAATCTGAAGAAGCTGAACGACGTCGGCATTGATGAGTGAGTAGGTGGAGGTGGAGAGGGTAGCGTGGCCCTCGCAGGGACTGGAGGTGCTGGCCGTGCCGACCCTAAGCGGTCATGCCAACGCCAGCCTGGTTTAAGAGGCCCAGGGTCTTGGGAGAGGCATTTCCATCTCTGAGCTGCGGGTTCACTGCCTACAGGAGCAGGTGGCACAATTGTCAGGGCTCCCCTAATCCGATTGTGGCATCCATTTGGATCACCTCACCTGGACCTGAGGCATCAGCATTCGTTGTAGGCAGCTAGGTCTGGGTTCCTTCTGTAGGTTTCTGTTTCAAAAGACACTAGTTCTGATCCCTTACAAGCAGCCATGTGGACTTGGGCAGGATGGGCAAGGGGAAGACACTGCAGCCCTTAACTGTGCTGTGTTTGCAGGAGCTACATTGGGGATGTGTGCGTCCTTGAGGACATGACAACACACCTGCCTGTCATCGAGATCCGGATTGTGGAGTGCAGAGGTGGGGCTGCATTTATGGCCACATCCATAATGCACCAGTAAAATACTGTACATCCAGAATTTGTCCCTTTGCCTTGTACTTTGCGGCCCTGGGGGCTCTTTTGGGTGAGATGCAGAAGAACCACAGGAACCTCCAGGTCCCCCTGGAGGTTTGCAGGTTTTCAGCTTTCATCCTGTCTTTCTCTCCCTTCAGTTATTTTAATTATAGGGTTTTTTCCCTTCTGTAAATTCCCCACTGCTTCTTCACAGCAGTATCTCAGGCTTTCCATGCCCAGCCCCAGAGCTGGTGGAACTGGTCACATTCCTCGTGCTTTCACTTACCTCCCCCCCAGCAAGGTTTGTTTTCTCATGGTCTTAGCCTATCACCCGTGGTGTTCCTTGGCAGATGATGGGATTGATGTTCGACTCCGAGGCATCAAAATCAAATCCTCCCGACAGAGGGACCTGGGGCTCAGCGCCGACATGTTCCAGCTGCCCAATTTAGTGCGCTACCCTCGCCTGGAAGGGACAGACCCGGACCTGCTGTACCGCCGGGCCGTGCTCATTCAGAGGTACTGTGTGGAGGGGGCAGACAAGCTGGGTGGTGTTGCCTGCAGGCACTGGTGCCATCTCCACCACCATACGCTGGAAGCTTTAAAGTTGGTGACTGTCCCTGGGACAGGCGTCCTGGATCCTAGAGAAAACAGCAGAGTCATTTGGGAACCCAGTGGGCCCTCTAGAGTAACTCCCTCACACTTTCAGAGGAATTTTGCAGCTCAAGTTCAGCGTCTTGTGTACGCAGCAAGCGCAGCATGTCCGTGCGGTGCGTGGGGCAGGTGCATGCAGAGTCCCCTGCAAAGGGCGCGAGGTCCTCGCGGTGCCCCAGGAGTGGGAATTTAGCACCAAAGGTCCTGTGATGTAAAAGACCACGCTGGGTTGGATTTGGATCAGCTGTTACTTTCCTGCTTGTGTTTGGTCTGGAATAGGCTTGCGCAGACCCTTGTCCCTCCTGTGGTGCAATACCTTCTTCTTTGGGATTTAGGTTCATCAAGCTCCTGGACAGTGTCCTGCATCACTTGGTGCCAGCCTGGGACCACACTGTTGGCACGTTCAGCAAACTCAAGGTGAATAATTCCATCTGTGGCTCGTGGGGCCTCAGTCTGGCAGGGTGATGGTGCTTGGGCTGTGGCAGGGAGGTGGTCTCGCAGGGCTTGTTGCCTTTAAAGCAGCTGAAGGGAAATACCTGGCTGAACTCAGTTTATTAATGTTGTGAAAGGTGATACTGTTTAGGAGATAGGTTCCTGTTAAAATGCTGATGTGGAAACAAGGAGAATCAAAACAGAGTGCTTCACCCTCAGAAGGATTTGGACCATAGCAGCACTGGGCACGTGAGCTGGACACACATCTGCTTAGGACTCCGTGTTCCTGCACTTGCTGCCAGCAGCTTTGAGCTTGCTGTATCCAAACATCAAGGCTTTTACCAGTAACTTCTCTCTGGCTTTAATAAGCTTTTGGTTTCCCATCTTTCTCGTAAGACTGAGTTCATCCCTCCACTTGTCTGTTTTCCTTGCATCCTCTCCCAGAATACGTCCGCCGGACACTGCCAGGGTAACCCCATCCCGGGTGCTTTTCCACGCCTGGTCTCAGGAAGCACTGTAATCCCTGTGTCAGCTCAACACGGGACCTTTGAAGATTGTTGTTTTTTCAGAGGAGCTTGCTTTGATTACAAATAGAGGGATAGTAAGACCTGACATTTTGGTGAGAGTGAGGGAGAGACCAAGCAACACCAGAGTGTGAGCATCAGATAACAACTGATGAAGGGAACACTGGCCTTACTATCTCCCTTAAGCCAGAAAGTAAAATCTTTCAGAGGCAGAAGTGGAGCAGATACTGTGAAAGAGAATGTCTGGCTGGCTGGCCTGTGTGTGTGTGAGTGAAAGGCAGTGGCCTCGGGAGAGACCTGGTGGTGCGGTGGCTTCTGTAGGAAATAGGTGATGTGTTTTGGACACTGGACACGTCTGATGTTTTGGAAATACCTGTTGGCAGCACATCAAGCAGTTCTTGCTACTGTCCAAGAGACGCACAGCTCTCATTACCCAGTGTCTGAAGGACTCAGAGACCAGCAAGCCCAATTTCATGCCACGGCTCTACATTAACCGACGCCTGGCTATGGAGCACCGAGACAACCCTGCCCTGGACCCCAGCTGCAAGAATGCTGTCTTCACCCAGGTACTGCCCCTTCTGGAAGGGTCCCTATGCGTCTGGGGAGAGTGGGGCATCCCAAAGCTAAAGTGAGCCACCTAGAAGGTGGGTGGAAGGGACAGCTTGGAGTTGGAGATACCTGGAGTCTCCAAGGCCTCTTCACATGACTCAGGCTCTACAATTACATATGCTGATGATCCCATGTCCAGGAATAACATCTAGGAGGGATTTGGGATCTCTGAGTTGAAGTCTCTATCCTGGGTGTTCTCTGTGGCATGTTGCTAATCCAGAGCATAACAATCTCATTACTCTAAAAGGGCAGCAAAGAATTCTCACGTGACAACAGTAATGCAGCAGCAGACAGTCCTGTAGCATGGGTTTGAAGCAATGCTGATCTTCCTCTTGTCATTCTCCTCCCAACTTCAAAAGATCTATTACTCTGTGTGTGCACACAGCCCAGACTGCCATGAGGTGTACTGCATGTTCCAGTATACCTCTGAGGCCAGAAAACTCCATACAGTGCTTAGCACTGTCAGTTCTTTTTCCCTTCCAAAAATGAAGGGCTCCTCTGCCATTTAGAGATTGGGTTTGGTCGGTATTTAAAGGTTTGCAGCAAGCAAGATTTATTCCAATTTCCCACCTTCACCTGGCAGCAGTTCCTCTGGAGAGGGAATAGCAGCCTTCATCTTCTGCTTGTTGCAGGTGTATGAAGGCCTGAAACCCTCGGACAAGTTTGAAAAGCCTCTAGATTATAGGTAAGGGGTGTCTGGGGGAGGGAGGCGATCTTGTGGTGGTGGGATCTATGTCCTCTGTCACAGCAGGGTGTTTGGGAAGCCTGTGTGTGTCCTGTGCTCTGGAGAGGGTTTGCCAGGGCAGGAGCCAGCTCAGCCATGGGATCGGGGCCTGTTCCCCAAGGTGTCACCTCCCTGCTGAGGATGCAGCTGTCTCTAGAGATGGAGATCTTGTCCTGTCCTAAGCCCAGGCTGGTGCACCCTGGTCCCCTGGTGTCCCCTGCCGTGCTTGCTGTCTCCCCCATCTCCTCGGCTCCGGGCTCCTCAGGCAATACCTGGTTCTCCACAGGTGGCCGTTGCGTTATGACCAGTGGTGGGAGTGCAAATTCATCGCAGAGGGCATCATCGACCAAGGTGGGGGCTGTGGGGGGCAAGGGCTCCTCGGGAGCAGGGTCGGGGTTGACAGGGTGACTGTAGCTGTAGGGACTCTTGTTTGCTCCTGGTGTTACTGCCCGTGGAGGAGAGGGAAGGTGGGTTGCCTTGTCCTGCCACCCCTGGCCATGTCCAGGATAAGTGGTGCTGCTTGTTGGGATGGGGACCAGGCCTCCATTAGTCTCTACCAGCAGCTCTGACGATGCTAATGCTCCCTCTGGCTGACCTCCACAGGCCAGGCAGGAAATTATTTCTCCTGTCTTATTTCCCCTGGTGACATCAAGTTCTGACAGGAGCCTTCTGCTCAGCCCTGGGCTCAGAATTCCTTGCCTTTGCTCAGTAACTTTGAGGGTGAGCACACTGAGAGTTCGCATCACTAAAACGGCCCTTCTTTTGGGGTTGCAGGTGGTGGTTTTCGGGACAGCCTGGCAGACATGTCGGAGGAGCTGTGTCCCAGCTCAGCAGACACCCCCGTGCCTCTGCCCTTCTTTGTGCGCACGTCCAACCAGGTGCTGTGGGGTGTTCGAGGCAGATCTTCCTGTGCCCGGCAATGCAGTGCTGTCCCCGTCCCCCCGCATGCCAGGGACAAACCTACTTTCGCTGGTCCAAAGCTTTTCCTGAAGGGTTGGGTAGATTGCTCTGTGGCATCTCGTTTTAGGATATGTAACAAGAGCTTGGATACTCGCCTCTCGCCAGGAATATTGCCAAGGAGCATGGGGGCTTTAGCCCACTTGTGTTGTGAGAAGTGCCCAGAGGCACTGCAGGAGCTGAGTTTGTGGTGCTTCGTGCTGTGCTGAGGGCGTGACTTGGAGTTTTGCCTCGCACTCCTGTAGGGTAACGGCACTGGAGAAGCCAGGGACATGTACGTCCCCAACCCCTCCTGTAAAGACTTCCCAAAGTACGAGTGGATCGGGCAGATCATGGGAGCAGCTCTGAGGGGCAAGGAGTTTCTGGTGAGCTTTCAACCTCATCCCTGCATGGAGGTTTGCTGCTGAGTCATTAGTCCCCTTCTGCAGACTGACCGACAGGAGCTTGGGAGGGCTCTGGGATCCCACACTGGGACAAAAGCTGTTTGGCAGGATTTGGGGTGAGGGGTCAGGAGAGCTCCCAGCCTGAGTTTTGGGAGATGGTGCTGGGAGTTTGGGAGAGGGTGTGTGGTCTCCGCTCAGCAGTGGCGAGCTCTGTGTGTGGACAGGGGGAGCAGGGAAGCTCCTTTGTGTCTGTGCTGTTGAGCCCTGTCTCCATCTTTGGGGCTGTCTCCTTTGACACAGATTCAGCAAAATCCCTGTTCTTCAGGTCCTGGCTCTTCCCGGCTTCGTATGGAAACAGTTAACAGGGGAGGAGGTCAGCTGGAGCAAAGACTTCCCTGCTGTGGACTCCGTGCTGGTGAGAGGGACCGGGAGGCTGTACCTATGCTATTCCTTGTGGCACTTGGCAAGGTGGTGATTTGTGTCCCTGTCTTGGTGTTGTACTTGCTTCCTCCTCTGATGTGTCAAAGAAGCAAACAGAAAAAGGGCACTCAATATTTAGTGCATCTTATAGCTGATAGAGAGGTGCAGCCATGGTGACTACTGCTTTACGCATGCCATGCCTCGGGGCCTGCTAAACACTTCTAGGGCAGCACATCCCATGCTGTGCTGCTGTCACAGTCACTCCAGCCCTTGTCTGGGAAGGGAGGAGGTGGAGGCTTAGGCACATCACTGCCCACTGGGCATCTCTCTAACAAACACTCGCCTGGGGCCTGGGCAGGTGAAGCTCCTGGAGGTGATGGAAGTCATGGATAAAGACACCTTTGAGTTCAAATTTGGGAATGAGCTGACCTACACGACGGTGCTGAGCGACCAGCGCGTGGTGGAGCTGATCCCCAACGGCAGCAGCACCGTGGTGCGCTACGAGGACCGCAAGGACTTCATCCGCCTGGTGCAGAAGGCTCGTCTGGAGGAGAGCAAGGAGCAGGTAACGCTGTCCCATAGCACCAGTGGTCACTGAATTCCCAGAGACACCCTGCCCCAGGCTGCTTGTGGTAAAATGGATCGTGGTTAGTGTCCCTGTGCTCATTAGTGCAACTGTAGGCAATCCATTCTGGTGAGGGAGGTCCTGGGAGCTGTTGAGAAGCAAGGTTTCATTCCCAGCTCTGACACGGGCTTCCTGAATGAAGTGGGATGCACCTCTGTAGGATCCTGTTCTCTTCTTTGGTTTCCTTGCAGTATTTGCTGAGCAGTAACGTGGCTTGTGCACAGTCAGATCCTGAGACTCAACCACAAGCCAGGGAAATGGGCAAGACGTGTTGCTTACCTGCCCTGTCTCCTTTTCAGATCATGGCCATGCAGGCTGGGCTGCTGAAGGTGGTGCCCCAAGCTGTTCTTGACCTCCTCACCTGGCAGGAGCTGGAAAAAAAAGTCTGTGGAGACCCTGAAGTCACAGTTGATGCCCTGAAGAAGCTCAGTAAGTGGACTGCTGAAAACTCTCTGAAAACAAGATTGTCTCCTCTCTGTGCTGAGACAAGGAGAGGTGGGAGGTGGCTAATATCTCCTTTGTAACAGGAAGAGTATGGGCCTGTATGCTTCTTGCCTTCAGCTGGGTGCAGATGGTGGCCCAGGTGTCCCTTGTCTCCATACTTGGCCTCAGAGTAGAGGCTGGGGCATCCCTAGGCTGACAGTATCTGAGCCTCTGTGGAGCTGAGATCTGGTTGTGCTTTCTGGGAGGGGACTGTCTGCATCTTTCCCTTGTGTCTACATGCTCACACCCTGCAGACTCCTAGAGGTTCCTTCCTGCCTTGGCAGGGAAGGCCCTGCTCTAATTTATCCAGCAGGAGCTTGGATCTTTAATAAACTCATTTTCTGGATCCTTTCTGCCAGCTCGGTTCGAGGACTTTGAGCCACTGGACACCCGTGTTCAGTACTTCTGGGAAGCACTCAACAACTTCACCAACGGTGAGTGATTTGCTCTGTCCGTGCATATCTCGTGCCACGGCAACCCCTGGGAACTGAGGGGGTGAAACCACCTTCACTGCTGCCCGGGGAATAGAGGGGAGCCAAGGAGAGCAAGCAGCTGGGCTGAAGGATGAAGGAGCTGCTCACGAGTGCAGGGAATACCTGGAAATGGCTGCACTCCCATCTCACACCCCTCTAGGGTCTGCTGACATCTTTGCTTTTCCTTCACAGAGGATCGCAGCCGCTTCCTCAGATTTGTCACTGGCAGAAGCCGCCTTCCAGCACGGATCTACATCTATCCTGACAAAATGGGGTGAGTCCGTCCTTCCCTAGGCTGCAAGGTAATGGGGCCAGTTTTGGGCCCCTCTCTACCGGGAGGACATTGGGGTGCTGGAGAGGGTATAGAGGTGGCAAAGGGTCTGGAGCATGTCTCTTGTGAGGAAAGGCTGAAGGATCTGGGGTGGTTTGGCCTTGAGAAGAGAAGGCTGAGGGGAGACCTTACTGCTCTGTACAGCTACCCAAAGGGAAGCTGCAACGAGGCAGGAGCTGGTCTGTTCACCCTGAAGACAAGCAATAGAACAAGAGGCCTGAAGCTGAAGCAGGGAAGGTTCGGGATGGATATCAGGGAGAATTTCATTACTGAGAGGGTTGTCAGGCATTGGAACAGCCTGCCCAGGGAGGAGGTGGAGTCACCATCTTTGGAGGTGGTTAAGAGACAGGCAGATGTTGTGCTTAGGGACACGGTTTAGTGGTTTGATAGGGCTGGGAATAAGGTTGGACTTGATGATCCTGAAGGTCTCTTCCAGCCAAAACTATTCTGATAAGGCTGACAGATGCCCTGCCAAGGGGATGTGTAGGTTGGTCTCCCCTGCCTGTCTGGCCTTGCTAGTTCTAACCAGTTTGTCACCTTCTCCCCAAGCTCTGAGACGACAGATGCTTTGCCGGAGTCATCCACCTGCTCCAGCACCCTCTTCTTGCCCAACTATGCCACGTAAGTTTGGTGCTTCCTTACATCTAGGGCGCTGTGTGTCTGGGCTCTCTTCTTAACCTTGCTGCTGACCCATAGGGCCCCATCCCTTTGTCACACTTACATCCCCTGCGTGTACCGTGTGGCTGCTGCAGTTCTCTGTGGGCAGCTGGGGAAGCGTAGCCTCCATCTCAGAAAGCATCTTGTCCTCTTGGATGGTAAATGCAGCAACTTCTCCTTGTCTTTTTTTCCTTCCTCCCCCACCCTCCTGCCCTCCCTAGCGCCAAGGTGTGCGAGGAGAAGTTGCGTTACGCCGCCTACAACTGCGTAGCCATTGACACGGATATGAGTCCGTGGGAAGAGTGATGCCTCAGCGACCAGCATGGACAGTCATTCGACCAACCCATGTGGGGGGAAGCTCCCTTGTCCCCCCAGGATGTGTATATATAATAAACATAGAGGTGTGAAGCCTGGCTCCCAGGAGTGGTAACCAGCATCTCTGTGAACACAAAGATTTGGGTCTTCTACAGGGTGGGGGCTCACTTGGAGTGTAAATGTCGCTGCAATAGAGAAACCCTGGTCCAGCCTTCGTGTATCAGAAAGGTCTGGTGGGCTTTTGTAATGAATTTCTTCTCCACGTGTCCCTGTTGCAGCTCCAGAGCTCTGCTCCTCCCGGAAGGAGGAGCTCTGCTCCAAACAGAAGTGGGGTAGGGCCACAGAGCTGCACGGCACAGGACAGGGCACTGGGTGAGCTGCTGCTGAGACTGCAGGGATGCTGGGAGATGCTCAGTGTGTCCTAGCCCGAATGTCCCCATGCCATTCATTCCCTTATTCCTACTCTCACGTGAGGCCAAGGGAAATGAGATCACTGGTTGAAGAAGAGGGGCATGCTGGTGGCAGGTGCTGCAGGAGTGCTCCTGGCCACCAGGTGTCACGACAGACCTGCACAGCAGGGCTGTGGGTGCTGTCAGGAAGGGGCTGCCATGCTTCGACATCACACAACTCTCAGTTCCTGTCACCTCCCGTGATTCCCTGCACCCCTGTCACAGCAGCAACTGCTTGGAGAGCTGCTCCCCTAGGGAGATGGGAACTGCCTGCTCTGTAACCAGTTCTGCATGTGGGTGGCCTAGCAGCTGTTCTCCCAGGCTCTTTTGAGTCTTGGTTTTCCCCTAAAAGCCAGCAACTAATCTGTTCAAGTTCTCATGGAGATGTGTGGGCAGGGACAAGCTCTCACAGACTGCAGGGCTTAGAGCAGTAGCAGGCAGAGCAGTGCTGGTGGGGAGGGAGTTGGGTGGTGTTTCAGGTGGGCTGGGAAAGCCTTTGCCCCAGGGGACTGCGGGTACCGAGGGTTGGAGCCCCTCGAGCAGATGGACACAGTGTCTGAGAGAGGAGCAGGCAATGAAAGCTTTATAAGCTCAAGACCATTGGAAATGTAAACAAAGTCCTTCCCTTCACCAGTTTCCTTTGAAACTCTGTATTCCCAGACCTGCCGAGGGGGGGATTGTGCTAAAGGGGTTGCAGGACCAGTAAAGAGTGTGCTGCCACCTCCTGCATCGCGGTGAGCAGGAGTACAGGGTGACCAGGAAGCTGTGTCTGGCACTCCGTGCCTGCAGAAGAGCCTTCCATGCTCAGCTGGGTGGGTATGAAGTCCCGTCTGCTGGAGGAGGTTTCTTGTAAATCCTGCAATTCTCAGAATTGAGCTGCTCTGTGGCTGATTTCAACCACCAGCGTGGACAGGCACAGAGCCAGTGCGATGCCTTTCCGTGCTGGTGGCTGAGTCACTTCCTCGGGCGTCTGGTTTAAACGAGCTGGTGAGAGGATTTCGATCTGCTGTCGGCCGCGGCCAGGAGTGTTGGTGAGGGAGCCTTCAGCATTGAGCTGGGATTTGTAATGAGCTGTCCTAGATCCTTTCTGGCCGCTGACATTTGGGTGGAATCAGTCCTGCTTTTTCCAGCCTTGCCCACTCATCTCTAAAGGCGATCATCAGGAGGTCACACTATTTACTGAGCAGGACCAGAAGTAGGAAGAAAAAGTGACTCCTCTCTGGTGCTTTATTGTCAGGAAGGGGACAGGGGGGGATGGTTAAAATGGCCCTTGTCTTTGGTGGAGGGTGAGCTGTGGGAATGGGCAGCCTGAGAGCTGTCTTGGGGTGACCAGCTGCAGGGGGGTGGGCACCTCCAGCTGAGATACCTGCAACAGGTGACCACTGGCTCCCCGGCCTTGGTGGAAGCAACTGCAGCTGTCAAGAGGGTAAAGGAGGTAATCAGGGAGGTACCCAGAGCAAGGTCTTTTAGCCCCTGACCCCTCCCACCCTTTGGTTTATTTCCTGCCACTGAGAAAAGAGTGCTGCCTGAAGGCTTGCTGGGGCTCTGGGAAAGGATCTAGCTGGTGGGGGGAATTTCTATTTAACAAATACCTGTAGTAACAGGACCCTGGCCCTGGCAGGAGGGCTGCAGTTGGGAGCTCAGCCAGGATGGTCTGGGTTTAACCCCTACAAGCATATTGAGAAACCATTGTTTTACCACCTCTGCCATTGTTTTACTACCTCTGCCATTGTTTTACCACCTCTGCCATTGTTTTATTGTCCGTTTTGTGTTACGGCCATCTACGTGTTGGAGAATGGCAGCAGCTGCTGCTGCACTGTTACACCAGGGCCTGGAGACCTGGGAAAGCCTTTCCACTGGCTGGAAGAGCCCATTGCTGCAGCAAGGTCTCAGCTGAGATCATTTAGTGCATGGTCAAAGGGTCTGGACAAGTGTGGCTGTTGGGTAGCCCCATGGCATGCCAAGGTAACCCCTAGATCACTCTGTTGAGTTTGCTGTGCGAAGGGGAAGCTGGTAACAACTCCCCTGGATTTCAGAGCTCTGTCTCACCTGTGCTGCTATAAAGCCAGTGGCAAACTGAATTTCTGCTGTGAGAGCCCCACGAATTGTGGAAAAGGTCAGCCTGGCTTAGCTCTGGCCAATCTCAGGGGCCCAAAGTAGGTGTTGTTTCAGTGCTGGGTCACATTTCTTCTCCACTGGTCTCTAAAGCTGCTGCTGGGAGCTGTCTCCCATCGTGTTTGACAAGATGCACGTCAACTCTCCTGGCTCTGGCCTCCTGCTGCAGGGGGCCTGGGCTGAGGGAGCCCTCCTGGGCACCAGGGGCTGTGCATCCCCCACTCTAAGCTGCTTGAGATCATTTTTCAAGCCAGTGCCATCCCAGGGAAGTCACTGGTGCCCCTGTGCTGCTGAGGGGGCATCGGTATGTGCCAGAGCTGCAGTGGGGAGGGATTGATGGTTCCGTGTAACCACTCACTCTCTCCTGACTTTAGCTTGCTGAAGTGTCCCAGAATAGCTTCAGGTGATGAATAACGCACTCTAGCTGTTCTTGTTATTCCACTCCTACCCTGGAGTAGGGCAAGCTATCAACAGCTGGACAGGATCTGTCTCTCCCTACCTCACGTAGGATCTAAGATGAAGTGAATGAACTAACTGCTCCTTCCTGAGAATTGGCCTGGTCTGGCTGGGGCTCCTGCATCCTCCGGCCGGGTTCATCCGCCATGCAGACTGGTGTCATGAGAGGTGACTGGAGGTGAAGCACAAACTGACCCTGTGACACCTGCTGCACACACAGTGGTGTCGGGGAGGTGGCTCAGAGTATCAACAGGCTCAGCCCTTTGCAGCAGCTCTGCAGCCAGTTTTAGAGGGCGATGCAGCTGTGGAGGGAGGGCACGGGATCGTCGTGGCTGTGGTGGCCGCAGTCAGGAGCAAGGCAGAAGTTTGCATTTCTCTCACACCGTGGTTCGGGGCACTTTGTCCCCGGCAAGGCTGGTGCCCATTGCTGTGGTGAGGCACAACCCCCTGTTCCATAGGTAACGCCGCAGGGTGACAGCTGTCAGGGCTCTCTGCGCACCGGGCTGTTGCAGGCAGGGATAGAGCTGGACTCTGACCTGCCAGGAGAGCAGGCAGGCGCCAGAAGGGCGTGGGGAACTTTGAGCTCTGCCAGTCTCTTTTGTTTCCAGCTCCTGAAATGCAACTCTTAGTGCTCAACCTGGAGAAATTCAGGTAGTGTGGGGTGGAGCCGAGTTGCTCTGTGTCACCACCTTGCTGTGGTATGTGACAGGCAGCCGTGATGTGGGGTGACACGCTGCCAGCATTCTGGGACACTTGGCTGCTGCTGGGTGTCACGGCCTTGCTCCTGCTGCCAGGATGCCACGGCTGCCTAGGATAAAGCTGCTTCGGGGCAGGGAAGCCTGTCATCCTTCCCCAGCAGGTGGTTGGAGCCTCCCCCTCCTCTACAAGCCTGCTGGAATATGTTCCCCAGTCAACCACGAGCTGGTTTTCCCCCTAGTAGGACCCCCACTCCCCTCTTTTCACTGCTCACGCTGGAGGTGTAGCTGTGTCCTGACCCTGTAGAGACCCCCTCCCTCTGCTTGTAGGGATGCAGGCGGCGACAGGAACTTTGGAGGCCAGGAGGGAGAAGGGTCCTAAGCCCCAGGGCGAGAGGATGCGAGTGACCCGGGTCCTGCAGGGGACCGAGTGACCGGGGTGCGCATAACACGGACCGGTCCTGGCAGAGGCGGGACGACGGCGGCTCCACGGCCGGCGCGTAGCTGGAGAGAGGGGCGATCGCGGCTC
>VWZY01000687.1:117081-158049 GCA_013399075.1 Chloroceryle aenea | reverse complement strand
AGGGCAGCCCTGTGGAAAGGGCCGTGGGGGTCTTGGGGGATGGCCGGGTTAACGTGAGTGACGAGTGTGGTGCAGTGGCAAAGCAAGCCAGCAGTTTGCTGGGCTGCATCGACGAGGGCATCGCCAGCAGAGATAGAGCCATTATCCCCTCTACTCGGGGCTGGTCAGACCACGCCATGAGTCCTGCATTCAGTTTTGGTCCCCAATAGACAGAAGAGATGAAGACAGGCTGGAGAGAGTCCAGAGAAGGGCCACGAGGTCGGTCAGAGGACTGGAAGACCTGCCCTGTGAAGAAAGGCTGAGGAAACTGGGTCTGTTCAGCCTGGAGAAGAGAAGGATTAGTGGAGACCTTATTACCATGGCCCAGTACATAAAAGGGGGCTACCAAGAAGGTGGAGCCCCCTTTTTCAAGGAGTCCCATGGGAAAGACAAGGAGCAATGGTATTCCAGCTGGACTCCAGAGGAAAATTTTTCACCATGAGAACGATTAGACACTTCCATCCTATGCTGGAAAGTTTTAAGACTTGAGAGGGTTCTGGACCTGCTCATCCAAACTATTTCTGTATTTTTATTTTTTTTGCCTTGAAAGGTTGGACTAGATGATCCTTGAGGTCCTTTCCAATCTGGTTTTCTATGATTGATTCTAGGATTATTTATTTTAAATGACTCTGAATTCACTTTTCTTCCAGTTGTTCACATAAGCAGATACACTAGAGGAATTCTGAAGTGATTTTATACTGGGTGAAAACTTCAATCCTTTCTGAGTTACTGCTTCACCAGCAGCGTGGAAGCGACACAGGTCCAGCAAGACTTGCAAAAAGAGGCACTACCAAGGATTCCTTCCACTTCATGCCTGTCAGTATTTGAAAAACTGCACAAAGTAGTGGAAAAAAACCTGTCACTAAATTTCTTGAAGGCAGCAGAGCTCTGCTAAAGCAAGCAATGCTGATGGATTCTAGCAGGCAGTGAATCAAGCAGTTAAATCCTTCGGTTCCGTATCTGTTGAAGCAGTGTATTCAAGCCAGTATCTTTTTGTCAACTTTTGAAATGCTGTCATTTGTTCCTGCTTCTTTTCAAGAATCATCATCAATATTACTTGGAAATTTCAGAAAATTATTTTTATAGATGATATAACAAAGTTATCCCTGAGTCTGTAATGGGTAATACCACCTCCTCCAGTGTAGAAGTGTGAGCTCATGAGGTTTCCTTTGTCTTTAAAGGGCATATGTTTTAGTCTCCTGCTTTGTCTGGAGCCCTGTTGTTATGGTCTTATCTCTAATTTGCACTAAGGAATAATCTTGACCAGTCGGGAACTGCTTGTGCCAGGGTGAGGGCAGCTCACTCGACCTGTGAGAGTTAACCCCAGAGAAGAGGAGAAAGGGAATGAGGGAGATTCAGCCAGTAGAGAGGGAACTGGGACAACTTGAATGGAAATGAAAATAATAAAAATGGAATAGATGCAAACATATACAAAACCAGTACCCAACCCCCATGGCAATTACACCACCATCACCACTGGTGCTGTGGAGCAGGCACTGGGAGAGTCCCAGACTGGGCCCCACAGCAGATGGGAGCTGTGTTCAGGAGCTGGATTCTGATGCTGGACTCAGGAACAGACAGATCAGGATCGAAGGCAGAACAGGCAGAGTCCTCCTCAGGTACTGGCCAAGGAGGAAACTGGAGAGAGCTGAGATGAAGAGTAAAATCACTGATCAGAATCAGTTCTATTCTCACCCAGACCAGGACAGCTTGAAATAAAAGTATAGGATAGGTGTAAAAAATGGTTGTATTTTGTATTTCCTTAGTGAAATTGCATTTTCTACACCTGTTTTTTTTCCCTGTCACTTTCTGATTCTACTCTCTTAAGACATCTTTCCTACTTAAGATATCTTTCCTACTTCATCAGTCACTTAGGCTGTGTCTGGTCCCTGTTTCATCTATTGCAGGCATGGGAGGCGCAGAGCCCTTCCATGCATTGGTAAGGAGCTGGTAGGATTTGTAAAGGGAGAGAGATTATTTGCTTTCTTAAGAGTCAGATTCTCTAAAGGATTATCTTTCATTAGGGAAAATTAGCAAACAGTTTGGATGTAAGGATGGCTTAACCGAGACCTGAGTGTGAACAACTGAATTCCTCTTCCACAGACGATGAGAAAACACTAAACTTGCTCTGGATTTGTCTTTTAAACTTGCTCTGGATTTGTCTTTGATTTTCCTCACACATGCTGCTTCAAGGTTAAGGGGTTTTTATGTGAGACCAGTGTTTGGCCATCTTAGTAAAACAGTGTGCTTGGTGTGATGCTGTAAACTAAGGGTGATGTTAGAGGTGTGCCAGGGCTGGTGGTAGCGTGTGATTTGATAACTTCCATCTTCCTTCCTGGGGATCTGAGGAATGGTTACAGAGATCTGCAGGGTGGGGGGCAAGGAGAAGGGGCCAGGCTCTTGTCAGTGGTGCCCTGGGATAGGACGAGGGGCACTGGGCACAAACTGGAACCCAGGGAGTTCCACCTCAACAGGAGGAGAAACTTCTTCCCTGGGAGAGTGGCAGAGCCTGGCCCAGGCTGCCCAGAGAGGTTGTGGAGTCTCCTGCTCTGGAGCCTTTCCAGCCCCCCCTGGCTCTGTTCCTGTGTGGGCTGCCCTGGGTGACCCTGCTCTGGCAGGGGGGTTGGACTTGATGGTCTCCAGAGGTCCCTTCCAGTCCCTCCCGTTCTATGATGCTCTGATTCCTGGGTTTATTTCTTTTTATTTAGCATCTAAAGCTTGCTAACTGAGCAGAGCAGTGTGGAATGGAAGGGGGTCTCTGTAAGAGCTGTGGTTTTTCTTTTTTTATAAACATGTATAATTGCTTTCTCCTCAGTAACTATCACTGCTTCTGGTTTTTTTATTGTTGTTCTTTTGGTAAGCAGCAGTGGCTGGAGCACTCTGGTGAGTGCAGTGTAAGTACTGGGGCCATTAGGAAGAGTCTTGAGGTGTCAGTGGTGACACCTGATAGACTGTGGAGCGAGGAGAGCGCTGTCTGCTGCCTGCTGTGCTTGCAGGTGATGCAGTTGTGTTTCGTAGGCACCTCATCTTTTGGTGATGTTTTGTTTGATTGGTTTTTTTTTTGTTATTTTTCTTATAATCTTGGGCAGCAGGATGCCTTTTTATAAATGAACTTATTTGATATCTTTTGAAATGATATGGGATGAAACCCCCATCTCACTTGGAGGCTTTTCCTCTGTAGCTGCCGTTAGTGGAAACACTGCTGAAAAGTCATCATGTAAAGTCTTCTGGAATGTCCATCAGGGCTTTTTAGGGGGGCTCTCCCCTCCAGTATGTTACCCTGTGACTGTTTCAGTCTAGATGTAGGTCTTCATCTGTTTGACTTGTACTACTGTTCCTAACAGCCTTCTCTTTAGCAGTTCAGCAGACCTCCTCTGATGGTTCACAGGACCAGCGTGGTCATGTGCCATCCCCTGCCGTGCTGTACTGACAAGGCTCTGGTTGGTAACACAGCAACTCGTGATTTTGGGGAGTAGTAACAAGAAATGGTAACAGGAGCTCAAGAGTTAACTGCAGCGGCTCAGAAGGAGCTAGGTGAAGTATGGTGATTGAGCAGCCACTCTGGTGGACAGAGGGAAGGGAAACCCAAGACTAGATTGTATCGGGTAAAGTAATTTTTTTTTAATGGCAGAGCTGAGAAATTAATACTATTGCTTAAGGCAATGGGAAGGGTTTTTTTGCCTGGAAATCTGCACAGGTGTGGAACTCATATGCAGCAAGTGTGGAACAAACCCTGGAAAAGGAGATAAGATATTCACAGTGGAATATGATTGGGCTGAAATTTGCTATGAGAAACCATAGGCTGTAAATTACAGAAAGATTTTAATCAGAGGATTGTGGAAGAGTCTTCCAAAAGGAGTAATCAACACAAAAATACCCCCTAACTTTACACTGAACTGACAAGCTGGGTTTGGTTTGGTTTGGTTTGGTTTGGTTTGTTTGCCTTTTTTTATTTGTTGTTGATTTGTGTTGTGGGTTTTCTTTGTTGGTTTGTTGTTTTGATTTTTTTAAATAAACTAAGCAATGTGATACCTGGAGTGGCAGAAGGCTAAACTTTGACTCAGGAAACCCCTTTGAGAACTGTGTTTTTGTGACCTTCTGCTTGTACCATTCATCAAACTGCTGCAAAGCTTTTTGTGGATCGTGGGTTATTGGTGACGGGGCCGGGGGAGAAGGTGAGGGGTGTCACTTTAGTTTACAAATGAGTTCCTCTGAGATTTAGACATCTCTAATATTTGGTGACTTTGTTTCTCGTGCCAAATTTTACCAGACCCGTGGAGCTGCTGCCTGGTGCCACCTCCCAGGCTGGGGCCTCTCCAGGCAGCAGGTTGAGAAACCTGGTTATATCCTGAATCTGCATTTCAGGCTGAAGCAGGAGGTGGACTGGGTGTGCCTGGAACAAGCATTTGTCTTCACCGAGTCTGTATTATTTTCATCTTCTGTTAAGCCTTTCTCTCCCTTGTGTCACTCAACTATACTCCAGGCAGTGATTAAAATGGGGCGTTCCAGCAGAGTAACAGCAATGGAACAATTTCACATTTTCCTTCCTTGATGAGCCCTTAGCTGTGTTAATGGAAGCCCTGACTAATATGGTGTGAATTAAGCAGCATGTCTTCTGCTGCTATCGCTGGTGAGTGCTTGCCTGTGAAATGTTTCATCTCAGGTGGTCCACCTGGTTTTCTCAGTTTCAAAAAGTAAAATTTGCAAAGTAATACGGCTCTTAAAAAGCAAAGCAAAACAAACCCTAAAGAGCTACCAAAAAGAAGAAGAGTTAAAAAAACCAAACCAAACCAAAACCAACTTTCTTTGAACAAATAAACAAAGTTTGAAACTCCAGATTCTCTTGGTATGTGCATCTTTGGGAGCCATGTTGTGGAAAGGGTGATGTCACGGTGGTGGTCTGCACGCTGCTGAGGGTCACTGATCCGTGGAGTCTTGGACGGCACGGCGAAGCGCTTCACTTCCTCTGTTGAAAAATCTCCTTTCCAAACACATGATGTCAGGAAGCTTGCTGTAATGGCTGGAAGGTGGAATCTGAATCCGTTTGGGACAGCTGAGCAGAGTTTTGTGAGCACGGAAAGAAAAACTTCAGTCCCCATAATATATAGTTATGTATTTAATGTTTTTTTGTACTGTCAGTGGAAATAAGAAACGCAAGCGAAATTCATTGGTAAGAGACAAGGTCTCTATATGAGCAAGACTTAACTAAATATGCTGTTCATCTCTTTTGAAATCGTAAAAAGAATGTCATCATTTTTTTTTCCAGCAGACTTGCCAGAAATTACTGTTTACTTGAGTGTACAATGCAAATAAAAATTGCCATCTTGCCCATTTTTCTGCTTTGCCTCTCACGGCGGTGTTGGTGCTGCGTGGGGAAAGCAGATGTGTCAGATGGCAGCTCACAAGGGTCTGTGGCATCTCGTTTCCTTCTCTGCCTCTGATTGAAAGCTGCCACCGCTGCGGCTCTCGGCAAAATTTATGATGGATTGCGTGCCCGAGCCCCGTTCCCAAAGCACAGCTGATCCTGCAGCTCCACTGGCAGGTGCTCAGGCGGGCGAAGTTGCTGCAGGGAATGATCTAGTGCTGCCTGACTGTATTTGATGAATGTGTTCAGGACTTTGCTCTGATCTTTATTTTTCCTGGCAGGGTAAGAGTTGGAGAATTCAACAGTTGTTGGGATTACATTTTTTGTTGTTGTTGTTGTTGCTTTTTTTTTAATGTTACTCAGCTTTAGAAGAATGTAGCTAATTAAATGAATTCTTTTGCTGCCAGGGTTTACTATGGATCAGGGCTAAACCACCCGAAGTTTGAATGAGGCAATTAGCTCTGAAGGTTGGATCTAGAACAGTTAATAGGGCATTTGCTCTTCCGCGCGCTGTCGGCTGGAGAGGGTGCCCTCCAGTACCCACGCAGCCAAACCTGAGGTGTTCTGCAGGAGGAGTCATTCACAGACCCGAGCTGCCCGTCGGGTTTAATTGTTGCATCTCCCCCTGCGTGTCCTTATCCTTTTCATGCTCCCGGCAGCTCGAGGCCCGTGCTCATTATGTTAATCAATCCCTCTTGTTTCCACGCAGAAGTTAATTGTCAGCAGTTCTCTGGGATATGTTTCCGTTTAGACCCTCTGTGGTTTCTGATGAATTACACAAATTCAACCTATTCGAGTTGCAGACATCGTAAGCTCTTTGCACATGGGTATAGCTGAAGTAAGTTGGTTAAATGCATCCTGGTAAACTTCTTTTCCTGGTTTTACGAGCTACTACTCGTATTCATTTTTGGGGAGTAAGTGGAAGCTAGTGTTCATTTTTGTAAGTTGTCCTTCTTTTTCCCTATTCGAGGTATGTACCCTCCTGTGGAAATAACTTACTGTGCGGTGGCGAGGGAAAGTTACAGCTTTAGGAAAAGTAATCTCAAAACGTCGTGCACTTTTTGTCTTTACCAGCACTTCCATGGACACGTGAAGGCAAAGGAGGGGTAAATGCCCTTTATTATCAGCAGATTTTATCAGGCGTAGGAAATCTTTCCCATTAATAAATCAAACTCAAGTTTATAGTTCTCCAAAGTTGTTCGGTGATGAATGTTCAAAGAAACAGAAGGTCTGTGTGAAATGGATTTGTGGATCTTATTTTATTTCCAAAGGTAGTAACATTTTAAGTGGGGGACAAAAATTAAGTGTGTCCTCTAGCTGCCATTTTCCTTTGGTGTCGGTGGAGAGAGCAAAGCTTTGTGCCACGTAGGAGCCTTGAAGATGTGACCATCACCCATGCCTGGGTGAGGACACGAAGGGCGGTGTGAAGGCATCACCAGTGTCCGTGCCCCTGTGGACTCCACAGAGCAGGAGTCGAGTGGGGCTCCACTGCTGTTCCACAATGATGTTCTTGTCTTGAATGTTTAGCCACCATCTGGGCTGATGTTTTAAGATTTTTTTTTTTTTTTCTTGTAATTCCCAATGTCCTTGGCCTGGCCCCATGGTACTCAAGGCCTCCCTGGCTTCAGGTGGGAGATACTTGCAAGGAGCTATTCACAGGCTATTTGTACATTTTTTTTTTCTGGAATAACTTTCCTTCCTTGCTGTCCACAGCTGTCTCTCTGCTCAGCACTGGTTTTCTGTTACTGGTTAGTTTGCTGAAAGCCATGGTGAAGATCAGTGGACTTGTAGGATGCCTGGAATTTCATTTTGCCTTTTTGCCACGTTATGTTAACTGGGAAACCCACACAGGTTATCTCCTTTTCTTTTTCCTCAGTTTTGTGCTGAAAAGGGAAGATCAATCGTGTATTCAGATTTTCTTGAAGCAAATTCTGACATTCTTCTGTAGTACCAATTCTGTTAGCTGCTTTGGGAGGATGCTGCAAGTTCTGGATGTAGGCTGATAGTGCTGCAAAAGAAGAAGCATTTGTGGAGGTCTTGAGGTTTTCGTAATGTGTTGGGTTTTTTTACAAGGGCAGTTGTATCACTGGAAAAACGGGGGGTGCTAGATGAGAACATAGTATTGTATGGAGGGTAGCAGAGGAGTCTGCAGTTCAACCCCCACTTCATTGTAGCATGACTCCTGAAAGGAGGCTGCAGAGAGGGGGGGTCGGTCTGTTCTCCCAGGCAGCAAGTGACAGAACAAGAGGAAAGGGCCTGAAGTTGCACCCTGGGAAGCGTAGACTGGAGAGGAGGAAGAATTCCTGTCCTGAGCGGGTTCTCAGGCACCGGGACAGGCTGCCCAGGGCACTGCTTGAGTGCCCGCCCCTGGAGGGGCTGGAGAGTCGTGTAGACCTGGTGCTGAGGGACACGGTTCAGTCAAGGTCTTTGCAGCGTTAGGTTAACGATTGGACCAGAGGATCTGAAAGGCCTTTTCCAGTCTAGGAAATCCTGCGATTCTGTGATGATCAGTTTCTATAGGGGAAAACCCCCAGGCTTTGAACAAAGCTAAGGAGCTTTCTCAGGACTGGACTCTCGGTTCAGCACAGGCTCCTGCGAAGCAGCAGTGCCCCTGAGCTGGGCTGTGCAGAGCAGGTTAGTGCTGGGGTTCTCTGGTGGAGCAGAGCTGAAACTGGGTGTTGTGCAATGACTCCCTTTGACCTTGGAAAGAGTTTCACACCGCTGTTTATTTTTTTATTTAAAATCATGCTGATACTACCTGCAGGATGGCAGAATGATTCCTGAGGACACGTGCTCTATGTGTCTTGGTTTTCATTTGTAGTCTGGTTTGAGACTGCAAGGAACCATCTGTAAAGGAGTTTGCACACAATAATTGGGGCTGTTAGCCCCAAAACTTTCTGACAGGTAGCAAGGCTTTATTCGTAGGTTTTAGTAGATGAAGAGTCTGTTACATCCTTTGGTATTTTATTCCAGATTATATTTATTCTGCCTTTTATTTCTGTGCTGAACACTGATTTCTAGCCAGTGAATCCAGCCTTACTGGCTTTTTGTGTGTTGCTGAGAGATCTGCTCTTTAGGTAACAAGAGCTACAGAGATGATGGAGGGGCTGGAACATCTCTCAGGANGAGGTCCCTCCCAACCCCTGCCGTGCTGTTTCGATGATAGTTGTGGGCAGAGGCCTTCTTGCCCCTCAATAAGTTGAGCTCCATTAGGACTACTTTTTGTTATTATTGTTTGTATGACTACAGCACCTGACTGCCTAAGGCTCTGCTTACATGAAGTGTTAAGCCTGGGCTTGAGCTCTGGGCTTTGGCAGCGAGCCTGCTGAGCCACTGCTGCTGAGGCTGGAGCCCAACTGCAGCGTGCTCCTCTCTGCTCCTGTGAGGCAGAGGCCAACGTCAGCTCTGCAGCAGGTCTGGTAGTGCTGCTGTCCTGGCAGTCCTGGAAACCTGCCTTCCAGGAGTAGGAGTGAAGAGGAGAGCACCATTCGCTTCTGGAGTTGTGCCTGTGACAAGGGGATCTGTTCTTGCAGTGTGCTGAGCCAGAGGAGAACGGGCCTTGCCAGGCTCCCCCTCCATTAGCTGGTGAATTTAGGGCCTGGGTTACGGGATGCTCCCCTGAGCTTTGGCAGGCACAGTTCTCATGAGCTACAGTGCCTTCGGGTGGGGGAACCAGTCTCCTCTCTTAGGATCTGGGCATAAATACAGGAGGTGACTCCTGACCTCAGAAAAATGAGAGCACCTTGTGCGCCGGGGGATGTGTGTCAGTGTTACTGGTCCCGTGTCGCAGCATTGACAGCCTGGAAACGGTCACCTTTCTCTGAGTGTAAGGGTAACAGATTTCTTTTATTAAAAAGAAAGAAACAAAAGAAGACAACAGAGCCTAACCCCACATCCTTTAGCAGATGCTGGTAGGTCAGAGAGCTGGCATCCTTTACCAGTGTAAGGCAGAAGTAAGTTTGTAAGAGCACGGCGAGTGGAAGGGGTGGGCTTTTAAAAGGAGGGTGAACAACTTGTGCTCAATGTGACAGAAAATGGAACCAGTGAAGAAGGGGGATGTGGTCGGAGGAGGAAGCTGGGAAAATGCCTTTTGGAGTACTGTGTATGTAGGACAAAATGGCACTAGCCGGAGCCAAAGCAGAAGGTGAATTGCAAAGCTTATGTCCCAGACCAGAAGTTTTGCGGCTCAGTAAGTGTCATAATATCAATGTCCTGCTTTGAAAACATTCTTCATAAGCTTCTGAACTTGTGTTCATCTCTAAACTTGTGCTTTTAGTTGCTGATAATATTAAATTACCCTTTTCCACCCCACGTGTCAGTTTGAGCAGTAGGTAACGAGACTTCCTCCTGGGAGGAGACAGGATGCCTTCCAGGCTTGAATATCTTTCCTGTTCCTAGCTTATATGTATGTAAATTAAAAAATACTGATTTTGGATGGTAGCTCTCGAGATAGAAAGATAATCCAAAATGGTGTTTTCATTGTATGATCCCATCTGATACAACACATAGGATGAGCCATGTGATGGGACTGAGGTTAAGGCTCCTCCCCAGCTTCTGGCATCTTTCTTCCAGCTTTCTCTGAGAAGATCAACAGGGATGCTGACAGGTTACATATGTGAAGGCATTCACATTGCCTTAAGGTATCCTCACCTGATGAATTCAGGGCCATCCAAGAAATCAGAAGAGACTCCCTTGGCTCCAGACTTAGACCTTTCTGTCAAAAAAAAAAGAGAAATAAAGAAAAAGCCTTATTCACATTGCACACTGTCTTTCAAAACAAACAAACAAAACAAACCAACAAACCCAAAACTCTCTTCCATCTTTTGATGAGAGGTGGCTGCTGGATTGCAGCTTGAGGGGCATCCTGTGACTCCACTACCCTAGAAGAGCCGTGACAGTGGTGGTCTGCAGCAAACTGGCTGCTGCAGGGTGAGTGCATCGTAGGAAAATGCTTCTTGTCTGCTAACAAAGTCCTAAATCATGATTTCCTTCTGAATCTCACTAGCGGGGACATTACAGAAGCAGAGTGGGAATCCCCAGCCAAGGGCAGCCATTTCAGTTGGTAGCTAACAAGATCCTACAGACATCAAAACCCAAATGAGGTTCCCTGCTCCAGTTACAGCAACAGCCTGAGCTTCAAAGAGGTCACAGGTGTGGAAATTGGAGGACTCTTAATGGAGACCGAGATAAAAAGGGATTCTCTAAAGCCTTGGATGTAAGTTTCTGATCTGAAGGGTGGTGAGTAATGCAATTGCTAGGAGGTATCTTTGGCTTTGCCTGGAGCATGCTAACAAGCAATCAAACACTTGCCCACAGCCAAACTGTTCTTTCCCTTTCCACTCTTTAGAATAATAAAAGCATTACGCACAAACCCCGCTGTTAATGCAACATGTGGGTGAAGTTCCAGGCTATTGTGTATAAAACTCAGTCTAATTCCAGCAGTAATTATAACTTGTTCCTCTCACCCCGGTTGTATGGTGACACTGAAGGAAGTGATGCACAGTTCTCTGTTTGTGCATGTGTTAATTTCAGCTGAGTGGAGGAGCAGAATCCACCTAATCTCTTGATTTTTAATTTTTTGATATTTTTCCCCCCTCTTCCTGTCAAAGTCTCCACTGCCATACTGTGCAGCTGGAAACTTTGAGCATTTAACTTCACTCTTTTGGCTGTCTTCGGTTCTGCCAGGGGCCGACTCGACCGCTGGTGGATATTTTGCTCCTTTTCTGTTTATAATGCAATCTGACATTTGTTTTCCTCTTTCTCTTGAGGCTGATTTTCTTCAAATTAGAGATTTCCTTGCAACACATGTTTTCTCATTTTCTAGTCTGCAGTTTTTGAGGCCATCAGCAGTTTAAGCTGTGAGGTCCTGCCCTTGTCTATACTTGATAGAAAAAGCATAGCAAACACCACTAAAAATTCATCATGTGCTGCCAGCTATCTGTATAACCGTGCTATCTCCTGTTTGAACAGAAGGGATCCAGCAATTACTGCTGAATAGAAAAGAGTTTGTACCATTGCCTTTGGAGGCAGGGTGTGAGAAAGTCCAAGGCTTTTTATTTATTCTGGTATATTACACCATATAATTGCATCCATCTTTTGATCTGTGGTATGAATTAGTTCCATTGAAAACATGTTTTCTATTTTTAAACCGGTTGTCTTGAGCTGAGTTCTTGAAGCGTTCTGCTCTTTGGTCTTGTTTTTTGTGTAGATTTTCCATATTGTGCTGGGTTTAATATAATTGTTGACGTGTTGGGTTTGAGTTTTTCCTTTACTTGAGTGTTTTTCTCTATTTTGTAGAAATCTCTTGATGTTTTATGTTGCAGTGTTGTATTTATCCAGCTTGAGTGGGTAAGTTGCCTTACAGCTGAGCATTTTACAGTTTGGAAAGTTAGATGGTGGAGTGCTGCAAGCTGGGGTTAGAAAGGGAGAGCAGAGATTTGGAAGCCTTAAGTGCAGTGTCTCTTCACGTGGCTTGACTGGGAGCCCAGGGCTGCATCCATGGGCAGTAGGGACAAAGAAACATCTCCTTGATACTTGGGTCGCAGGTGGGATGATCTCTCCAGGGCCTGTTTTTTTCCACTGATCAGCCCCCAAGTCTAGATTCTGAACTTGAGTGCATAAATTGCAAATCTGAGGTTAAATGGGATCGCTGAGGCCCAAATGTCACTCCCAAGGAGTGCCATATTTTCCTTGTCTTTTGTGTGGCTCTTGTGATGTTCTCAAAGCACATGAACTGTGCTAGCAGCAAGTCACCTGAGTAGCGTGGCTTTTCTCGTGTTTCCCAGCCCAAAGTCATTTGCTGTTCTCTGTTACGTGGCCGATGCCAGNTGGCCCGGGCTGCCCAGAGAGGTTGTGGAGTCTCCTTCTCTGGAGCCTTTCCAGCCCCCCCTGGCTCTGTTGCTGTGTGGGCTGCCCTGGGTGACCCTGCTCTGGCAGGGGGGTTGGACTCGATGGTCTCCAGAGGTCCCTTCCAATCTCCACCATTCTATCATTCTCTTATGCTTGATGGTATTTTCACCTGGTCTGTGCAGTGGCTTCTGTGGTAGCGCCCTGGTCTGTGACGAGGGCCCCTCTGTCAAAAAAGTAGCCAACAAAACAGCATGGATCAAGTTTGTCAGAGCAGGAAAATGCCAGAAATTCCAAGCATTTGTTTCATACCCCATGTATGAGATGGTCCTCCACGAGTCAAGACCCTTGTTGTGTCCTTCCTGGGGTTGTGATGAGTGTCGAGAGCACACTCGTGCGTGCCTTTGTCTTTCTTTGCCGTGGTTCTGCTTGGGGTGTGTGCTTTCTGGGTTTTTTTAATCAGTTCATGTTGATTCTTATCGTCTGTTTGTATAATAGTTTGGGGTTGATGTAATCATTGTTCCATGTATTTCATTAAGAGATGTGTGTGTGTACTTAGGTGTTTGCATAATTCATGAAGTCAAGTATGTTCACATACCCCTGCTAGCACGTGAGCGCGCGTACCGAGCGCGTTCTCCTCTTTGTATCCCTGGCTCACTGGAAAGGTGTGCTGTGTTTATTTGGGGTGTATATATGTAAAAAACCCACAAGCTCTACCATTTATTTTCTTTCTTCTACACCCACCCTAAAAACGTAAAGAAAAACACACACTTCTGCTAGGCTTCTAGGATAGTTTATTTTTTCATTCAGCCATTAGTTTATTCGTTCAGGAGTTGTACACTGGGAAAAAAAAAGTGCATCCATTAGACAGTGAGGGCTTTATTTATGAGGGGGGTGGTGTTTCAAAGGGGAGGCTGTCAAGTCCCAAAAGAGCCTTTCATGGTGTATTCTCAGCGTGCTTCTGAGGCCACTGCTCTGCTCATCAGGAGGAGAGGCAGAAATGTGGGCTTTACAGAGCAACTGTGTGTTTCACTGGTCCCTGCGCTCACTGACGTTTATTTACTTATTGGGAGAGTAAATGGGTAGAACAGATGGCAACCAGACATTTGGTGGTTCTGTTCCCGTATGCTCCTCAGGGGTCTTGCATTCAGTTTTTGCAAAAAGCTTGTCCTATAGTGAGGAGAGAAAACTCAGCAGCGTGTTCACGACTATGAAACGCTGGTTGGGTTTGTGCCGTAGCGACAGATTAAAGCACTTCCTGAAACGTGCAAAGATTACAAGGTTTGTTTTACAAGTCCAGGTATTTGTTCCTTAGGATAAGTCCATTGCTGTGTCCGTCCCTTTTTGTTATGCTTTCCTGTTTTCACCACCGGAGTGAATGCACTGAGATGTGAAGCCAGCCATCTCTTCCTCCTACAGACTGAGTCTGAAAAGTACGGGCCTATTTCCATGGGGCTTGGATACCTGTGGGCCTTCTCTGCAAGTAGTATCACTTTCCTGCTCTTGTAAAAACAGAACAATTTTGCAGGATGTTCCAGGATATTGAATAGATGTTTTTCACTGTTTACTGTTAGGAAGCAGATTTGCTTCCATACCAAGTGGAATTCTTTTTTTTTTTTACTTTCTTTGTATGCACTGGAAGGATAGAGCAGGGCTGCCCCGGAGTGCTGGGCAGCTTGCTTTAGTGGGTTGGGTTGTTTTTTTTCTCCCCAATGTGTGCATGTTGTTTGTTTTAGAGAAGTGATAATTAAAGCACTTCTCCTGGGCAAAACCCTAATATAAAGTACACAGTTTGAAAATACACTGAGAGAGACGACGCGAGACGGGTTTCGAAGGTGTAAAATCTGCAGCCTGCACATCGTTCCTTCCTGGAAAGCAGCCAGGTGTTTGTCAGGAACGAGGGGAGAAGCCAGATGAAAAGTGAAGAGCTTGACCTTTTGCACGGCGTGCCAAATCAGCAGCTCTGTTTGTGACATGATGAATTCCAATGACTTATTGGTAAACACATGAAACGGCGGAGTGTTTGTAGGAGAACCTGTCAAATAATGTCCATACCACACCTACCACGGGGGATCTCCTCCTATTAGATAAAGCCTGCAAAGCAAACCTTTCTGTAATCAGAGGACAGTGATGAACTAGTTTGCTTTGAGCCAAGAGTTTTCAAAAGTAGAATTACTGACCCTCCCTGAGTTCATCCACTTGGGTTTTACCAAGTATCTTCTAGTACCCTTCTTATTAAATAATGTCTTTGTAAAAGATAAAAGTAGGAAGCCATCTCATCCTTTGCAGGAAGGCTTACCGTGGTAAATGGCAGCCCAGAAAGTGGAAATGGTAAATGTCAAGAAAGAAACACTATCTCCTCCAGACGCGTTTAGAAGGTTGATCATTAAAAATAATAAAGTGGAAACTTGCTACTTTTCTGTAGCCCATGCTGCACAAATATTATGTTAGGATTAGTTTAACTGAAGATAATTGCCGAACTAGGAGATTCTTGGCAGTATATTCCACAACCCATGTGAAATGCAGAAAGTTGTTTCAAAGTGAAGAGTTTTTAGGCAGTGTATTGACAGTGTGCCCGGTTAATATGTGACAGTGTTTCTGTGATATGTGCAGCAGTTTGCTCAAATACTTTGTGAGGCACTTTGGAATCCTTTGAGATCAAAATTAAATACAAGGCTGTTATTAAATAGGACCTGACTTCCTCTTCTTTTTTGTATGGGGTATTGCTGGTTTTAGGAAATGTATTTCTAAACCGAGCCCACCCTCGCAGTGCAATTACGGAGTAAATCACATCCTAGATAGTCTTTGCTTTTTTTTTTTCTCCCCCCCAATAAAATAACATAGTTTAAATATCTTTTCCAGTGGTTTGTAGCCAGATGCAAAGTCAGCTAAAAAAGCCTCCTTCAGAAAGATTTCTTTTCTACATCATTATGTAACTAAAAGTAGCTGTTGTAAATACTGCAGAATTTCACGACAGTCTCGAAACCTGCGGCTTCTGCGTCCCAGTTCCTTCCCTTAGGAGCAGATGATGGCAGTTTAGATGGTCACCTGTTCTTTATGGTCCAGAGCTAGATAAGCATTAACCAATTCAGTAACAGCAGGACACACGAAAAGTGAACTGGTAAAAACCAGTAACTGTTTTAGCAGAGTCTGGCAGACCCTGTGTTTTTGAAGTAAAAAAAACAAACCAAACAACAAAACCAGTTACAGATCTATTTCTTGTTGAGTCCTCAAATGCTGTGTCATATGTGGTCATTTGTATCTCTGAAGGGTTTGGGTTGCTTTGTTTGTTCTCCTCTGACAGACGGATGTCTTGGTGTTGAGCTGCGATCTGATCACGGATGTTGATTTGTATAAAGTCGTGGATCTCTTCCGGACACATGATGCTACTCTCTCCATGTTGATGAAGAAAACTCATGAACCCACAGAAGTGGTACCAGGACAGAAAGGGAAAAAAAAGCCAGGTATGTAGAGAGGAATACTTGTATTTATTTGTTAATGCATGGTAGAGAAATCACGCTAAGTATCAATCTCAGAGCAAAAGAACTAGAAAAGGTACAGATCCCCTGTTTTTCCTTCCGTTCCTGATGGGGGTGTGACTTGGTTTTTTCCAGCTCAGAATTAAGTATTAGACTCATGTAATCTTGCAGGCTCTGATCCAAAGCTCACAAGAGTTAAGGGAAAAGCTCCAGGTGACTTCAGTGAGTTTTGGACCAAACCCTAAATTTTTGTTACATATGAACATTCAAACCGTTAGGTTTTCCGAGAGCACCGAGCATCAGCCAGACTGGAGCTGGGAATTCTACCACTGAGCGTAGGGCCCAGCGTCGGGCAGGTAACAAATGCTTCTAGAAATTCTCCCTTCTCATGGTATGTGCTGAATTACTCTTCTGAGATCCCATCCAGAAGCCTTTTGGTAGGCAAAACTCCCACTGATTTCAAGGACTTGGTTAGATGCTTATCTTGTCCCTCTTACCATAATATCTTAGTGCCTTGTAATCTTTAATGTAGCTGTTCTCACAACACTGCTGTAAGGCAGGGCAGGGCTATTACTCCCATTTTACTTACATGCTAAAAGTACTGAATACCATACGGTTGTTCCCATCCCATGCCTCTCAGTTTCTTTCAAAGCTACCTGTTCAGTTGCCGAGCCTCGATTCCTGCCAGCGTAGTGGCTCCTGGTCCGTGAGTAAAGCTCAGAGGCATTACAGTAATACAGATAAGGAAGTGGAGCTTCAAACTGTTTGAGAGAGGAGTGAAATGCAAGCCAGCGGGTGGACTACGTGTGCGTCTGAAAGTGGAGGAAATGTGTTTTTAAAAGAAAGCTCTGCATTAAAAGTTTTTCTGGAGCAAAGTGTGAGGTTGGAAGGGCTGAAAGCATTTAGGGCTTGGACCCTCAAACAGCTCTGAACCCTCTTGTTTTGAAAAGGCATTCTAAGTGATAATGGCACATAAAATATTGTCAAGAGCACTGCTACAGGCACGGAGTTGAGCATTCAGGAGTTAGAAACTAGTGGGTCTGTGGTAAACAGGATCGAGCTGCCCGGCACATGAGCTCCGAGCACAAAGGGCAGGGGTGAACAGGCCCGTGGAGATAAACCAAGATTGTCTGAAGACTGCTTGCAAATGTGAACACATCAGGTTGCACATGCAGTCTTAATTTGCTTGCTTTTTTTTTTAATGTCTGTGCTTGACTTTGCAGCATAACTCTTCCTACATGACTTGTTAAAATTTGTCAATGATTTCTCAGATCTGCAAAAGACCAAACTTGAAAACATGACAATTCCATTATGTGGAAGTGTTTTAACACCCACGGTGCTTTTCGGTGGGGCTGGGTGCTAGGGTCTCCCCTTCAAAACCACTCTGCTTGAGTTGTCATGAATAACTCTAAGAGGTTGTTTTCTGTGAACTACCTGGGATGAGACATGGACCCTAGCAGACCTCTTTCAATCATCTGCTAAAAGCAGGGGTGTGCCAAGATGGGAATTTTGGGTTCTCCACCAGGTTCTAGAGAGGGACAGTACATCTGAGGGAGCACCAGACCCTCCTGCCTTTCATCCTGCTTGACTGAATGCACCCTGTTGCTGTCAGCATTGTCCTCCCTCATCCCCTTCTCTTTTCCCATGCTGGCATTTTGCCACCACCAGCCTCCATTCTTGTTCTCTTTGCTTCGTCTTCTCCTTCAAGGATCCTTATTAAGAGTCCAGCTTCTCTTTCTCATACATTACTCAATTTCTTTCACTATCAGTCCCTGTTGTGCTTTGACTTCTCATCTTGACCTGCTTCATTTTTCTGCCCATAGTCACCTCTTTTCTTCCCTTCTGATTCCTCTCTCTACAGTCCTGTGTCCTTTTATGGACAGTCCTCATTTTCACCAGTTCTCAGGGACTGCTTTCTCTCCCTTCCAGCCTGTCTTGCAGAGTCCTTATTTTTATGTTTTTATTCCCCCTCACCCTTGTGAGCTTATGAGTTTATCTCTCTGTAAAAACAGCTTGCAGAACCACAACAGATCAAGCTCTTTCCCCTGCAGCAGCCATCACAGAGAGGCTGGGGAGCTGTGTGGCTTGTGTGCCTTGCTCGTACCAGCTGATGGTACAGAAGACATTAGATGGCACCTGCTATTTGATCACTTCTAGGAGCTGAGGATTAAACCAACCATTCCTTAAGAACAAAAGGCACAGAGCTTCTTGCAGCAAAAATAGAAGTCCTGGAGAAGCACATGAGCTGCAGGTTTTCAGAGATTTCTGTGGGAGTCAGGTGGCAAAAAAGACATTCCTGATACACAGGTCAGCAGTGCTTCCTGAACATCACCCGGAGTACCAGAGCTGTTCAAGGGAAGGGCCACCTAACCAGTTTTGTGAAAGGCTTTGGGGTTTTTTTGGTTTTGTTTTTGTTTTTTTTTCTCTTTAGCCTTGGAAGCACCTGAACTGATTTTACTGAAGTTTTTTAAACAGTCCTCTTAAGGCAACCTGGCATTGGAAATTTCATCCCAAACAGTTAAAATTTGATGAATCCTAAAATGATAGATCAGTAGGGGCTGGAAGGGACCTCTGGATACCATCAAGTCCAACCCCCCTGCCAGAGCAGGGTCACCCAGGGCAGCCCACACAGGAACAGAGCCAGGGTGGCTGGAAAGGCTCCAGAGCAGGAGACTCCACAACCTCTCTGGGCAGCCTGGGCCAGGCTCTGCCACTCTCCCAGGGAAGAAGTTTCTCCTCCTGTTGAGGTGGAACTCCATGGGTTCCACTTTGTGCCCATTGCCCCTCGTCCTATCCCAGGGCACCACTGACAAGAGCCTGGCCCCTTCTCCTTGCCCCCCACCCTGCAGATCTCTGTAAACATTCCTCAGATCCCCTCTCAGGCTGCTCTTCTCCAGGCTCAACAGCCCCAGGGCTCTCAGCCTTTCCTCCTAAGAGATGTTCCAGTCCCTTCAGCATCTTTATAGCTCTCTGATAGAGCTCATAAGCACCTGAAGACAAGCTGGGAACATGGAATGTGTTAGGCAGCTTTTCATAGCATGTGGCACTACCAGCTGCTCTGCAGTGTGATGTGTGTGTGTCTCTAGGTACTTGCACTGTACTGTCCAAGTGTTAATACTCCAAAAAGGATCCTTAGTCGTGCCATGTTACTAGATCTATTTGGAGCTTTAGTTGTTGTTTCACTGTTCCTACTAATTCAGTTTTTGAGAAGGAGCAACAAGACTTTCATTTTGCCTATGTCAGTACAGAGCTGTTGCTCTCAGGATATTATTGAGCATTCCAGGACTGTGATATGAGATACATTGGCTTTTGTATTTAGGGGATTGTATATTGACAATATTAATCACATCAGCTTTTTTAATTGATCAATAAGAGACATGGCAATTAAAAAAAAAAGGCAAGCCCAGAGTGCTAGTGAATGGTAGTGAATGGTAACCCAAATAAACAGAGGAATTCAAACACCCAGAGTGGAGCCATGTGCTTAAAGATGACCTGCACTGGATTGAGTGGAAAAGAGTGTCTGAACCTTTCTGTGTATAAAGAAAGGCAGTAAAGATGGGGATGGTGACTCTTTCCTGCTTGTTTTTCTTGTCTTAAAGCAGCAGGCATGTCATCACTGGTGCTCTCTGTGTTTGCCAGAAGACCTCTTGGTGGTCTTGCAGGCTGCATCGTGTGAATTCTCTCCCTTTAATTGAAAGGGTGGGGATACTGAATCCTTAACAAAGGTGTCTTTTTCCCAAGTGTCAATTATTTATATTTGATTTAAAACTATTTTAGAAAATCTGAATGAAAATTATTTCTTCTCACTGAATTGCTCAGCTTCCATTCTCTTGTGCTGTGATTTCTTTAGGTCACTGACGAGGGTCTAACATCCACAGTAATTAAATGGCAATAGCTGTGGCAATTCTCAGTCATGAGGAGGCAAAATACATCCTGCATCCCAGTTTTACACATCAAACAATTTTTTAGTTACCTTCACAGCAGCTTTAACATTTTTCTCATACTTTCCTTGCAGGGATTTTTAAACTAGTTATGTGTTTATTCTTCCATCTGTTTTGTCCTCACTAAGTAATGCCAGTGTGAGCTGAAGCAGCACTCTTGTACCTCTGAGTTTTAGTAATAAGTTTTGTCTTTCATAAACTACAGAACTAATGCTCTTAGTTGCCAGTATGGGGGAAAATCTGACTTGGCATCTGCTACAAAAGACAAACAAATAGAAAACAAACCCAAAACAACAACAGAGGAAAAAAAAAACCAAACAGTGACCAAAGAAACAAATAAACCAGAAAAAAACCAGGACTCTCAGAGGGTTTAACTGTCTGTTTCTTCCCTATCCACACAAGCAAGAAAAACTGATCTGGTGGCAGTCACGTACCTGGCCTCATTTTCATCAGGTTTTCTTTTTCCCTTTTCTCTTACTGCACAGAGCTTTGCTAGAGCAAAGGGTAGTATGTCACAGTAGGAACAGCTGGGAGATGGGCAGCCATGACCTGAACTTCGAGAGCAGTGTTGGTGCCTTGACAGAGGAAGATCAGCCACTGTTGTGTTTCTAGCCTGTCAGGGGACCTCAGTGAGGTGGCAGTGGCTGTGGTGATACAGCCCCACCTACTCTCAAACTTCATCACCCTCCTCAGCATGAGCATCAGCACTGCTTTCAAGACTTATTTCTGAGTGGTTTAGAGCCAGTGAGCTTTATGCTCATTGTCCCTCATTTGTCGTGGTGTTACAAGTTCAGGCTCATGTTTGTACTCCTCTGCTGTATGATTAATTCTGAGAAGGGATGGGGGGTTCCTGAGGAGGGTACGCTTGATCGCTTGGATCAAAGGCTGCCAGCAGAACTTTCAACAGCTGCATAGGTTTGGCTGTGTATGGATAGTGGTTATTGCTATGGTAACTCCAAAGGAACAGGGAAAAGTAAAATAAGGGATGGGGCCAACCTGGGGAACATAGGGTTAAAAACAGTGTGGCTGAGAAAAGATTTGAGAGAATTAACTACTTATGGAGCATACTGTTACTCCAGTGTGCTTAAAGGCTTAGAACTTAGGAGAGTGAAGATTTGCCAGTTTGGCCCCAAATAGTAGTATTTAGTGGGAGAAAGGAGGGGTTGTTGGAACTGTCCCCCGGCATTCCCCTAGAGCCTGTGTTCCTGCAGGGGTGATGGCTCAGAGTGCCACCACTGTGTTCAGATCTTGTGCAAAACTGTTCACACCAAACTGCTTTACCTTTCAGTAAAGTCCCTGTGGATGCAGTCCCTGATTACAGGCGGTGGGAGTTGCCACAGTAGGTGACTCTCAGGTACTCTCTGGGCTGGCAGGTTCATAACTGGATAGTTGAGCCAAGTTATCCCACCCAGTGGTAGGAGTCTCAGAATCCACACTTCTGTGTGTGTTCGTGTATGTGATTTAGGTTTTCTGCTGCTATCAGAAATAGGAGATCAGCTGCAAAGTAGTTATGTGTTAACTGAAATCATCATCCTCTCCAGACCACCTCATTCTAATGGGGAGTGATTTATGATGAGGAAGAAGAAATGGCTGGATTTGGAAGAGCTCTCTGCTTGCCTTGGGTTTGTTGTTGTGTAAATTCAGNTTTTTTTTTTTAATAAAAAAATAGAGGAGAAAAGCACAACTCAACATGGAGTGTTGCATGTCAGGACCTGCAGTTGGCATCTTCATTAAAAGGATGCAAAAAAGCTTGCAGGGCCAGAGTTTTGAATGTCCTGATACCTATCAGCTACCCAGACTGAAAAGAAGTGAATAAATATTGTGGATAACTTTTGCAAATTCATTGATTGAAACCTAGCATTGCATATTTTGGGGGTGGTTGGTGGTCCCCTTTGTCTTTCCAGCCTGCATTAAGTCAGAATTGTATCATGATTCTTTGATTTTCTACTTCAGTGGAGCAGCGCGACTTCATTGGCGTGGATGACACAGGAGAACGATTGCTCTTCATGGCCAATGAAGCTGACTTGGATGAAGAACTTGTCATTAAAAGATCCATCCTTCAGAAGTAAGCTTATGAGTCCTTGTAATAGAAACTGAACTGGGGATAGGGGAAAATAACTGTGGACTAAGAGTGATGGTTAAAGACAAAGTAGGATGAGAAGGGAAGAGGAAAAGTAACTTTTTGCAGTATTCAGGGAGAAGTGCTTTATCATTAATTACATCCTCACAACCAGTTGATAGGCTTACCCGATAGCCTTTATTGTGGAAAAATCCAGGGAAAGAAAAGGAGTGGGTGGAAAGGTAACTCTCCTTGAAGTGAAGCCAGTAGCACTATAGCTCAGATACAGCTTAGGTTGAGAGATTCAGAAGTGGTGGACCTATGCCCCTAAATGAAATGCCAGTTTCACTGGCTGAGTCCCAGATGGATTCACAGAGGATCTGAGAGAGGCTTTCGGGATTTCACTGAACTCTGCTGCATATAAGGCACAAAACCTCAGTTGTTTCTCCAGGCCCCAAATGATTCATTAGAGAATCCAGGTTATATCCACCATTAAACTACACTGGGGAGCTGGATGAATTTATTAACCACGCCAGACTAGCTGAGCTTCTTGCACAGTGTGATTCCTACCCATTAGGAGAAGGAAAGGTGGCTTGTTGCTCTTGTGCACAGTGATTTCAGTCCTCTCAGACATATGTTGTCTGACAAGTTCTGTGGAAAGCTGTGCTGGCTCCATGCGAGGCCAGCCTTTGTAGTCTGTCCCGGGCTGACAGTCAGAGTTTCACCTCTGTGAGATTAGACACCTGTGGGGCAGCCATCTGAGAGCTGGGAAATTCATCCATGTGGACTTTGTAAGTCAAGGATGTGAACATCTGGGGGCTGCTCTCAGATAAATCTCTTCTGTGAGAACGCCTCTGGTGCGTGCTGTAGGTGCAGTCTTGCCTTGAACATCCCACTGCCAGCTGCGAGGGAGGTGCTGCCTGCCCGTGGAAAGATGACCTCCTTTCTGCCTGGGTTTAAGGATTACTGTAGAGGGAAGGTGGTCAAGAGTGAGCCCTGTTAAGTGCTGTGATGGCAAGAGCCTGTCCCAGCATGTTCCCATTGGCTGCTGCTTGTTAGGGACCAAGCTGCAGACAAGCCTTCCGTACATCCACAGCAGCTGATCTGCATACTGTAGGACATTCAGCACGGGGGCAGTCTGTGGTTTTGTGCAAACAAAGGCTAAGAGATCTATTTTGGGCTAGGGAGGAATATTTTCTCTTCTGTTAGTGACAGGCTTGTCTCTATGGCTCTCTCACAGCGCTAGCGGGTGGCTGCGGTACAGTGGCTCGGAAATCACTGTAACGTGTCATCGTGGTTGACCTCTGATTTTACAGGTTCATCTAACCAGGGGATTCTCATTCCTGTTACCCTGTAGCCAAATTAATCAGGCTTTATCCCACGGGCCAAACTTTGCCTTCAGGAGCACCTGTTCAGTTCCATTGTCTTCAGATCTTCTTGAGCATAACTGGGACTTGGTAAACGTGGTGTTGGAGCTACACAGATGGGATAAAAATCTGTGTGTCTCCCTGTCTTTCTTACATTTCCATCTGCACGGCTAGGAAAGCTGATGTGAAGTGTTAGCCACCCTCCAAGCAAAGCCCTCAGGTGGTAGGGGTGGCTAGAAGTGCAAAGAGAAAAGATCTGCTAAATGTTAAAAAGAAGGGAAAAAAAACCCAAACCCACAATAAGAAAAAGGTGCTTTGAAGCAACAGGCCAAAGACATTGGGCTCTGCCCCGAAGGGTGAGTCTCTGACACCAGAAAGTGCCTACTGTGGATGCTGCTGTGCTCTGTTTTACAGCTGCCATCTTGGAGAAGCTCTGAGGGAAGCAAAATAGTCCATGGAAATTGTCACATTTTTGAATGAGGCAGTTCCAGGGTAGAAAGAACTGTGGGAGCTCTAGGAAGACAAAGTGTTGGCAGCTAGTGATGTTTTAACCACTGTGTTGTCTAGACCTGCTCAAGCTCCGAGTTTCTCATGTGAGAAGAAAAAAAGCGACTCCTAAAATGATCTTTGAAGTCTTTTTTTTTTAATACATCATAGTAAAGCAAAGGAGAGGGGAGGGAAGAGAAAAAAAGAGCAAGCCAAATCTTGTTTTCTTCAAGGATCACTTGAAGTGGCTGACTTTCAGCTACCATGTTGGCCCTTTCTTCATTTCTGGACTTTGTTTTGATGAAATAACAGACTTTGTGGCAAGATGGGAGAATTTCCAGTACACTCATTTGTTCCTCTCTAAAATACAATAGACATCTTGAGGGTGTTGTTTTTGTTTGTTTTGCTTTTAATGGTCCCTTTGAAGGGCTGTAGTGGTCTTGTTACATGAACTCTAGAACTCCTTCAGTGCTTGTTTTGTTCTTCAGATCCTTTTCTTTCTCTGTTTTCTTTTTTTCTCCCCCTTTTTAAGGAGGGGGTGGAAGGAGGGACAGGGAGGGAGCGGTGAAAGAGATGGGAAGAGGGAAGATGAGCTTTTCTTTAAAGCTGGGAATCTTGTTACTGGTAAAAATCTAGATCCCATACAGAAATGGTTCAAAGGACCTTTGGCTTCCCCCCCTCACAGGAGGGAAGTTGTGTTGACAAAACAGCCAAAGCTGTAGAACGCGAGTTCAAATCCTTGAAGAAAAACCTTTTTCCTGACCTTTGCCTTTTTCCTATCATTGGATTTCACGCTTTTCACTTCCCTGCCATAAAAGAGCAGCTGGTGGGGCAGGACGGAGGAAACCACGCATTCTCCTGAGTACCTGTTGAGTATTAAATATTTATTTGCTCTTGACTCGGGTGTTTTGCAATAACCAAAGTGATGCAGAAGGAAACATTTTCAGAGCGTTTCTAAGCTCTCGGTGCAATGTGTTATTCTTTCTCACTTGGGTTAGGGGTTCTTTTCCGGGTTTGTTGTTTTGATTTTTTGGAGGGGGGGTGAGTTGTGGGTAGCCATTTGGATTTTTGAGAATGCTGCTTCTTGTTACACCCCAGAACGGAGTCTGGATTTTGCTCACCGGAGGAATCTGGCAAAGCTTTCCATTCAGCTGTTAAAATTGTCCCTCTTTTTCTTCTGTTTTGGTGGGTTTTTTCCTCCTCCTGTGCTGTGAATCCCCCCGACGACAAGTCCCCCAGGTAACAAGGCAAGACCATATCAAATCCATCCATCCAGGCACGTCTTGGGGTGCGTGGGACGGGCCAGGGGAGAAGCTGACTGGTGATGCCGAGCGAGACAAACGCTGCTGGGAAAGCATTCTGAGGGAAATGGTTCCCTGTCTGGGTAATGAGAGCTTATAAAAAGCCCTGAACAGCCCATGCGTGTCATTCACTTTGGCAAATAGCTGCAAGATGAGATAGGAGAATGAAGGAAATACAGTTTGGGGAAGTTTCAGAGCCAGTTTAGGGCCCTTTGAAGAGAAAAAAAAATATGTTATGCACTCATCCCTGGAGCCTGGTTTTTGCCAGTGACATCTCTCTGACTTGGGTCTTGGCAGGATGAAGGAGTGAGGAAATGATGAGAATTCCATAGCTGCTGCCTTTGCTTTCCGAGGGGGCAAAGGTATTTGTTTTCAAAGCCCAGTTACAATGGACGGAGAGCTTTTTTGCTCCACCTCTGATATTTATGGTCATGCAAAGTGAGACAGTAAAAGACACCTGTTGGAGCAGGTCTAAATTTGGAGCATTTCCTTTTAAGATCTTGTGGGCTGTGTGAGGGTGAGTTCAGCCTTCGTGGGTGTTCTGTCTGCACAGACGCAGGTGCAGGGCTTCTCCTGGAGAATATGTTCATAAATCACCGTGACAATTCCAGCTACTTATTACCTCATCTGCTTCAGACAGAAAGGCATACCTCATCTATAAATATATACACTGCTAACATTAGTAACCTCGGAGTAACAATACAGATCTGTTTTGAAGATATTTTAATAAAAAGAGGGGGGTAAGCTGGGGAGTTTTTTCTTCCTTTTCCCTTTGCATCATGAGAGTGAGAATGAATGGTGTAGTATAATTTTAAAAGTCAGTGTTGCCAAGTGGGTAGGTAATGGGAGTTCAGGAATAGCTTTGATNTTTTTTTTTTTTTTCCTGCTGATAATTTGTTTGAAATAAGTGGATCATATATAAACCCACTGCAACTTCCCTAGTGTTTCTGTTCTCTGCAACTGGCATCTCTGAAACACTCTGGTGGCTCTTTGGGGTTTGTTTTCTTGTTGTTGTTCTTTTTAAAATTTACTTCCATGAGGAAGGCTGGGAATGACACAGAGAGAGGCAGATGCTGCACTGTCTAAAGCATCATGGGCAGATGTCCTCTCCCAGATCCAGCTGTGCTGGGCCACCACCTCCAGCTCGTCCCCAGCTAGATGTGTGATCAAGTACTCTGTAAGCCACACGGGTCAAAACGAGCAGCAGAACTTTGATAACTTGGTTCTTTTTACTTCGTGCATGTGGGAGTGGTCCCCACAAGCAGTGCCACTGGCAGGGAAGGGAGGGATGCAACAACCCAGCTGAGTAGGAAAATCCTGAAAAGCAGCTCAGGGCAGACCAGGGAGAAAAACTTGTTGCTGGGCTCAGCTGTCTATGGGATAAATATGCCCCTGTTAGCCTGGGGAGGGTCTCACACTGGAAAAAATCAGTAGTTTTGACTATTAGCAAACTTCTGCTACTAAGTTCCCTCTGCATTCGACCGATATTTTGAGGAATGCCGTGGAAAGGTGTTGGATATATCTTCTCTTTTTACCCAAAATGCTGCTTTTAGAGAGTGATGTGTAGATCTTCACGTCCTTCCTGTTACTCCAGGTCTGCTCTTGCAGTCATTCCAGATCTGCTCTTTTCATAAGTAAACATAACATTTTCTGACTAGCATCCAGAAAATAAGTCGGGTTCTTTTTGGCTCCTCCATCACAGAAATCGAAATTGTCCATGTTGATTTGGGTAATAATCCTTCTGCAGATGCACAAGCCAGAAAAGAATCTGGTTCTTCTTCTCAGAACTGAATTGGTTTCACAGCATTAGGAGGAATTTAGAAAGTTGTAAAAAGTTATTTTAGCCAGTAAAGCAAGCGGATCTGTCTGAATCAAGACAGGGGAACTCGGTCTATTGGATAAAAGGGTGTGATTTTTACACACGAACTTCTCAGACCATAACCACCCTTTAAAAATGTTGCTGTAGCTGTAATCATATTTCTTTACAAAAGAATATTTTGCTGACTATTTCAGAAAAAGAAACTGGCCAATGTGGTGGTGTTTGAGCCACAAGCTGGGAGTAGACGTCCTCAAGGTTCTGCTGGAGGTCTTGCCTGCCTGTTTTGAAGGCTCTCAGCTCACAGAGTAGCTGCTGTAACTAAAGGGTGTTCATTTTCTCTGAAAGTTTGCCCTTTAAGTGCATAATAAAAACTCTGTTCAACCAGCTCTGCTTTTTCTGTGAATACATTGAGGATGAGTGTAGCCTTTGATTTTAGAAATGGGGGATTTAAAACATGACTTACTGTTTCTGCAATACAAAACAGAAATAGCAAAATAGAAAGAGAGAAAATATATTTAAAAATATACAAATATAAAAGCACCAAATTGAAATGTTTTCCTTGTATGTTGTGCTTGTCCAATAAACATGCCCCCGCTACCAAAGCGCTCGGTGAGATCTGAACTTTGTATGTTAGAGAACTTGCTGCTCTGTTGGTGCTTCCTGGGATTTCTCTGTGTTCCGCTGCTGCCGGGGAGGTTGAGAGGAATGCACAGCACATCCAGCTCCTGGTTAGAGAGAGGCCGTGCCGTGTCTCGACAGCTCCTACAGGTAAGAGGTCGTGAATCTTAGAATCTGGAATATTAACAGGAGCTTCTCTTGAATGTAACTCTAGAAAGACTTACTGGCAGCAGGTTTAATGTGACTGTAAGTTCCTCGCCAGCATTACAGCACACGTAAGACTGAGAGCAGAGAGCGTGCGGCTCGGCGCTGGTTTTTCTCGTCAGTAGAGGCAGGTTGAGCGGGTTGTCATTAGTCATTTGTCTGGCTGCTTCGGTCCCAGCACAGCACTTAGCCCCTGATTCAGTTTTACTTTTCTGAGGTTTCAAAGGAGGAAGGGATGACTGTATTGCTCGGACACCCCCGCCCCCATGTGACCTGGTAAATGCTCTGCTCTGGATGAGTCATCAGGTTGGACAACGCTGAAGCTGAATCTCCTTGTTACTCCGAGCCAGGCTTGGGTCTTGAAAAGATGACAAATGGTCTGTTCATTTTAGAGAGATGTCTTAATACTTTAATACACTTGCCACTGTATTTTTTAGCAATGCTGTGAGTTTATTTCACAGAGTCGATGGGAAATGGAACTGTCACCCCTTGGTTTTGTGACATATTTACCCCAACTGATGCAGATGTAACTCGTGTGATCTAAAAGCTCCTCTGACTGGTCTGTTTAGGGGAGGGAAGTAGCATGATTTTCTTTCAACGTGTGTTTTTAGCCACAGTGTGTGTCTATCTGTATGTATGTGTGTGTGTCTCCTGTTGGAACCTTCCGCTTTCAGCTTGCGTCCAATGATTCCAGAATGACCAGGATGTGACCAAGAGGCACAGGCTCCTTATTGTGCGGCTAGGATGGCACAGAGCAAAAGAGCCAAAGGTCAGAGGAGTTACCCCTGCTTGTGCGAGCGCTGTCAGGCTCTCCCTGCCACATGGCCACCATGTGTTCCTCATCAGCAGGCTGTGGAACTCCATGACGCAGAGCAGACTGGANAAACAACCGAGTTTAAAGCAAAGTAAGGGGGAAATGAGGCATGTGACTGTTCCTCTTCAGTTAAAAGGTCTCATTCTGCTTGAGGCTGAGGTCTTGGCTCGGGAGCCCAACCAAAGCTTGTGGTTCCCTTACTCTTCTGTATTGGTGATGATGATTTTTTTTATTATTTTGAATGCTTTGAATTGCCATTCTTAGCAGGTATTAGCAGCGGGCTGGAGGGCAGTACCCTTGGGAGTTCTGCAAGGAGCCATTCATCTAGGTTCATTCTAAGAAATCCAAACTTAGAAGAGCCTTTCCTTCACCGAGATCCCAAATCACAACCTTGCAGGGGTACATGGAAGTGATACCCCCCCATTAAACTTGGCTATGCTTGGTATCAGCTGAACTCGCGTTGCTTAATATTTTTAGTGCTACTGTGAGCTCTAACCTGGATGAGTTACTGTGACGTTTAGCACCCCTAGGAACATTGTGAAAGTCGTGCTGGGAAGAGCCAGAATGTGCAGCTAGCTGGGTGAAGGTGCATGTGGGCCCACGGTCCTTCTTGGGTTCGCATTCTCCATTACTCGCAGCAAATATCTATCCTTCCAAATGTTTCCATTCACTCCGAACACAATGCTGAATTCCCTCTTGGATAGCCGTAGTGTGCTTCTCCCCAAACATCATTGTGCTGGCAGTTTCTGGAATTACACAGGAAATGAAGAGCATAGCAAACTTTCCTTTCTCTCGCTAAGACACGCTCCCTGGGAGTTCTTCCAGTAGATCGAGTAAACAGCAGAGATCTATTCCTACGGGCAGCGTGTCCTCTAGGTTTCTGCTTTGAGAAATCCCAATTTTCTCTGCGTTTCAATCCTTCCTTTCTTTGTGGAATTTATTGCACCATTTCCCCAGCTAGGGAAGATGACATAGAGGTTCCTTTTACAAGCAGTAAAACTTCTTACCTGGTTGTCTTAGAGATTTCTCACAGGAGTCTCTCCTTCACCAGGCACCAAATATGATCTGGTCTCTTAAGAATTAAGAGTTGGTGGCTGCTAGACCAATGTGTGACGAATGCTGGATCTTCTAAGTATAATATACCTGCACCTGTATACCTGCACACTGGCCAGCAGGAGCTGTTGGTATTCCCTGGGCCAATCATCCTGAAATCTTTAACCTTTTAAAAAGAAGAAGAAGTGCGTGGGGAGGTATTTGTAGTTCACGTTGGTGGAAGCTCAAGATTTGGAAGAATCTGGGTCAGTTAATTCAGAGCAATTTAAAGAGGGAATAATTTAGGGCCCTCAGAGAGAAAAGATTTGGCTGATGGACTTTAATTAAACTCTGAGGGTTGGAAGCAAACCAGTAAGATTGCAAGGGAAATGTAGTTAAAGCTCAACTTCAAGTTTTTCTGCGTACAAATCCTCCAGCAGCTGGTGATATTTGCAAGAGCACAAACGACTGCCTTGCAGTTTTGCCTTTGATTTTATTTTTTTTTCCCCTTTTGCTTTATTACTCCCAAGGTGTAGCATTAAATATCATTTCATATATGTCCCCAAATTCTCTGTCCCACCTCTGGGGTACGTGTGTTCAAACGTGGACGTGGACCTATAGGTGTCATGCAAAGCTTGGCTCACTAGCGCATCGGTACAGCCTTTGTGGATCTAGGTGGGTATATATCCTGCTGGTGGTTTCCCCCTGCCCAGTGTGCTACACAATTTCTGAAAATACCTCTGCAATTCCCACTTCTGTGACTTTGAGCCTTAGCCAGGTAGAGTAGAAATAACAGAATCCTGGCCAGCGGTGCCATGAATTTTAACGAAAGTATGGAGCAAGAAGCCTGATTCTGTTTCTGCTGTTGTTAGAGGTGGTTATGCAGGGCAGCTCTTTCAGCAAGAGTGATTATTTTCAGAGAGGCCCTCTCTCCATTCTTGCATTAGAATGTGCTGGGGATGTGTGCAGGGAATGGCACCTGACGAACAGCAGCCAGACAGAAGGAATAAAATCCCTTGGGAATGAGACTTCTCATTATGGCCCTTTTTTTACTTCTAAGGCCACTTGAAAAATACTGTTCTTCAGGTAGATCTCCTTCCTAGATCCCTGGGTTAGCACTTGGGTGCCTGCCATTTTCCCAGACCGAGGAGCTACTGAAGACTTAAGCTTTTCAAGTAGCAAAGTATGCAAGCACATATTTTGCAGCAGCAGACGCTATTGAAAGAATAATGGACCCTTCCCACATTCAGCTCCATTCTTCTTGCACTCACTCCCAGACCTCTGGAGCCACTGTGCTAGCAAATGATTACATTCTGTTTCTCTTCCGTCACTCTTCCTAAACAAAATGTTAATTGAGATGTTGATTTATACAATTTAGATTCCTTTGTTAAGTCAGTGCAGTTAAAAGTAGCTGCTGGCTATTGAGGGGATAGATCAGTGAGACAAATTAGTGCTTGCTGGTTGTGTTTTTCAGTATCTTACCCTTTGAGAAACTAGTTGATAATTCAGATTTAAGGAGCGTGTGTCCTGCTTGTGTTTTAGATGTACCCCTTGCTAGTGTAGCTCTAGAAGGCAGAATTCCACGTGCTTTCTGATTGGAATTATTATATGAAGGAAGCAACCCGGAAACAAATAGAATTTAGTATTTTTTTGCTCTGACCTTGATGTTTGTCAGCTGAAAAGAAAGGCTTATGATAGGAAGTGTACTAGGGGTGTCATAAAGACTCCAGGCTTCCATATGTGATAGGGCTAACCTTGTGCCTGGGTAAAAAATGACTTCTCGTGTCTTGGACAACTGTTGACCTAAGGGGTTTGCAGAAATGTTCTCTGACCTCGTTTCTCAGTAATCTGTTCTCATCTTTGGGGGAGAAAAAAAAGGAAAAGGAAAAAAAAAAAAAACAAGAAAGAAGATATTTTAATCTGATTGTTGTGTATAACCATTAAAATAAGCAAACTTTGTGTTTACAGAGGAAGAAGTTCTCTTGTACTGCCGGTGATCTGGTGCTGGAGAGGGTCAAAGTTAATGTGTGAATGGATGTGCTGTCACCTGTTTGCACTGAGAATGTCTTGGAATACAGAGAGATCCCACTTCTCTACTTGGCTTTGTGGCCAAGAAGTCCCCTTAATGTTTGTCTCTTGCATTTTCTCCCCTTTTCAATGAGTGCAATGTTACTTTCCTCTCGTGGGGCACAGCTCGTGAATGGTTATTTTGGTAGCGTAAATGTACAAACTCTGCTCTGAGTACAGAGTATTAACTGCTGGCTCTCCTGCCTTTAGAACCAGAATAGTGCTTGTTCAAACCTGCAGGAAGCAGCTGAGGTAACACCGTGTGCAGCAGGAGCTACGGATCGTGTTTGAACCTAGATTTTCAGCTTCAGCACTCGCAGTGCTGTACGTCAGATGCCAGTAGTATTGAAGTGTGAGTGTGTGTGTTGTATTGCTGCTGTTCTTACCACTGCCCTGTCTCTCATTTCCTTTCAGTGTACTCATTCGACAGTTTTTCACTGGACATAGAGTGAAAAATGAAATATGGGGTTTTTTGCAGTAACAAGACTGCTCCTGAGTGTGCACGATCAGGTGGTTCCTTCGTGTGTATAAGCTACAACATGGGAAGTTCCACCTCAACAGGAGGAGAAACTTCTTCCCTGTTCCAGTGGCAGAGCCTGGCCCAGGCTGCCCAGAGAGGTTGTGGAGTCTCCTGCTCTGGAGCCTTTCCAGCCCCCCTGGCTCTGTTCCTGTGTGGGCTGCCCTGGGTGACCCTGCTCTGGCAGGGGGGTTGGACTCGATGGTCTCCAGAGGTCCCTTCCAACCCATCCCATTCTGGTTTTGCAGATGCTGTCTCGAGCCTGGCAAAGCTTGTAGCAGAACACCTGAGCTACCACCTGAGTGGCTACGCTGGTGCCCGGGCCAGGCTGGGCTGGCAGCAGCGTGGCTGGGAGGGCAGAACAGCTCCTGAGCTGGTGAGGTCTGTGGGGCTCAGGGCACCAGCAGGACTCAGCAGGAGCCAGTTCTGCTGTAGTTGTTGTCTGGGCTTTCTGGGCTCCACCTCAGCATGAGGAGAAACTTCTTCACTGTGAGGGTGATGGAGCCTGACCCTCTGGGTAGAGGAGAAAAGGGACGTTTCTGTTTCTTCAATGCTTGCATTTGTTTGCTGCTCTCCACTTCCAGTCTGGCCACCTGATGGCAGCTTTTAAATTCTGATAAAAGAATTGTGTGTTTGTTAGGCAGAAGCACAGCTTTGGTCAGCACTTTCAGCAGAATGCAAATATTAAACCAGTATAATCTTTTATAGTACTTCAGATAGCTTACTTTTTATAACAGCAAAGTGATGTAGGTGGTGATCACTCCAAACACTAACTGCTTTAATTTCTCCTAACCATTATAAAAGCATGACAGCTAGTTTTTTTGTGAGTGATCTGGTGTAAAGCATCTTCCGAGTCGATTCGTGCTGCTGTCTGCGATCTGCTTCTTCACTTTGGCAATGGCGACTTTGTCTGTAAAGGGGAAGAGTTAATGTTTTATTTCCATCATTAAGGCAGCAAGGTGATCCTGCCCTGCTAACTAGGGGCCTTATAAAGGCCTTGTGCATAAAGGAAGGTGTAATGAAGCTTACTTAAGTCAAGAACACCCTGAGTGGCAGAAATGCCAGACCCCAGAGCTGAAGCCCAGTTGAGTAATCTGCTGCAAAGAAGTCTGTCGCTTGGCCTGGGGTTTGGAGTTGTAGCTGAGTGATCCACCATCTGGAGGGCATCTCAGAGAAAGGTGTCTAGTGCTGAACACCAGCCTTTGAGTGCCAGGAAGCTCACAGCACAGTAATTTATGGGTTAGTTTTGCTTTAACACTCTTACTGTCCTTTGACAGCTTCATTTTGCTAAATGAAAACATGTTGTGTCCACGGTGGAGGTGACTCACGGATTCCTCTCGGAACTCCTGGAAGGCTTCAGTCTTTCACCTGCCGTGTGCCTGCATATCTCCTGCTTACTGCAGCTCCTCCTACAGTGGCCAGAAGGAAACTGGCCATAAGTGCCCTTGCAAATCTCAGTGGCAGTATCCAGAGTCTGAGGATGCTGCTGGTTCCTCAGGTTTCTAGATCTGCTGGCATGTAGCTGCTTAGTGCTTCTGGTCAGTGCCTGAAGAATTATGGTATAGGGAAGAGGTGAAAGCTGAACCAAGCTGTTGAGCATCAAAAGATTTGCCCTGTATGCAAGTGAAAGATGTTGGGGCCCTATCTTTGTAAAGGCTGGTCTGATTTCTAAGGGTGAGTTTGCTGGTCAAAGCTGTTGATCTCTGCTTGCTGCAGGCTGGGCAGAGCAAGGGTGTGGAGAATTAGATGAAGTTATAGAGAGGAGAAAAACTGATGAGCCTTGGAAGCATTCCTTGCAGGTAGGCACTGACTTGAACTTGCACATTGTCTTTAAAAGTGGGCAGTATCTTCTTATTCACACTCACAGTTAAATACTTATCCCCACATTTCTGGGGTGCTTTGGCTTTTAAATCTAACATGAGGAAGGACAAGCAGACAAAGTCTGTACTCATGTGGTTCAAAACACAAGATTCTATGATTCTGTGAGTCTGTGTGAGAACCCTTTCTTAGTAGTCCTAGTGTCCCCTCCCTGCCACTGTCTGTGTCCTGAAGAGAATCCAGCGTTCACCTCTCCGAGGAGCTAATTTTCTCATCTGGTTGAATATTAAGACCCAAAATTGGGATTAACAGTCACCAGAAATTAAGCAGCAAGTGCTCTGCTGTTAGGTGATCCTTCTGTGCCTTCTCGCTGAGATTTTCACCACTTCCATTTTTTTTCCTGAATTCTGGGTGCTGTTCATTCACATCATTATTTCCTTGCTGAATGTCAGCGTGCTTTTACACACTGCTGTCACTTCCAGCTTCGCTCTGAACGGAGAGATGACTCCTCGCCAGAAGTGGAGCTGTATGGTTTATACTTCAGGAATTCCTTCAGGGCTGCAGTTTGTGTTTGGTTTTTTGGCTGGTTTGCAAGAATACATGATCCAATCGATCCAGTGGTGGTTCTAATTGAAAACACACAGCGGTTGTATGTATTAAAAAAGGAACATTTGCATGTAAGGAAGAGCCCGTGGAAATGTGTTTGAGAAGTCTTACCTGCAGCTGGGCACAGAGGAAAGTTTAGGACATGATTTTGTGAGTATCTGTGGTGCATTTGTTTCTTTTTCTCGATGTACGTCAGAGGTCCGAATGGAAATACAGCGCCGGGCAGCCTAATTAAATCAATGCCTTTGAGAAGAACTTTGTTTCTGGAATTGCTCTTGTAAATCTGAGATGTAAACAAAAACCCAGTTATTTTTACATCGTTTCCCTTTGCCTTGTGTACGTGATTCTGGAATGTGGAGAGTTGTATGTTTATGCCTCTTTTTATAGAGGAATATTTGCATGGCTGAATTTTTATTGAAGCATAATTCCTGGTTTCCTCAGAGCTGAGCGAGGCTACTGTACAGTGGGAACACACATTAATTTGAGTTGCTCTGAAAGGCTGTTCATTTTAAAGCCATCAAGGCAGCAAATTGTCCTCAAGTGTTTCTTCATTAAGAGTTGTTGTTTATTTTGCTGGAAATGGCTGCCTCGGCCACAGAAAGTAAACGGGGAGCTTTTCCTGAAAGCAGGATCTGCAAAGGCCAGCATTTGTCCCAGGGGACCTTACTGCCCCCCTTCTCTTGCCCCAGCCCAGCTGGGGATGCCGCAGGTACCGCTGCGTTTCGCTCTGGTTTGTCTCACCCCTGTGCTGGGGTGAGAGGTCCCCAGGGTCTCCTTTTGTCTCAGGTTGGCTTCAGTTTATTCTTTCTGGGCTGGTTTGTTGCTCCCTCACGGGCTGTGAGCTCGTTCTGCGGGTTCCTTTAAAATGCAGACACTGCCCAGCTTCAAAGGTTAGAGTCTAAATGGGCTGTCCAGTTGTGGATGTGGCCCTTGCTCCGTTAAATGCAAAATCCCAGCTCTCCAGGGTAACCCTGTTTTCCTGAATTCCAATAAAATAATAACATCTACTCCTTGGGAGCAGTGCAGCTTCCGTGGCGTCAATAATCAGACCCACTTCTGTTGAAGTGCAAAAACTCCCTTTTATTTTGAGAGCAGAGCCCAGAAGAGTGGAGTTTTAAAAGCAAACTAATCTTTTCAGGCTTCCTGTTCATTTTGATTGTGCTTATTGCTTCTTACCTCTGGGTTTGTGGGGTTTTTAACCCTGCTCTGAAAAAGCGACTATTGTAGACTCGACCCTTTTTTATGCTGCTAATCTAGTCTAAAGGCTTAGCACAGGTCTTTATAGCTACAGATTGTTTTCTAATACATTTTTTCTTTATAAACTAAGGGCAGGACTGTACACGAAATCTCTGTGATTGTATTTGTGCTTTGTACTCATGTACTTGTTGACTGTTTTACAAGCCAGTAACGTAGTAGCCACAGGCTAGGAAGCTTGCCCAGAAATCTGGCATGTTTAATTAGTGCTAGTAAACAAGCAGAGTTTCAAATTTAATTTTTTCCTTCTTTAATTCCTATAAACCTCAAGCTATTTAAAACTTAATTTTGACACCAGTTTCGTTTATGCAGTTGGATAATACTGAAGCAGTCCACAACCACAGATGGAGTAGTCCCAGTCTATTCCAAGGGAGAAGGGAAGAGAAGTTGGTTTCTTTTAACAGCATTGGAGGTTGCCCTAAAACTAAATGATAATCTTCAGGTCATCCCTACCCATTGTCTTGTTTTCTGCTAGGCTGAGTGTTTCAGGGTGGGGAAATGGTCCTACCATGAGTTGGGCCATAGAAGGGAACGGGGTCGGGTTTGTTGTCATTCGGGTCTTTCGTAGAGAGCACGTTGTGGAGGCATCTGAACTCTGTCACCTGCCACAGCCAGCTCGCTGCTCCTAGGCTGAGGTCTGCCTCCCTACCCAGGTGCCATAAGCAGCAGAGGGTTTAGCTGCTGTTTTCTCTCTTGCTTTTCAATACCAGGCTGTGATCCCTGCTGAAAATGGTTCTCTACTGCTGCTTTCACCAGCAGAGACCTCTGAAGTCTAGATGAATGACATGTCTTCTGTTTCATTGCTGAAGCCACATGTAGTGTGATGATGTCTCCTTATCACAGCATTAAAATACTTCATCATTTTGGCCCAAACTGGTCTTTGTGCCTGCAGCTAAGAAAATAAATTACAAACCAATATAAAATCAGTATTTTTATTGTGAAAATACACAACAAGCAGTGTCTTATTAGCTGTCCAGACAGCTTTTTCTTCCAAAATGTAGGGTTTCTTGTTGTCTTTTTAAATGGACAGTGACTGTCTCTTTGATATTATGAAGGCAGCTCCCTTTGTGAGGTGAGACAGCAGGTGCTGGGCTGGGGGAACAGCGTTCTTGTTTGGGCAGAGCTTCTCAGTCAGCAGGGAAGGAAATTCACCTACTGCTCAAAGGACCATCTCACTGCGCTGCATTCGCCAGGATTTCCCTCCCTCCCTCCCCTGCAATATCCTAATTGCCATATTGCCACTCTTCAAAGGGAGTGAAATTCCTCTAGCCCAAACTTCAGCTGTTATTCAGGTCCTAGTAACAGGGGAAAGATGGGAAAGCTCTCTGGACATCCAGCTGTCCTCAGTGCATCATGTGTTTGTGTTCAGTGCTGTGGTCCTCCAGCTTCAGTGCCCTTCTGAAAGCATTTTAGGTGTAAGCTCAGTTTCTTGCAGTAATATGAAGCAGCAACTTCTGCTATAGCTATTAACAAATCTGGAAATTTTAAATCATGAGTAATCTGGTCTAACCAGCAACTAATCCAATGAGGTTGTAACCGCTGTAATTACTTTTTTTCCCCCCCGATACTTAACGTTCGCCAGCCCGTGGTATTTCTGATGGTATTTTGTAAAATGTGAGTTAGCTGTTAAAAGAATTAATCCTAAAAGCCTTTTGGGTTCAAAAGATGAGAGATGTCTGCAAGTGACTTCAGTCTGGCTTCAGTTCTCCTTTGGTTTTAAATTCTGCTGTCACTCTGCAAAAAGAATGCCACAGCTTGGAATTTTAATGGCTTTGTTTTAATGGAGTTCCTATTTGATAGTGTCAAAATATTAGCTGATAAATTAAATAGTAGAATTTCTTTTAAACTAGAAAAGAACCCAAGTATCTGTGTATTCCTGGTGTGATGTTCCTATCACCTGGGGTTTTTTTCCCAGCAGAGCTGGGCTGTCCTCTAATGCTGCTGATGTCCCTGATGGTTCTCTGTCCTGAAGTCTCATGGCTCAAGGTTGGTGTTGCCCTAAATCCAGGCTGGTGTGCGTGTGAGGATGTCTGACTGCCTGGGCTGAGTCATGACTGGTGTCAGCAGGTTGGGAAACCCCTGTGTTTTTCTGTAGGGAAGCAAGATTCATCAAGTCCCACTGCTGATACCTTAGAGGAGTTTCCCTTGAAATGTGTTTTTCTTCTGTGTGCCCCTTCAGCACTGCTGAGGTGTGGAGCAGCCCGTGTCCTGGCAGTCACAGCCAAGCTGCCTCTGCAGTGCTGGCAGAGCCAAGTTCTGTGCCCACTTTAATTTCTGCCAGAGATAAAGCTGTTTTCATGATGTGATTAAGTATTTGATGCTTGCAGTTGTTGGATCTTGTCAGGGGGAAGCGTGGTCGTTGTGCGCCAGATGCGGAAGTGTCCAGGTTTCAGCAGAGTTGAGATGTGAACAAATCAAACTGTAAAAGCTGATTGTGAATCAAAGCCAGGCAGAAGCAGTAGGTTCCAGGGGGAAATCCAAAGGAAACACAGGTCAGAGCATCAGCTGGGGAAGCTGCAGACCCTGGAGGAGCAGGAGCTCAGTATAATTTACTTACAGGAGATGAAGGAAAGGAGTGTTGCCAGAGTTACTGCTATGTGAGCTGGGTTTGGGTAGGTTTGGGTAACTTGAGCTGTGAAACATGAATTTTTCCCATCTTTGGAGTCAAAGCTCATGTCATATTGCTTTCTAGGCTGTAAGTCTTGGAGAGAGCCAGGTGCTGCTTTGTCTAACACGACACACATTGCTCTTTTCTTTCTTCTCTTTCTCTCTCTTTTTCCTTCTCACCTTGTGACCTGCTGTTGGACTCTTGTCAGGTTGTTCTCCAGTCCCACAAAACTTTACTTTTTTGAATGCAAATATCTTCTAAAGAAAGACTCACAAACATGCACCTTCCATCATAAGAACTCATTTGCTTGTCGAGTGAAGATCCTAGGGAAGGAGAGTGAGTGTTCAGGTGTGGCCTATGCACAGAAGCAGATTTAAAGAGAGATTTTTAGCTTTAAAAAAGGGTGGTGCAGAGGTAGGTGATTTTCATGGGCTACCTGGAAGGCTGCTCACAATGGGAAACCCAAAGGTGTGTGCGACCCCTTCAGTTTGTCCTGCTCCTGGGTCATCTAAAGTAGGAGGGGAATGCTTATAATGCTTATTTTGACCTCTTTTTGGTTTTTTTTCTGCTTTGACTTGCGATTTGAGGTTGGGGGGGGAGGAATTCTCTTGCCCGTGTGTTTCAGTAGTCCAAAGGTTTGCCATCGCCTTAAACTCCCAAATGTTGCAGACCACAGATCCTCCCTAAACCCCACCTCAGCTGGGAGGTGCAGGAGGTCTGTGGAGCGTCATGGAGCAAGGCTGCGCGCAGCCGGTCACGCTGCCAAGTACCATGGTGTTTGCCTTTGACTCTAGGCCAGTGACGTAAAGAACTTGAGGCAGCCTTGCTGCACTGGAGCTGTATATTGCTCCTGACCTACAGCTTTGACCCAGGATTCAGTTTCGCTGTTTCCCATGCACTTACTGTAATTATTTGATTTAAGGAAATATATCATATGTCTGCTGCTTAGCCCTTTGGGAACTGGCGTAGGAGGGATCAGCAGGAGCTGCTGTTCTTCAGTAGCCTCTGTACAATCCTCCAGCTTCAGCTGTTTGCTTAAAACTTGTTGCTCTTACGTGTTATCCTTTCAGCCCTGGTGATTTTAGGGAACAATTTTTTTACCAAGGTGAATTTCCATGAAGCGGGAAGCAAAATGAACTGAGAATTGGAAATGATTAGGGTTGCCAGGTGCAGACTTGTGGGTTTTTTTCCTCCTTCTTTAGCAAAGAAAGCAATTCCCAAAGCTCGATTAAATCTCTTAAATCACAGTTTAGCCCAGCATAAGAAAAATAAGCTCAGTTCTGAACCAAGTGACTAAGCCGTGTCCCGTTGAGTTGGAATTAAATTGGTTATAGTGTGCAATAATCTACTTTATTGTCATCCTGGCCTCACCGTAGCATAAGATGATTACATTGAATGTGTATAATAATAAGGCTTACACTTTGTATATACTGCTTTAAATATTTTGGCAGACCATAGAAAGAACCTTTACGTGCAAGGCTTGATTAATCCTTTTCCTCTGTGTATAGAACAAGTAGCTGCCAGAGCTCAAGGGTAAAACCTATTAATAATGTCTCTGGCAGTCCCCGCCCTCCTCCGCAGCGTATTCTCTTCTCTTCACTCCAAACCCCAAACCCTGCACTTAGCATCATTTTGGTCTCTCTTCTGCTTTCCCAGTCTCTACGTAGCAACTGGAGTATTCTACCAAACAGGAGTCTAGTATGAAATGTCCAGTCTAAAATGTTTGCACGAACTCTGCCTTTTCCAGTGCCAGGCAAAGAGGAAAGGGGCAGGGGCGTTGTGAGACTCTGCACCCCCGGGGAGTGCTCCTTGGGCCTGGGGGGGTGAGGAATCACTGTTCCTGTTTTCATGGGGGAAGCTGAAGCAGAGCAAGGAAAATCATTTTGTGTCTGGGACTTTTTTACACGGAATGAGCTGGCTGCCCAGCCATTGGCACCCCGGCTGCGTGACGTCGAAGGCAGGAGAGGTGTTCAGGTGTTCGTGTTAAAGCACGGTGTGGGTGCCAAGAGGAGGACTGTTGCTCTGGGAGGTCACGCTGCCTTACTCTAAACCCTTACTGACCTTGAGCAAATATCAATCCCGAGTTCTGACTGCTAACCTAGACTTTTTCTGCTAGAGAAAATTATTTAATCTTTGGCTTTCAATGAAAGTTGGTTCCTTTACCAAAAGTTTTCAGCATGTTTTTGTCAGAATTAGGTTCATAGTTTCTGTTCTGGTCTCGTGGGTATATTAATAATCTAATACAACAAAGAAAAATGGCTCGCGGTGAAGGTTTTAAATGAAAATATTTATTGTTCAGAAGGCTTTCAAGCAACTTAGGTCACTAGATCAATAAAACATTTTCATTTGGAAAGCACTCCCCATCCCTGACGCGGTGCCTCCAGAAGCAGTGACCGGGAGGATGGCTCCGGGGTAGCCACCAGAGCTGTCCCGGGAAGCTGTGAACGTGGCACGTCCTCCCTTGCCTGGTCCTCAAGGGCCCAAAGTGCATCTCGTCCTCCTGTCTTTGTCACTAAGGTTGTCAGAAACTGGAGGAGGGGAGGTGGGGAGTGGGTGCCTCGGAGCTGGGATGTCGGGGCCCAGGGCACATGTTGTGGGACACCTCCTCATAACCTAACGCCGTCTTCAGACCTCGGGTGGCTGCTCTTCCGTGCCCCTTCCTCTCCACGCCGCCGAGGCGTTCCTTCCTCCCAGCCCCACTGGACCACCCGAGACGCGTCCTCCCCTC
>VWZY01000687.1:73374-111852 GCA_013399075.1 Chloroceryle aenea | reverse complement strand
CTTCCTTTCTTTCTCTTCCTTCCTTTCTTTCTCTTCCTTCCTTTCTTTCTCTTCCTTCCTTTCTTTCTCTTCCTTCCTTTCTTTCTCTTCCTTTCTTTCTTTCTCTTCCTTTCTTTCTCTTCGTTTCTTTCTTTTCACCATCCACCCTTTAATTGCAAAGTCAGGCTCATTCAAATGCCCATGCAAAGCTCAATGGTTTCCCTGTGTTTTTTCTTTTCCAGGCACCCCAGAATGCACATCAGGACAGGGCTGATGGATGCCCATCTCTACTGTCTGAAGAAATACGTGGTAGACTTCCTTGTAGAAAACAGGTAAGAAGCCAAGCAAACACATGAGGTAGTAGCAGGTGTTTACATTGACATAGTTTGTGCCCTCAGTTTCATTAAATTGGGTAGCTTAAAATAAAAATGTAAAAGAAACCAGTTTTCAGTTGCTTTAACTACACTAAAAGGAATGACGAGCACTACCTCTGAGTTTCTTATTCTGACCTTTAAGGAAAGAAAAAATAATAGTCCTCTAACAGCATAAGTGAAAGATGAAATTTTTGGCTCTTTCTGCTTATTTTCCTAATGTATCTGTGCTTTTTGGCTGCTCATTTCAGCAGGGCTCCCCCATTGTTAGGGCTGTGAATACATTTCTGACCTTTGCTTTCCCCACCACAGTCTGGTTTGGCCTTTGCAATCACCTTTTCTCTCCCCCTTCACATCCACCACCACTGCAGGTGGGCTATCTCTGTAGCATCCTATGTTTTCAGCTTGTGATGTTCCTCTGTCAAAACTCTGAGACCACCCACTGACACTAAGAAAAACATCCATTTATGGAAGTGGAGCAGGATCTTAGCTATAATATTTCATGAAACAGACCAAAAAAAGCCCTGTTTATCTTTAAAAAACAAACAAATGAACAACCCCCTTCACAGTAAGTAGTACAGTTTTGGAATGATATCCTGTTCCTAGACTTTGCAGCACTCTCATGCCCATTACGTGTATTTAATGCTCACTGAGTTCTCAAGTTTTTCTCTCCTTTTAAGTAAGATGAAAGATGAAGGGGCTGACTAAGCGTTGTGTTCGTCGTGCTTTTCCCTGGCACATTCAGCTGACATGTGGAAAAACATTGGAGGGTGGGGGGAGTTTGTGGTAGTCTTGACCATATCCAAATCTGCTGCTGCTGGATAGGTGGTTGGAGAAGCTCTGTCAGGATAAGGTTCTGCGAGTGAGCTGAAAAAGTGGAAAATCTGTGTTAACCCCCAGGGCAATTTCTTGCCACGCATAAGGATGAAGCTTATCTGGTGTGTGACTGGCACGTGGGGCATCCTGCAAATGGCTTTGGTTGCTGTTTCTGCAGGGGAGGGTGTCTGAAAGGTGAGAAAGAAAGCTTCAGGAGCAGCAGATGATTTACATCTGGAAGAAGCTGTTTATTCAGTGTATTTTAGAAACAAGGTGACAGTTTGGACTGCTGCTATTTCCTGTGGTAACGTGAAGCAGTGGTTGTGTCTTTCTTGTTTTTCATAATACAACATGTAGAACTAATTTCTTGAAATCCCAGCCATCCAGTTTTGCTGGGATTAGACAGTTCTGGAGTTTCAGACATTTCACACATGCAGTTCTTTCTCCCTGGTATTCCCTGCTGGTTTGAGTTGAGGTCGCTGGGTGTGTAGGACAAGGACAGTCTTTGTCAGAGATGCCACGCTGGGTGTGTGACACAACGAGGCCTCCAAGCAGAAATAGTGGTAACTTCAGACCTCAAGGCTTTATGCTGTTTCCACTGGAACTGGTGAGGTCGTTGGCTTTGTGGTGATGGGTTTTCACCTGGTATTAACCAAAGCCAGCAGAGTGCAATCTGCTCTGACCTCCTCCAGTTGCCCCCAGCTCCCACAGAACAAGACTGCTGGCTTTTTGCAAGTATGAGCAGTTGGGGGGGGGTTGCTTTTTTGTTGTTTGCTTTCTGGGGAGAGGTCATTCTCTGTCTTCACTGCTTTCTGAGCTGTGCTCCTTTTCTCTGGCACTTCCATGACAAATACACAGCCACGGCAGCTAGGCAGCCTTCCGAAGGCCCGACAGGAACACCTGGCTTCCTGAGGGCAGTAGCTGCTGCATTCTGCTCCTCACACCCTGCCTGTTCAGTCAATCCAGGGAGTCAGCTGCGAGTAATGTGCTTAACTGGCAGATCTGAGGAATGGGACTTTTGCCATGAGGAATAACTTGGGCTTTCAGGCTTCTGGCATTGGTGGGCATTTGCAGCTTATTTTTCTTCTCCGAGGAAGGGGAGCACAGTGCATACCCAAAGATCTTTCCATGTTTGGCAGCAATATGCAAAGACTTTTGAAAGACCCTGTGGAATATTTTTGCCTCAAAAGTACTGACATCTACATAATTGTTTGGGTTTAAGAATTCTTTTTAATACTTTGTTTTTTAGCCTAGAGAGAACCTACAGTAAGATTTTGCCTCTTTGCAATTCCACAGCAGGGCTGGAGAAGCTCAGATGCCTTGTTTAAGTTGCGCGTGTTTAAAACTAACAGCAGGGCCTGAAGTGAACAGTGAAGCTCTTGTGCAGTGCCAGGAAGTACTGACACAGTGTACTTCCTCAATATTACAATATTTACATTGTGTTAATATTTTAACAGCGGGTTTTGATGGCAGGCAGAACACCTTTTTTCATTGTTTGTGGCTCACTGAAGCATTTACTCCTCTCTTTCTCTCTTTCTCTCTCTCTCTCCCTTCCTTTCTCTCTTCCTTTCCCTTTCCTTTTCCTTTTCCCTTTTCCTTTTCCTTTTCCCTTTTCCTTTTCCTTTTCCCTTTTCCTTTTCCTTTTCCCTTTTCCTTTTCCTTTTCCCTTTTCCTTTTCCTTTTCCCTTTTCCTTTTCCTTTTCCTTCTCCTCTCCTCTCCTCTTTCCCTTCCTCCTTCCCTTCCCTTCCCTTCCTTCTATTTTATTTTGACATACAAAGCAGAAACGATGTTGCCCAGACGTTGAGTTTTCAGATCCCACAACTGGCTGTAGCTCACCCCCTTGCAGAGGAAAATCGTACCTCTCTGACCTGGAAATAATCATATGGAAACTACTGTAGTTACTTGTGAGGCATTTGTTGCTCCAGGTGGGTGGAGGTTCAGTGTAGTCCCCGTTTAGCTGCAGAGATGTGGCAAGAGCAGGCTGTCCCTGGTGACTGTAGTTTGCACGTAGCTGCACCCGTGGTGTTATTGTATGGGTAAATTGCTTTCCTCCTCTTCAGTCGACTGATCTAGGTGTTGTATTTAATCACTAGCAACTGATATGAAAACAGGGGAAAAACAACTTGAAATGGCTAAGCTTCTGCCCTGTCCAAGTGTATGAATCTCAGTTTAGCCCTTGGGACAGCTTCATTGTACAGCACCTCTGGGAAAAGGATGAATTTATTGTTCAGCTTCAAAATGGAGTCGTGATACCAGGGGGTTTATCAGCTCAGGAACTGTCTTGCTTTTTGGACGAATCCCTTCATTCTTCTATGCACTTGTTTCCTTTTCGGGGTGGGATTGCTTAGAGAATAATCAGTATTTGTTTGGCAGCAGTGAGATTCTACTATGGGGGATATTAGGAGAGGTCAAAATACGGTTTGGTAGTCGGAGACTCAGTTTGTAGTCCTTTTAAAGCAGTCCATAAAAATCTATTACAGGACTAAATAGTAGATATTCTTGCCTAAGGTTTTATTGCACTATAGCAAAGCAAGCAAGTTCTTGAGTTTTAAAAAGCTGAGATTGCTGGTGCCTTCCATCAGAGGTCAGAGGAAATGGGCAGTGTATTAGAACCCCCTCAAATACCTGTGTCCAGACACGAGTAAAAAACATCATACTGCTAACGTTGTTTAAATCCGGGGAATCTCTTTTTGAGGGGATGAAACTGGTTTTTCTTTCCTCAGAGCAAAGAAGTGCAGTTTGGCTGTTAAAATTCCCATCTCCATCTGTCTCATATCCACTAGTTCAGCACTGTGTCCTGGGGCTTCGAGTCCTGCCCTGTCTGGACTGGTCAAGCACTGGTGGCTCCACAAGGGCTTGGGGAACAGCTGAAGAAGTTCTTACCCCTAACAGTTTGTTATTCCCTGCAGCTGGAATGTATTCCTTCCTCTCTCTCCCCACTCCTGCATCACTGGGCAGCTCGATTCTCTGAGTGCTCCTGAATCAGCTCCAGTGGGAGGGCAGCCACTGCCCAGGGGTGCCAATGGAGCACGCGGCTCTGCCCTCGAATGGGTCCCTTCATCCCTCTACCCCCGGGGGATACACGGGGCTAATGACTTCTGAGGCCATTCCCACTGGATTCACAAGAGATCACAGACCATACCCTGCTACAACCAGATTTATCCCGTCTGAACAGGGACTGTGACCTCAATGTGAACAAGGAGCAGCTTGTCAGGCTGAATTTTCTGCTGGTTATAACTGTCCCTGGAGTCTTCTCCGTCAGAGAACTTTGGTTCTTCTCCAGGTTCCGTTGTGTGTTGAAGTAGTCACAGAATCACAGAATGGGAGGGGTTGGAAGGGACCTCTGGAGACCATCGAGTCCAACCCCCCTGNTCTCCAGTATTTCCCTGTCCCTCTTGAACTGGGGAGCCCAGAACTGAACACAACACTCCAGATGTGGTCTCACTGGGGCAGACCTGCTGAGGTTGGTCTTGGTTTAGCAGATGTCCCGAGTTTACCAAATTGTCTCACATCTTTGCACAAGAGGGAAGTCATTTAAAAATCTGACCTCCCCATATTCAGGCGAGGGCTTCCCTTTCCTGAACAAACCCTTTTCCAGAATACAGCTGACCCGAGGATCTCACAGATGCCGCTCTTTGCAGCGTGGGGAAGCCCAGCGAGCGCCGGCCGCGTGCGTTGCCGGAGCTGCTCTGGCAGCTCTGGGCAGGGACAGCTGAAGGTTAACACCTGCACGGCGGGATGGACCGCACGGGGCTGCTTTCTTAGAAGGATCCCTGCACCAGCAGAGCCGGCAGGCTAGCCAGCAGCAGAGGCTGGAGCTGGCTGGGGGCACGGCTCCACCCCACAGCTGGCGGGCTCCGCACCCCTGGGGCCCTGCGGTGGCAGCCAGCACAGTAGCCAGTCCCTTTTCTGGCACTCTCCTGAGCACTAGGTTGGAACCCAGCCTCGCTGCTGCATTCAGGGCGGATGGAAGAAGAGGTTCCTTATTCCCTCTCGCCTGTGAAGTTCAGCCGTAGGGGAGGGCAGGGGCCGGGCCGTGCTGGCTGCTCGGGCAGGCGCTGATGGTTGCTCACCGTGTGCTGACAGTTGCCTTGCTCGCCACCCCAGCAAAGCTGCTAGTGGAAGAATCGTGATCAAAGCGAAATCGTGTGGCAGTTTGGGTTTTGTTGTTCCAGAGTGTTTCTAAAGCTCTAGCCTGCTGAAAGAAGATACTCGGTTCGGGGGAGGGGGAGGGGGGAGGCAGATACAAAGCGGCCCTTTCCCCTCTAAAGTTTTAACGTGGAAAATTCAAACTTGCTTTGGAAATTGAATCGTTGAAGACGTGTGTCTCCCTGTGTCCTGTGTGCATACTAAAATCACACAGAATGTGCATTCCTGATGTATGTACACAGGCGTGGCGTTGTGCCCCCAGTCCCTCTGTGGGGACAGGTGACAGATCTGTCACATGGGTGGTGATTCCATCTCGCTCGCAGCTGAAGCCGGTACACACGTGGAGCTTGATGTTCTCCCTTCTTACTGAGGTAGACCAGAAAGTCCGAAGCCAGATCAAGGCTGCCTAAAGCAAAGCAGGATGTGGTCCTGCTTAGTAAGTTACCTCCCCAAAGTCACTTTTTGTCACATTCGGTCAGGGCCCAGCGTGCAGTGAATGCGCTCATCAAGCCTCAGGGGCACGTTAGGCACGGGAAAAGCTGTATTTAAAAATGCAAACTTGGCAAAGTTAGGCACTTGGCAGCTAGCAAGGGCCACAGCTGGGGCTCCCTGGGCAACCTTTTGCTTCTGGATGTGCCCCGTATTATGATACCAGTCTCCAGTTACATGACTCTCTACATTTTTTTTTCCTTCTGTGATCATTGCTTCATTGCCCGAGATGCAAACTGAAGGAGATGCTGTTCAGTAGATGAAGGCCACCAGCCTTACTTGCTCCTCACTGTTTAAGCCCAGTTCTGGAAGTAAGGGAACTACTTTCCTTTTGGGTTCTTTGTGCCCACCCCTGATACTATAACCCTCTGCACACACGTCATTAACTGTCGTTCCAGTACCTCTGTTAATGAAGCAGTGGTCTGTCCCCATACTGAAAAGGGGGAAGTAAGGCACATGAGCTAAAGTTTGAAACATCTTTGTCCTCAGCATACCATTTTTCAGTCCTTAATGTTATACAGAGAGCTCTTAATGCTGAAAGAATCTTTTTCCATTGATGATAGCTGTCCCTGGGTGACACTGATCAAATCTAAACCACACAATTAGCTGCAACCTGCAGAAATTTGATTTACACTCTGCTTTCAGCAGCATCTGTAAACTCCTCTGACAGAAGGGAATTAAAGGGAAAAATAAAAATAAAAAATCAGTTCTTCGGGCATCATTCATTTGCCTTAACTGTTAGCAGTCCTGTTCTCCTCCTCTCGCAGCCCTCTGCCTTGTACATTTAACACACATGTTCTAACAAATGAGGCAGGCATTCTTCTGCCTCATTACACAACCCTGATTCACCCCCAGGGCATAGTCCATCTTTACATTGGGTGAAGAAGAGATTGAGACTGGGGAGAGAGGAAAAGCAGGCAGTGTGTTTTGAGGGGTTGTGCAATACTGCCTACGCACGACGCCTTCATTAAAGCTGGACAAGCAACATCGTTCTAACTTTTCTCAACACGAGCACCCAAACTGTTACCCTGGTGTCCTTTGAAGTGTGTCTGTATTTATTTTTATGTGTGGCACTTTGAATTAATTGGTGAGGCTACTGTGGCTCTCCCTAACGGAGTAGCTGTTATTAACAGAGATTTATCACCAGAAGAAGATGGGATGCTCTCAACTTCAAAGAATCTCCACCTCAGCCTTTGTAACCTTGGCCTGGAGCGTACTCTGTTACTCTGTGGAGTAGTGCAGTTGCCTTGCAGAAAGACAGAGAGAATGGAGCATGTCCAACACAGGACTCAAAAGGTTTAGCTGCAAAGCAGGTCTCTTCAAGTGCATGCAAACAGCAGTTTTGTCAGACTTAGCTTGGTGCAGCACGGGCACTTCTTACCTTTACAACTGTAACACACTGACAAAAAGGCAGCCTCGTGCCAAACTGCAAACACAGGAGTGCAAGAGCTTTTCACTGGAGCAATTGGAATGTATTTGCCATGGACAAAACAAAGGGGGTTTGGTTGTGGTTTTTTTTTCCTATAATTTTGTTCTTGGAAATAACTGAGTCACTTTTTATGAAGCTATCCAAAAAATAAAATACATCCACTGGAGACAAACTGCCATGGGTAATTTCAGCTGCCACAGTTAAACTTTGGCAGAGTTTACAAAGCGATGAAGACAGAAATTTAGAGTAGGGAATGCTGGGCAATTTGTCCATACACAGGGCAGTTGCTCCACCTCTGCAGGCTCCTCATCTCAGGTCTTCTGAAGCCGATGCCGCTGTCTCTGTGCTCAGATGTTACGGCTTCTGTCGGGCACTGGAGTGGCAATTGCCTTTTCTAGCATAAGGAGAACTTTTGGACCTTGTTTCAGAAGACTCTGTATATCCAAAACAGAGTTGATGGCACACGTCTACCTCTTCCACGTTAGAACATTTCATGTACTTTTGGGGTGTCCTCCTCCCCTCCCTCCGAAAAGCGAGGTACAATTTTTGTTGCGTTTAGGAACGTGTTTTGCAAATCACCACTTTGTCCTGAATCTTGAACTGGGTGTGAAACACACAAAAAGCCACCGTTACCCTTGTACCGTCACCTGGGAAGTGGGCAGCTCTGTCTGTGGGCAGAGGAATGATGTGTGGTGCTGGAAAGGCAAGAATGCCCAACAGCAGCATCATGGTCGCTCCGAAAGGTCTGAGGAAGCTTTCACAGTGCCTTATCCTGGGAGCACTGGGTGCTGATGTCTTGCTGGCCACCAGCAAAATGCACTGGCCCTGGGGAGCCCTCCTTTAGGGGAGCACCCTGTGAGAGGCTGAGCTGAGGCTCAGGAGACAAGTTGGCTCCTCAGCAGCTCTTCCAGCTCTGGAGAGCTGCCTGCCAGAGTTCACCAGCAGAGAAGCTCTTCCCTGGACTGAGCAAAGTTGCAGTAAGCTTTCTAGCCAAAGTCAGTATGATTTGTTTGCAGAGTCAAACACTGGGTTGTTTCTTTCATTTTGTATTGGTTGTTTTGTTTTGGTTTTTTAACTGCTGAAGTAAATAAGAGCAACTTGTGTGAGATCATAGTGCTCTGCCTTTCCAAAGGGCTTCAGCTGCAATCCCAGAGCAAGCTGCTCTTCTGGGCTCCCCTCTGCTGTGTCCAGAAAGCCTCTGCTGGGCCAGCACTGGGGGGGAGAGGAAGGGCTGCGGTCTGGAGCTGTGGTCTGGGGTTGCAAGAAGAGCTGCAGCAGAACCCCCTTCTCCTCGCCGATAGATGGGGGGGCAGGATGAGGTCTCTGGGAACGGGAGGTGCAGGTGACTGGTTCCACAACTCCTGCTCAGCTGGCTGTGTGCTATGCTGTGCACAAAGGCCCCTGCAGGTTTATATTAAGGTGCTGCCCAGACTAAACCAGTGCATTTTTTTTCTTTTTTTTTCCCCCCTCTAAATGCCTTTTTATCATTCAGGCTGTCACCTGTGTTTCCTGGCAAGGGCTGCTGGCTGGGGGAGGTCTGGCAGAGCTGAACACCCAGCTTTGGTGGTCTTTGTGTGGCTGCCTGAAAGATGGCTTAAAACAGAACCTGCTCTGTGAATACCTGCGAGTTAACATGTGTCAGCCGTGTGGCTGGAAGGGTTCTCCCTTGCTGTAAAGAGAGATGTTTATAATGAATACTTTCCTTGTGGTTAAAATGGGTAAACAAACAAATAGCTCCTGCAGGAAGTATACGGTGTGAAGACAGGGCAAACAGATTGTACCTTTCCCAACAAGGAAAAGAAGAAGGGGGGGAAGAAACCCCTCAAACCTAAAACCCGACCAAACTCAAGCTCCTCCTTAGTGGATTTAATCTATTAGAATGTGAAAGAGCAATTCATCTTCCCTGTTTCCTTTCCTTGTCAAACACATCCAGCTGTTGGAGCTTTCTCTGTGCTCTCCTAGAAATGCAAACACTTGAAATTTGTTGATGTCCTTCTCCTCCAGAGTATGGTTACCATTACCAGCTTTCCATGGTACCAGTGAAGCTCATGCCTGAAACCTCAGAAAACCCTAATAATAATCCAAACTAGATTTAACCTAAGCATGGTTTTCAGCAACTCCCTTCTGTGATGAATACAACCCTTACTGCAGTCAGTGGAGTGAGTACCTGGGAGCAGACACCTCTTTGGACCTGATTCACTGCACGAATAACTACAAATCTTTATGAGGGACCACGTGCCTGAGCTACTTGAAGCATGCTTGGTCACAGCACAGTGTTCTGTGCGTGCAAGCTTCTCCTAATGCAGTTATTTTCTAAAGGAAATATTAAAATTTCTTAGTTTTGTTCTGTGTTTTACAGCATCAGATAATGACCCTTTGGATTCCCCATAAAAAGTGAATGTAAGGAGGATGTGAAAAAGGTCATTGAAATGTCAGTGCAAATGTTATGGAGTCACAGAAACATTTTAATTTGTGGGGGACCTCTAGCAGTCTCTAACCCAACATCATGCTCAAGTGAGTCTAGCTTCTGCTTTGCTCGGGGGGTTTTTTGCACTTGAGTTTTGCAAATCTGCAGGGATGGAGACTGAGCCTCGATGCAGGACTGCACCACTCACTGACACGTTGTTTTCTTTATGTCCCCACTGGAATTTCCCCTGTTGCAGCTCGCATCCGTTGTCTCTTGCCCTTTTACTGTGCACCTCTGGGGAAAAGTCAGGCTGTCTTCTGTATCACTTCAGTTTTGGTGGTGAAAAACTGTAACCAGATCCCCCTGCAGCCTTCTCTCCCCTCCTCTCCAGGCAGGACAAACCCAGCTCCCCCAGTTCTCCTCCTGCATCATGTGTTCCTGGCCCTCCTGGTGGCCTCAGCTGGGCTTGCTCTGATCTGACAATAAACACTAAATATTGTGAACTATTTTTTCCACTGTTTCATGCAGTTGCAGTTTCCTTGTGTAGCCTTCAGTTAAATTCACTTTTGTCTTCATACAAAATGCAGATTTTGAACCAAGGAAGAATGATGACTCTTATCCATCTGTGTGCAGTTGTTTGGGGTTTTTTTTTGTTGGTTTGTTTTGTTTTTTCCTTAAATTATTGCCACTTGGACAGCATCACCCTAAGCATTCTTTCATCAGTGCAGTAGATTTTCTTCCATGCATCACTACTTGCATGTTAGATAATACTTGGGGTTATCATCTCACCTTGCTGGACATCTCCCTGTGAGGCTACAGTCCTTACATGGGATATCATGGTGTATTTCTTTTTTTCTTTCTCCTCTATTTTCTATTCAGATTATCTCACTGTGCAACTTTTAAGGCTTCACATGTAGAAGGGAGAATAAACACTACTAAAGATGATAGGGCACGCAGGCGTGAACAGAGTAGCTAAGAGATGTCCTCATTCCGTCGGTCAACCATCCATCAGTCAGCAACAGGATTCCCAGTGCCTTTCTGAATGTGGTAAGTAGCTAGAGCATGAGGTAAAGGGCTGACCTTAGAACACAGCCTTCAATCAAAGGGGAGCATCTACGACTTTCTTCCCCTAAAATAAAGTGAAAAACTGAAGAAAGGGAGCGTGATGTGTTAAACAGCCACGGGACGGTCTGTTGGAGATGCTGAGCATGATCTAGTGAAGGGGCTGGCTTTGGAGAAGTCAAAGGCCTGAGTAGTGACATTTCCCTAAGTCAAAGATGCAGAGAAGAACTGTGTCACACACAGCAGTTTGCACTGGCCTTTTCTGGATGAATACCACCCAGAAAGAACATGCTGAGCAAAGGCAGAAGATGCGATGGGTTTCACTGGCTGGAAAGCTTCATCTTAAAGTTCTTCAGGAAAGGATAAAGTGACCAGAACCAAAGAAAACAGTTTAAGTTTATTCTTATCCCAGGACAGAAGATCGTGTTGCAGATGCCACAGAGAGCAGGAGAGCTGTCCTACAGGGAGAGGTGGAGCAAGGATTAGTAATCAATAGTGAGGATAGGAATGAATCCAGTTAGAATGACTGCTGGGCGGAATGGTGCAGACGTGGGACTTGTGCAAGTGCAAATGAATTCCACTCCACAGCTTCCAGTTTTATCTCCCAGACTGCTGGAAGAACGGGCATGTTGTTAAGCCCAACCCAGCACAGACCCACCTGATGGCAGACCACGGAACACAGGATCTGCATGGAGAAGCGGAGCGGGGTGACGTGGACATCCACAGTGCCTTTCACACTGCCTCAGTGGAGCGGGGTGGGAAGGCTTTGCCCGTGTGAGGCTACAGCCAGGTTTACATTTTTTGACACTGACATGATTGTATTCAGACAAGTCTGAAGTGTTTATCTATCAGAGTATATACTTTATGCCCCATAAGCTGACACAGTTCATCAGTTTTATGGATACATGTCAACTTTATCAGATGCATCATATATATGCACGTGTTGGTTTAGGCATATTATCAGAATGCCTCTGTTCAGTGCACTTACCAGAAAAGGAGCCTAATTTCAAAGGCATTCAGAAAAAAAAAAAAAACAACCAAAAAAAAAGTTGTTAACTCAGACAGCTGGCTGCAGAGGCAGAGGTGGGAGAGGAGGGGGAAGGATGAGTTCTGGCACGGAGTCGCGATCGGTGCAGGTGCGCCTGTTTCAGAAGAATGGGATGCTGTCTGGGAATGAATGAGAGCTGTTCCTCAGCAGCGTGTGCAACCTGCCAAACACCCTGGGTGGCCTCCGAACGGCCTCGGAGACTTTTGGTCAGAGAAGAGTTCTAAAAACGTCTAAACTTGCTGGCGTTCCCGTGCAAAAGCTGGATTAGTCGGGAGCTGCGGGGTGTTCCCGGCTGCTGGGCGAGTGGGCAGAGTTAAGGTTACTGAGATGACCCGAGCTGAGCGTGCACACGCTTTCAAAGCATTCGAGTATGTAATTGAGGAGTCTTAATTTCTGTGGTCAATTTTTCAGAAAGCTGCCTTGTTTCCCAAAGGGTTTTTTGGCAGAAGTGGAAGTTAGATCCCCGCTCCTTTAAGTGCATCCAGACTTGGTGGAACTTGAGAACAGCTTTTTATGTGGTTTGCATCCATACCATCCCTTCCCTACTTTGATCTGGATCCCCTCGTGCACTGGGGTGTCTGTGACTGTCACTTGCATGTCTTCTGCTTCCCCTCTGTCACCCAGAGTCGCGGTGGCGATTCTGCACTTCGGGGAGGTCATCCCCACGCAGGCCAGCAGCCTGCAAGCCAAGCCGTGCAGCCACACTGGCTGCTCCGCAGGGGCTGCTGCACCATCACCACCCCTCTTCTGCCCCCCGGGGGGAGGCTGCTGTCAGGCTTCAAGGTTTTGGTCAGAAAATAGTCTGGAAAGGCAAATGAAGCACAGACGCAGTCACGTGGAGTTACCTTTGAGTAGAACATTTCTCAAAGTTTCCTTGCCTTCTCCGTAGGCTTTTAGCTCCAAAAATAATAGAGAGACACTGACAAATAAGTAATTAATATGAAACTGGGGGGATGAAAAGTCTATTTACTCTTTTTGCCATAGGAATTTTGAGAACAGAATGGGACCAATCGAAGGTAGCAAGGAACAGCAGCTGTGTGATGCTGTGATTGTTGTTGCAGGTTATTGAATTAGGCACAAGTAATTGCCTGGTAGTTTATTGGTTTGCCTGGTTACTTTGGAATTCTCCTTTATTACAGTTGGCCTTGGGTACACCGACCCAAGGCAGAAAGATGATTATTGCAAGATACAAGGGCAGAATTAGCCTTCTGCAGGGCTGGGGCTTGCCTTATAAATTTATCATTTGATTTTTTTCCCTTTTGTTTGTAGTCCTTCTCTGCTTTCTTCACATTCTTAACGTGTCTCAGAAATTCCAGCATTTTTAGCAGTGAATCAGTGAGAAGAAGGGGAAAAGGCCTGTAATTGCTTTTTCCATTGTGCCTGTTAAAACCTCATTGTGGGAAATGGACCCAAACACTGTCTTTTAAGTGGTGTTGAGTCTGAGGCAGGTGGTATTAACTCAGAACTGCATTAACTCTTTTCAAATCTCTTTCCTGTTTCCTTGAGGAAACATGCCTGGTGTATATACGTGGCAAGGGCTGTTTGCCTGCCTCTTGCATTGACATTTTAATTTGGTCCATGATATAAATATCATTTCCCTAATCCCCCTTGCCCTGACCCTGTTTTGTCTTTTCTTCAAAGTGAGTTGACTTTTTTTTTTTCCTCCTTTAAGGAGGGGGGAGGAGATGGGAATGGTGGCTGGCTGCTCTAGTTTGGAGCATTAAATGCTCCGGGAAAAAAATCTCAGAGTAACTGTTGTTTCTTTCTTTGTATTCACATGGAAATTTTTAATCTCCATCAAAGGATCAGGAGAAAATAACGTTGAGATTCAACAAGAGAGCTCCCAGCTTACATGGAATTTTTAAATGTTATTTGGCTTTATCCTTTAAGCGATGAGAACCATGAACTATGTACCTACAGGGTTCAGAATTAACTTTTCTCTTTCTTCCAACACTTTTTTTTCTTCTTTTTCTCCCCCCCCCCTTTTTTTTTCTTTACATCTTTATTGTTCTGCATAAACACGCAACTTCTTCTTGGCCAAAACTCTAAGTGCCTTAGGATTTGTTTAGTTGTATTTATGTATACATTTCTAACCTTAATTATGAGCACCAGTCTGAAACACAGCCTCATGCTCTCCTTTTGATGTGATCTGAAGTATCTCTGTTAAAGGCCACAGAGCTAAGATCAGAACCCAACCCCTGGTATGCTCACGTAGTGGTACAAGAGCTAACATCAGCCTGGTGAGCAAAACATAAAAAGAATTTTTAAAAAAGGAAGAAATAGGTATAAAGGGGATAATAATGCACTGATAATAAAGCACTCTCTGTACCTGTAGATGTAGCTGATTGTGCTAATAATGATAGCAAGGGAGACCCCCTGCAACCAGCCCGTGGAGAGTAACAGCAGATTTCCCAGGTGGGTGCTGACAGCTCTGCTAGATTTCATGCTTCATCACGGATTAATAAAACAGGGAGGATATTAAAATGCTAATACTCATTAATACCGTTTAATGGTGTTTTAACATGAAACATGGAACATGAACATGAATGACAGCCGGTAAATGGAACTGGCAGTTGTGCTCTGGGTGTCTGGAGCTGGTGAGAACTGGCTGCAGGAAACAAAAGCTGTGGATGCTCCCATTCCTGCTGTGGGTCAAGCCAGACAGCACCTCCTGGTACCTAGACTATTGCAAGGTCACTTACATTTAGACTTAAATCAACTCTTCTGTTACTATAAAATATTTGGTGAGAGATTTTCTTTGCTAGCATGGGTCAGCACCGTTATCTTCTGTGTCAGGTGAAAGGCAGAGTCTCTAACAAAACATCCTTCTAAGAGCAGAAACCACAGCCCATTGAAGTGGAATTCTGAAATACTATTCTTTTTTTAATGGTCAACCTTTGTATTTTTCCCCCAAACTCTTCTCGTGTTTCAGTTGGCTCCATTGTTCTCCATTTCTTGCTGAAGTTTCAGTAAGCTTCCCTGCGTCCCAGAGGCAGTTGCATTTCAGCAACAAGTAAAAGTTGGTCCTCTGTGGGCTGTAATGACTGTAATGTAATATAATATAATGTGCATAGATACAAACTTAATTCTGCCCTATCAGACTGTTCTGATTTTACATGTGGTTAAAGCTTACTGAAAACTTGTGTGCAGCCCTGTTTAACCACAGACCTGAGAGATCGAGGAGGGTGCTGCCACCTGATGTGGCAATAGGAGGGAAAATGTTATTTCCCATGAACCTCATCTCTGCCTTCGCTGCCAGACAGGGATCCCAGGCGCTGGAAGACGTTGTAGTGCGCAGGGAGCAGGGTAAAGGGTTCTAAAGGCAGGGTAATTGTGTCTCTCTGGTAGTGATAGCACAGGGTAGAATCACCCTGGCCAAGTGTCGGGGTTTGTACCTTGGCGTTTTAGGTTTTAAATAAAATTAACCTTTGGCATCTGAGGTTTAGCACTCCTGGGGCTGAGTCGAGAGCCTGCGTAGCTGACTGGGGTGACTGATGTGTGCTCTGAGCTCTTAGCTACTTCTAATAGAGACTTTTCCAGGGGGTTCTTTTGCTTTTAAATATTTCATCTTCTCTTGAATTCCCAGCTGTTTCTTGCACATGCACCATGAATTTCAACTGCCTCATTGACTTCATTTCCCCCACGTATGCGCCGTCTCTTGCCAACACCCCCCTTTGTTGTGACCTGCTGCGTGAACGGCAGATTCCAGCCCAGAGATATTTCTTCTTCTTGCATGCTGAAATGTGATCAGCATCAACCCCCTTCAAAATTGCTGCCATCTCCTTTGCTCTGAAGCCACGGAAGGTGCTTCAAGAATCAGATCCCTCCTCCTCCTTTACAAGGAGCAATTTAACGTCACTCCAGTCAACCTTCTGCTGTGGTGGAAACAGAGATAGCGCTTCAAGATCGAATTTTAGGGAATGAAAGATCATGAAAAAGGCTCATCAGTTAGGCTGGAATTTATGCAAGTGTGTTTATTTTGGCAAATGTTTCTTACAAGCAGGTTCATTTGTATCCTCTCTGCTGTCTGGGTTTTGCTGTGAGGTGTCAGAGCACAGATACTCTGAGCTGGCTTAGAAGGGGATTTCTGCCAGAATTTTGTGTGCCCTCCTCTGCTCCCATCCACCCACTACTCTCTTTCTCCTGGGTACAGTAGATTTTTACTGATGTTGATCTCCGTGGGTATTTCATTCTTACTTCTTGGTGCTAAAGAAAATCACAAGCTTAGAAACCCAGGGTATGCCAAGTCTTAAAACCTGAAGAGAATAAAATGAGAGACTGCTTTGTTCAGCAGATACAATCTTACACTTACTGCTTCTTAATACAGGCGTGTGTGGTTCAGGATTTGATTGCAAGAGTTTTTAACACTCTAGACCAGAAACCTTTCTGGTTTGGTTCGTCTTGAGTCTAGGTACAGGGCAGTTGGTTCTTCCACACTCCTGCTCATTTTTTTCGCTCTTGATGAAGGGTCTTGAGTCCTATCCCTCCTTTGATTGAAATTCCTTTCCTAGTCTCAGCCAGATGTTTGGTTTCCCCTGCTGTTGACAGGCAGATAATATTCTCACGCTATCACTTCATATATCCACATTTGCAAGATCTACCACAAAAAATTCCCAAATTTTTCTGAGTGCCTTCCTGCATATTTTTTAATACTTTCCAAAGGCAAATTCCTTTAATGTCGCATAGAAATTGCTTAAACAGCCAGCAAAGGCAAACCTTCCTGGTTTTCCTTTTCCAGTAAGAAGGGTGTGTTTCTGAGCCACATCTTATGGATGACCCAGAGATTTACTCCACCTTTGCCGAAGGAATGTGGCTAGCACTTCAGAGAATTGCAGGAAAGCTTCAGGAGTTTGGCCAAGAAAGAGTAAACCGTCCAAACCCGAGGCACAACTGCGTCCTTCCCCCTTTCCGCCGCTTGCGTTTCCTACTGCGTTGTGTTGTCCTCTGCACCAGACTGCTGAAGACTGCCAAATACTTGGATATTTTATAGGTAATATATCTTCTAAATGCCATGGCCAGCCTCTGAGGGAAGCACAGGGTTGTCGGTTTTGGATGGAGTATAAAACCCAAGCAGGAAATCATTGCTGAATGGCACAGCTGCAGGCAAACACTGGAAGCCAGTAAACTGCCCATCTGCACAGCCACACGTGTGCCTGGGAGTGCTTAGCTGGGAGAAGTTTGGTGATTAAAGGATGAAGTGTTTTGCTTCATTAGTTCCCGAAATACAGCTATCCGAAGGTGATTATAATCTTTATTTTCAAGGAGGAGAGGTTGAAGACTAGAGGTTGTCTGTGCTGTGAAATAAAAGCGGAATTTCAGCTCTGGGATGGGTTGGATGGTCCCGCTGCAGGGCGGAGGATGTGACACAACCTACGGCTGAGGGCTGAGGGAGAAGTTGGCCAAGAAAAAGGAGAACACTGTATTTGTCTGTAGGGCTGAACTAGCAATCGCATCTGAGTCTTCCCACCAAACTTAGAGACGAGGAAAGCTGTCGGTCCTTGGGTCTGCTTCACTATCACTGACCTGAGGAGCTGCACATTTCCTACGGTGTGAACTGTTCAAGATGCCTCTGTGCTAGAGATTTTGACATCAAAACCTCTTTCACGGTGCTCGTTCTAGTGCTTTCCTTTTTGACATTTATCCTGGGTTTGCTGCCTTCCATTCTGCAGAGCTCTGCCTGTGCAGGTGATGGTCTCTGGAGTGGCTCCGGCCGAGCTCTCCGTGTTAGCTCTCCCGGCCCCCCGCTCAGGTTCAGCACTTCCCCTTACACATGCCAAGCTGGAGTTCATCCGCCGCCTGATTTTCCCAAGCACTACTTTAAATAGTCCACAACTCAGTAGCTAAATGCAGATTGTTAAAATAATGAAACAACAACAATAAAGCTCTTTTAAGAGTCCATCTCATGCACTTCAACTGTAAAAACTATTGCTTTGGGCTTTGGGGTATTTTTTTTCCAAATATTTTACTGAAAAATAAAATTATCTCCTACTAGTAAATGGGCTATAAACCCATTGTAGAGTGAACTTTCTACATTGATACAGGGGAGAGGTTTTTCTTGAATCTTTGTAATGTGAAAATGAAAAAGGAAAGATAATCTTGTCCTCAGGGTCCTCGTTTAAGTTACAGGTGGCCTGGGGTCAAGTCCCTGCTTTATCTCAAAGCCCTCGTCTGATTTCTCTACCTTCTAGTACTGGGCTGCTAGAATGAGTATGAGAGTTGGAATCTCTACACAGGCAAAGTGGATGGAATGCCAGGGGAAGCCTTTGGAAACCTTTTGTTCACTGCTGTATTTTGAATCAGGGCACCTAAAGAGCACGAAACTCCTGGGACCTCAACTTGTTAAAACGTGTTGGTTTCTCTTGGTTCAAGGACTGAGTCTTTACAATGTTCCCGATGTTTCGCGTGAGCCGAAGGATATCGTTAATGTCTCTGCCATAAATACTTGTATAGAAGGATCTGATATTTCATCTACCCTTGAGTATTTCCATATTTTTATGACAAAGAAAAGGAGCTGCATGGGGTTTTGCTCTACAGGTGCTTCATCCTCTCTGTTCCTGTCAACTGATGCCATTTTTTAAGCTACATGAGGTGGATTTCAGTTGTTGTCATTACGATGTTGGCACTTTCTGCATTCCATCAGCACACAAACATGAATTACAGGGTGATGCCATATTAAATTGCAGGCATCTCTATGAAAATGTAGGGGAATTAGTGCTGAAGATGAAGCTTGTTCCATATTTGGAACCTTCCTTTATATTGTAATGCATTGAGGAAGCAATGACTGGTGAACGTTGTCTTAGTGCCAGATGCCCTGGAGGACCTGGTGTTTTGATTCATCCTCAGGAAAAATGTGCAAAAATGTCTGAAAATGTGATACAAAGAAAATGAACACATGAAGTCCATGAGTGCAACAACCTCTGTGTGTGTGTGTGTCTCCTTCCTCAGGACAATCACATCTCTCCGCAGCGAACTGATTCCACATCTGGTTAGGAGACAGTTCTCTTCTCCTACAGCACTGCAGCAAGGACTGGACAACAAAGAAGAGGACCAAAAGAAAAAAGAACAAGCATCCCTAGGTCAGTACAGGTATCAAAGATTTCATGGAGGTTTTAAAGCCCCTATGCTACAACTGGATTACTGGGTAGTGCACAGAATTAACCTGAAAGACTCGTTTGGGGGTTGGTTATTGGTTATTGGTTATTTTTTCTCTTACACTTCATGATAGCAAAGATTCTGGTAGATTTATTTTTCAGACAGTGTTGTGCACTATATAAATATTTTTATCCTCCCTTAATCTGGTGTAAACCAAAAGCAGATCAGCTAGGTGCTCTGGTGATAAAAGCCCTTTTGACAATGGGATTTTAGGCAGGAGTTCCTAAAATTGTATAGGGCAACAGACTCAACCTTCACCACCCCGGTGCTTCACCACCCTGCACCGGGAACCGGACAGAATCTCAGATCTGGGAATTTATTTTTGGCATTTCCACCATCTCCTCACGTGACCTCGGGCACAACATTGCATCTGTCCCGAGCCCTCGACTCCCACCTGCAGAATACACCTCAGCATTTACCCAGTGCCAGTGATAAAACCTGTTAATGATTGCTAAGCACCTAGCCACTCAGACCATGTGAGGCAACGATTTCCCCTCACCACCAGCATTTTAATAGTATTCCTCTTCAGAAAGTATTTCATTAAATCCCGTCTGACTGGGTGCATGTGTGTGTTCCCCAGACATTTATAGTTTCATAAAGGAAGATAATAGCTTGCTGAAACCTGCTGCAGATAGCTCCTGCTGGAACGATCACAGAGGAGATATGAGTGGAACTCTGCACGAAGGAAAGGTGCGCTGCTACGTCCACATGATGAAGGAGGGGCTGTGCTACCGAGTCAACACGCTCGGCTTGTACATTGAAGCCAACAGACAGGTGAGAGACACAACTGCCCCGGGCTGCAGCGCGAGGTATGGGGGCATTTCAGCCTCCCTGCCATCCAGGCTGGGGAATTGGAGCCGTGCCATGGGATCCAGGCCGTCACCCTGCTGGGTGCTGGATGGGGACACGAGGCCAGGGAACAGCTCTGCCACTCATTTGCTCCCCAGCTTTGATGTTAAGAAACCCCAGACACGCGCTTCGGGTTTCTTGGGGTGGCGAGACCTGCAGCCAGAGAGCCAAGAAATGTGGGAAATAAAGCTGGAAGTGGCTTTGATAACTCATCTAGTCCATGTCCTTCCCGTCCTAAAGGCAGGATCAGTTCTGACTGGACTTTCCAAACCAGTGTTTACCTGGGGGATAATGACAAAGGTTATTAATAACCTGCAGGAAGACTGAGACTGCCCGGACCTTCAGTTGCCTAATGCTTTTCATTAGGAAAGAATTCTCCTCTGAACAGGGTTCACTTCAGTGGCTCTCTGGGTAAACACAGAGGTGAAATGTTGATCTGCTGCAGTTTTCACTTTCACACTGCTGAGAATTCATAAAAAAAGAAGTTGCAGGGGAGGATTAGAGAAATCCTGTACCTAGCTCAGGAGCTGACAATTAAAAGCTTTGGTTTGGTTGATTGTATTTGATTTTTAATTCTTTGATTTGATGTGTTATTATTTTACTTGATTTTTTATTATTTGATTTGATTTTTAATTATTTTATTTTAGGTTTTTATTATTTGATTTGATTTGTAATTATTTTATTATATTGGGTTTATTATTTGACTTGATTTCTGATTATTATATGAGGTTTATTATTTGATTTCTAATTATTTCATTATATGGGTCTTATTTGATTTGCTTTCTGATTATTTTATTATATGGGGTTTATTATTTGCTTTGATTTTTTTTTATTTGACTTGAATTTTTAATTGTTTTATTATATAGTTTTTATTATTTGACTCAATTTTTTAAATTTTGTTTTATTTTATTTTAATTTTTTCCCTACACTGGCTGATCCCTGGACAAGTTCACTCCCTTTACTCCGCTAGTGATGAACTTCGCTGCCATCAGAAGCAGTTTCCTCTAGTTTTGAGCGGTCCATAGGGAAAGTGGTAGGGAAAGACTCAACATTTCTGGAAGAAAGGCTGGTAGAGGAATAAAGTGATGGAATCCTGGAAGCAGTCACTGCCTTGCCTTTGCTCTCAGATGGAGTGATTTCTTCTCAGTGACATGAAGGACAGGTCTGTGCGAACCAGAGCTGCCCCCGGACAAAGTGGGTTCGCTCACTGGGGCTCTTTTCTCCTGGGCACCTGGAGGGGAGCTCAGAATCAAGTGCTTTGCTTTGCACTTAGGGACAGGAGGAAGAGAGGAGGGAGGCAGCACCGCTGGCAGAAAGGGGAAACCTGCCCCAGGAACCTCTGGCAGGAGTGTACCCGAAGGGTTAAGGGAGAGCACCTCCTGCCAGGGCAGTGTTCCTGTGCCTTTGGCAGCAGCCCCTCAGTAAAACCAGTCAGACTCCGTGGTGGGGGTTGTGTTGTTTAGGTTTTTGGGCTGGTTTTTTTTTGGTGGTGTTTTCTTTCTTCTTTAACCTAAATAGTCTACATTTTGGTCAGTTCAGGAAGTGTGTTTGCTCCTGGGTGGTACACAGAATTAGTGTTTTGAAATCACACTGGGGCCTTCGACGGTGGAAAGGCTTTTCTTTGAATTTTAAACTTTTCCAGAATGGTAACATTTCTAAGGAAACTATGTGGAGGTAAAACATAAAACAGAGCTTAATGAGGGGTTGTGAGAAAGGAGTTCCTTTTTCCAGTGCCACAGCATTTTGTTTCTCTTGCTAATCCTCATAAAAGATACACGTTTAATTTTATCGGTGCCTTTTTTTTTGAACCTTTTTTATTGGTCTCTAAGGAGAACTTTGGGTGTCTTGTTTGCTTCTGCCTTGGACTTCACAGGGCAGATTCTGATTCCCAGTGCTGGGACCTATAACTTTGCTGTCCAAGAGGACAGGCTCCCAGAGCAGTAGCAGTCCAGTCCAGTAGCCATGAGAAAGGAATGGCATCCTAACCCATTGCCCTGCTGGTGAGGAAACACTTTACTCACATCATTTCACTTCCAGCTGGGTTTCTGGATGCCTGGAGCCTGTGTGTGGGCAGGTGGGTTCAGGAGGGAGTTATCTTCAATAGCAGGAAATAGTTTCTTTGTGAGATGAATTAAATCCAAACACATCCTTAAACCTTCCCTTGACCCAGGCACTCCCTCTGACTCCTGCCCCCTGTCTAACCTTCCTTTTCAGAGCAAAATGCTTGAGCTGGTAGCTTTCTTGGGTCACCCCACAGGCTGCACGACCATTGACTGATTCTAGTAAGGGCTTTGCTATGGCCACTAAATCCTGTATTTATTTCACCACACCACCTTTCCACTGAAGAGGGCAAGAGCTTTTCTTTGTTTCTTTCCTTCTTCCCCTTCTCACAGAGCAACGCCAGACAGCAGGAATCCTTCCAGCCTGGGCTGGAGGTATGCTTTGTTTTTTGGTCCTCTCATGGATCCATCTGTTGGGGCTGCCCAGTGTCAGGTGAGGACAACATCTCTTCACCAAGCCAGCATCATCCAGGTGGATTGGCCTAGTTTGTGTAAATGCTCTGGAAAGCTGGTGGGCTTCTGTAGTGCCCGCACCTTGGAGTGAAAGAGCCAACCTACTCTTGTTTTGAAAGAAACACCAGTCTAGTGGGGAGGAGGTAAAGAGCTACAGATGTAGACATGTCTACTGGGGACAATAGGCAGCCTGAAATGATAGCTCAGAGGTGTGAGCTCATCTGAGCTCATCTCACTCATCTGAATGAAGCATCAACTGTGAAAATCCTTACCCTGTGAAAACCAGCACTATTTATCCATCCTTGCATGCTGGGAGGGAAGGGGGCTGGTCATACAGTGAGTATCCAGTTTCCTGGGAGTATCGTCTCATTTTTTTCTGATCCGACCCCAACTTCTCCAGATTTGTGGGATGTGCCTCTCGAAGTTCACTCCTGAGCCCTCAGCTCTTGTTGGCCCGGCTTTCTAGGGAAGTCCTTTTACAGGACCGTGCTGGTGGCAGCTCCTGCATAGCAGCTTTGGAAATTGCTGGCAGCTCTCGGCCAAATTTAGCAGAGCTACAGAGATGTCAGAGTTAAACTTTCCTAAGAATTTTGTAAAAATAGGTGCCTGGGCAGAGGAAAAGAGAGATTTAATGAGCGCTGCTTCCTCCCCTCCGGCAAACCCAGTTACGCCATCACTGTGCTGAGGCTCCGTTTGACCTCCCAGGTGGGCAGTCAGAGCACACATCCTGGCTGCCAGGCAGCACGAGTGCAGCTCCACACCAGCCCCGGCCACGCTGCCTTCTGCTCAGACACATGGTTTGCCAGGACACGGACCTCTTAGCCCTCACGCATCCCCTCGCTGCCTTCTGTGTCTCCCGTGTTTCTCTGACTGCCATCTCTGTCCTACCAAGACACATCACGTGTTGCATCACCACTGCAAGTAACTCTGCCCAGGACTGTGTCTGTGCATTGCTGTGAGACTCCCACCGCCCCTGAAATCCCCCTCGGTGCTGTCAGCACCTCTTCTGTGGTGTGTGACCTTGGCCCCAGCCTGACGCCAGGAGATGCAGAATGCCTCAGGCTGCTCTTTCACCCAGAGAAAGAGGAATGATGGAGGAATATCCCGTCCTCCTACAACGCTGGCTCCCCTTTCCTTTCAGGAGCCAGTTCAGAATTGCTCTCCATGGATTTGTTCTTGGCTACCTCATGGGCCGTGTCTCTCTCTATTACCATTGCTGCTTTGTCTGCTTATCTAACACCTGCCTGTTCTCTCTCAAGAGCCTTCCCTTCTGCAGCTTTCTACCATCTGGAATAGCCACTTGATCAGCTTCAGCTTCTTTCTCCTTAAGCATCTGAAATACCTTTTTGTTGCCTGTACCTTAGAGTGCCACCTTATTGAGTGGGCTGAACGCAGTCAGCTCTTTATGCCAGTTTAGTGGTTTATGTTTGATATCACTTCCCTCCCTTGCACTACTGAGTGGTGCAAAACATGTTGAACTGCACTTGAAAGGGCAGATGCTGGACACTGTAGCAGTGTACAGGATGTCACCGTGTTCAGCTGGAGCCAGCCTGCTTGCTGCTGCTGATCCGCTGCTTCTCCAGAGGCAGGAGGCTGTGCTGAGAAGAGAGATGCAGTGCACTGCACTGGACTTACCCCTCCCTTCACAGGAGGGACATCACAAATACCTGGTCAAAGGAAAACATGCAGGAACCTACGTGTAACCTTGTAAGTTAAACTGTGTATGGTAGATGCCCTGGTGTGGTGAAACCCAAGCCGTCTTTGGGCTGTTTATGTAACACGTGGGTACAGTGCTCTCATGGTAACATCTGATGGGGTTTTTCCATCCAGGTTCCCAAGCTGTTGCTTAATTTGGGTCTGGAAGAGCCACTGGTCCATGGGTCTGCACAAATCACTGACAGAGGGATGGTAAGTGTTCCCAGTCTCCATCTCTGCTCTTTCAATACAGTCTGCATTTCCTTTGCTTCAAGAACTGCTTCCTGAGATTCAGTCCCACTTTGGAAAGTGCAGCTGGGTTCTGAAGTGTGGTGATACAGCCAAGAGTCTCCTCCTAGGCTCACCTTTGGGCTCCTACCTTTCAGCCTTTACAAATGTTTGGTAAAATTTGATGTTACTCCCAAGTCAGACACTGCAGCCTCTTGTTTCCTAATGGCAGTTCCTGGGAGCTGAGCAGTTTCCCTCCCAAAGGACACCAGCCTCAGGAGGAGTCAGTATTTTAGCTCTGCTTCTTGCTAAAGCATTTTAGCTGAATACCAGCTTTAAAGCTCCTTTTCACAGGTCTCACTGGGCAAACCTTGGTGAAACCAGTGGGCAGGAGCAGGACTATTCTCACCATGCTTACCTTACTGTGTGGGGCCTACAGAGCCAGACCAGCTAATGGAGTTTGACCAAGCTGATGGACCTTAGGCAGATATTTGGACAGTCTGAAGACTGCCCAACTGTCTGCCTATGGGGTGGGCCCAAAATTTCTAGGTCTTTCCTCTGCCAAGGACCTCTAAGGGTACCTCAGGGTACAGTTTGTTGGTGAGTGCTTGAGAGACATGGTTTGGAAGAGTGTATGGAGAACACATATCAGAATGCTCCAGGTACTCTTGCCAGTTGCCATTCTTCTCTTCCCTAGGTTGGATCAGACAGCATCATTGGGTCATCCACACAAGTGGGGGAGAAGACATCCATTAAACACTCCATCATTGGCAGTATGTGTACCATAAAGGACAAAGTGAAGATAACAAACTGCATCATCATGAATTCTGTTACAATTGAGGAAGGGTATGTCCTCTCTTTGTATCTCGGTCCCCTAAATTTGCAGTTTCTTTTTCTAGGTAGATTCTGAGTCATTAATTTTTGTCCTGTGTGCAATCTTCAGCCAGAACAGCTGGTAGCAGGGGGTGTGTTTCTAAAGACCAAGTCAGAAATGAGTTTCTATTAACAGGCTACGAATGCACAAGTGACATGAATTAATGCGGGGGCAGCAGTCTTGGAAGCTAGACTTCTTCTTTTTAGAGGAGATCATATCCCCTTCAGAACATGTGAGTAATTGGAGTGGATGCATGAGTTTTTATGACTCACACACACATAAAGACGTGTGCTGTTCTGCCAAGCTTTATTTTAAGGGCTGGGTCTATGAGTCTACCTAAAATATTTGAGGCACAAAGCATATTTTCAAGTGGTATCAACTAGAAATGTTCTTAGCACCTTTGACCATTACAGCTTCACCTAGAATGTTATTTTCTTTGGCCCTTTTTCTGTCATCTTGCAGCTTTACTTTTACCATCGCATGTGCTGAGTAATAGAATAAATGAAGAAACTTTTCAAAGAGCAAATCTGCCAGCTCGTAGAGGTTTCCCATACATTAAAGACACTAAGTAAATAGGTATCCTCGAGCTGTACATTTCCAAATGTGGGAAAAGTGGCCTATCTGTAATTGTTGATGTCTGCATGCCCCCATCTTTCCATACATGCTGGCTTCCTGTCGATGTCAGTGGAAAGGAAACTGCTGATTGAGTCTCTGCAGGCCTGTATAAATTCCCTGCTCCTTCATGGCTTGAGGTTTGCCTAGGACCTCAGGAAAAAGGCCAAACTCTTACAAAATGCCAAGTTGGCTCTGAAAGTTGCATATCTGAAAAACAAAAAACCCCAAAGGATGTGGGGTCTGTGGAGGATACTACTGTTACATAACTAAATTGCAGGTAAGTATGGTACCTCACTGCCAAGTGTTTGTCTTTACTAGAAATCCACAGTAATTTCAAGCACATCGTAAATCAGAATTCCGTTGAGTATAGAAAATAGCTGGTCTCCAGTTCAATCACAGATGGATCCAGTATGGCTGTATCACGAGCACTGCTGTCATAAGAAGTACCAGAACCTCTCGTGTTTGATCGTGAGCCCCTCTGTTGTTTTGACTAATGAATTGATGCCACAGTCATGATGCTCTGGGTTTGCATACGAGGTGAGCAGCTCTACCATTGAATGACAGAGGCAGTGAAGTGTATAAATGGTGCTGTTTGCATGAAGTGTCCCAAACCAGCTTGTGTTTGTCTGCTGTGTCTCTTCTAAATCCTAAATCAAGCTCAGAGTCATTATCTTAAGCACTCCACAAAATTCCACAAGCATCATAAAGATGGTGAGATATATATATATATATATATGTTTAAGAGGGGTAAACTAACTTTTGGGGCAACATTTTTGTGAATTTCTGGAAAATGATGTCATCCTTCATCAGTCTCTGTGAAAACAACATCGCCACCTTTGAGCTAAAGACCTCCTAGTCCCGGGGGTTTAGCCCCTTTAGCTGCTCTGTGGTTACTGCACACTGGATGCACTGCAGTCAGATTTGTGATTATTATTCTCCAGCCAGAATTAGGACTATAGACTGGGGAGCTTTGTTTCAAACCCTGCTGTAATTCATGTGTAGATCATGTGTAGATCATGGGTACTGAGCTGCTAAAGCATTTCTTACTGCTCTGGATATTGGAGGGGTATGCAATCACGCACCCACGCGTGGCGAGATACTCTACATGCTGAGTTTTGTTGAAAGAAGTCTTGCTTGTAACTTAGTGAAGGATTTCTATGTATTTTGACCCTCTTTTGTGACTTTAAACCTGGTACGTTTTGTTACAATGCTGATGATTCTTAGTGTGTTGATGGATCCGTTTCCAACAAGTGGATAAATATTCTGTGGCTTTGCTTTAAACTGCCCACAGTGGACAACTTCCATATCCAAACATCTCTTCCCTTCTCCCGCGTGTCTCTAAAAATACTCAGGTTTTATCTAATCGCCTACTTAAAAAAATGTTGTTGACTTTAGTTGGAAAGTCAGTGTATGTTGGCTGAGACCAGGAACAGCCAAATGTAAAAACTGCTTCGTGTTCCAAGTTTATTTATGAAGAGCTATAATTATACAGAGCAATGCTTTGGTAATTCCATCACCTTTAGGTTCTCTGGGTTGAATCTTACCTTTCTTGGTTTTTCTTTTCCTTCCCGTCACAGCTGCAAATGTGATCAGCACTCTGTCAATACAGAAAATAAACCCCACCAAAGCAACAACAAAGGTGAAAAATGTTTTATCTTGATGGTTTTCTTGTAATGGGATTTGAGGAACCTGTGCCGTAGCTCCTGTGGCTTCAAGATCCACAAATGAAATCTCCAGACCAGAGAAAGGTTTTGAACAGCCTCATCACATTTCACAGCAGCTTCTGAGCTGGATAAATAGATTCTTTCTGGATGCACTGGGACACCACAAGGTGCTTAGAACAAAGCTAGATTCCCATTGTTAGGCTGTGGTGGGCTCCTTGTTGGAGAAACAGATGTCTCTGGACAGAATGTGTCCAGAGGAGGGTCATAAAAATGCTCAGAGGGCTGGAGCACCTCTGCTGTGGAGACAGGCTGAGAGAGTTGGGGTTCAGCCTGGAGAAGAGGAGGCTCTGGGGGGACCAGTACCTGGAAGGGGCCTGTAAGAAAGCTGGGGAGGGTCTGTTCACAAGGGTCTGCAGTGACAGGACAAGGGGTGATGGCTTTCAGCTAGCAAAGGGTAGATTTGGGTTAGACATTTGGAAAAAGTTCTTCAATCCAAGGGTGATGGATCACTGGAAGAGGCTGCCCAGAGGGGTGGTGGAGGCCCCATCCCTGGAGACATTCAAGGCCAGGCTGGATGAGGCTCTGAGCAGCCTGACCTGGTTGGAGATGTCCCTGCTGAGTGCAGGGGGGTTGGACCAGATGACCTTTGGAGGTCCCTTCCAACCCACTCCATTCTGTGATTCTGTGTTCTGACCTTCATGGTGACACCTTCCCAGCTGAACGGATTGAGGGTCTGGAGTTGGTCTGGCCAGTGCCATTGCACGCTGTGATCCGTTCTCCAGCTATGGCTGGTGTGTTTGATAGTCTGGAGGGTCAGTACCAGGGGTTTTGTTTTCCCTGCTGCATAGGGCTTCTGTTACATTATATTTGTCTCCTGTGAAGTGATTTGAGTAGATATGAATCCCCCTTTCGAAGAGATTACAGGGGATTAAAGAAGTTAGTAACACGGGCAAAATAATTGGTAGTCCTTTCTTAATGTGTTTCCCACTGTGCAGCTAATTCTTCCATCAGTGAGACAATAAAGCAGCGAAGATTACATAGGTGCTGAGTGATGGACATACTTGACCAAGCTGGGAGGGATGTAATTCATACAACAGCACAAGTGCTGAGAGATGCTGACTGCCCAGGTGACAGCCTGCAGCGGGGAAACGGTTCTGGTTTCCCTCTGGATGGCTCCCCAGAGCTCAGTGACAAATGACTGCACTGAGTTACATGGTTGGAGAAAATCTACTAATCAAGTAGAAATTAGAAGTCCCGTGACAACTTCCTATGTCTGAATGCTCCTGCAGTAGCTGGAGCACTTCTGCTATGAAGAAAGGCTGGGAGAGTTGGGGTTGTGCAGCCTGGAGTAGAGGAGGCTCCAGGAGAACTTCTTGTTGCCTTAGTACTTAGAGGTGGGCTATGAGAAAGATGGGGACAGCCTCTTTAGCAGGGCTTGTTGCAACAGGACAAGGAGTGATGGTTTCAAACTAAAAGACAGGAGATCTAGTCTAGATACAAGGAAGAAACTCTTTACAGTGATGGTGGTGAAACACCAGCCCAGGTTGCTCAGAGAAGTGGTGGAAGCACCATCCCTGGAAACATTCCAGTTCAGATGGGACAGGGCTCTGGGCAACCTGCTCTGGTTGAAGTACGTCCCTGCTCAGTGCAGAGGGGTTGGAACTAGAAGACCTTTAAAGGTCCCTTCCAGCTCAAAGTATTCTACAATTCTAAGAATTCTTACTCCACCCTGATCTCTTCATAGAACAGAAATTACTGCTGTTGGGGCTTGCAGACAGTCCCACAACAAATTATGCTGACCCAAGTGTGATNTGTTCACAAGGGTCTGCAGTGACAGGACAAGGGGTGATGGCTTTCAGCTAGCAAAGGGTAGATTTGGGTTAGACATTTGGAAAAAGTTCTTCAATCCAAGGGTGATGGATCACTGGAAGAGGCTGCCCAGAGGGGTGGTGGAGGCCCCATCCCTGGAGACATTCAAGGCCAGGCTGGATGAGGCTCTGAGCAGCCTGACCTGGTTGGAGATGTCCCTGCTGAGTGCAGGGGGGTTGGACCAGATGACCTTTGGAGGTCCCTTCCAACCCACTCCATTCTGTGATTCTGTGTTCTGACCTTCATGGTGACACCTTCCCAGCTGAACGGATTGAGGGTCTGGAGTTGGTCTGGCCAGTGCCATTGCACGCTGTGATCCGTTCTCCAGCTATGGCTGGTGTGTTTGATAGTCTGGAGGGTCAGTACCAGGGGTTTTGTTTTCCCTGCTGCATAGGGCTTCTGTTACATTATATTTGTCTCCTGTGAAGTGATTTGAGTAGATATGAATCCCCCTTTCGAAGAGATTACAGGGGATTAAAGAAGTTAGTAACACGGGCAAAATAATTGGTAGTCCTTTCTTAATGTGTTTCCCACTGTGCAGCTAATTCTTCCATCAGTGAGACAATAAAGCAGCGAAGATTACATAGGTGCTGAGTGATGGACATACTTGACCAAGCTGGGAGGGATGTAATTCATACAACAGCACAAGTGCTGAGAGATGCTGACTGCCCAGGTGACAGCCTGCAGCGGGGAAACGGTTCTGGTTTCCCTCTGGATGGCTCCCCAGAGCTCAGTGACAAATGACTGCACTGAGTTACATGGTTGGAGAAAATCTACTAATCAAGTAGAAATTAGAAGTCCCGTGACAACTTCCTATGTCTGAATGCTCCTGCAGTAGCTGGAGCACTTCTGCTATGAAGAAAGGCTGGGAGAGTTGGGGTTGTGCAGCCTGGAGTAGAGGAGGCTCCAGGAGAACTTCTTGTTGCCTTAGTACTTAGAGGTGGGCTATGAGAAAGATGGGGACAGCCTCTTTAGCAGGGCTTGTTGCAACAGGACAAGGAGTGATGGTTTCAAACTAAAAGACAGGAGATCTAGTCTAGATACAAGGAAGAAACTCTTTACAGTGATGGTGGTGAAACACCAGCCCAGGTTGCTCAGAGAAGTGGTGGAAGCACCATCCCTGGAAACATTCCAGTTCAGATGGGACAGGGCTCTGGGCAACCTGCTCTGGTTGAAGTACGTCCCTGCTCAGTGCAGAGGGGTTGGAACTAGAAGACCTTTAAAGGTCCCTTCCAGCTCAAAGTATTCTACAATTCTAAGAATTCTTACTCCACCCTGATCTCTTCATAGAACAGAAATTACTGCTGTTGGGGCTTGCAGACAGTCCCACAACAAATTATGCTGACCCAAGTGTGATAAAGATGCTGAAGGAACTGGAACATCTCTTAAGGGGAAAGGCTGAGAGCCCTGGGGCTGTTGAGCCTGGAGAAGAGCAGCCTGAGAGGGGATCTGAGGAATGTTCACAGAGATCTGCAGGGTGGGGGGCAAGGAGAAAGGGCCAGGCTCTTGTCAGTGGTGCCCTGGGATAGGACGAGGGGCACTGGGCACAAACTGGAACCCAGGGAGTTCCACCTCAACAGGAGGAGAAACGTCTTCCCTGGGAGAGTGGCAGAGCCTGGCCCAGGCTGCCCAGAGAGGTTGTGGAGTCTCCTGCTCTGGAGCCTTTCCAGCCCCCCTGGCTCTGTTCCTGTGTGGGCTGCCCTGGGTGACCCTGCTCTGGCAGGGGGGTTGGACTCGATGGTCTCCAGAGGTCCTTTCCAGACCCTCCCATTCTAGGATTCTATGATAACCATGTTTTCCATGATACATTCAGGCAACCTTAGTTTTCTTGAAATGAGACCTTGATATGGATGGATCAGTTTAGTTTCAGGTTCGTTTTGACTTTTGTTTTTGTAGTTGGAGGTTGGTTTGTTGGGTTGGTTTTATTTTTTGTTGTTGTTTTGGGGGTTTTTCCAACATTAGCTTTATTTTTACTAGTCTTGTAGTTCTTAGTTTGTTAACTTTTGGCAGCAGGAGCAGCTAGTTGCTCTGGTCATACAGGACCTTGTGCCGAAGTGTTCCGAGCATTACAAATAATGCTAACAGGAAGAGCATGCCGAATCCTTTATTCCAGCCCTGCAGAGAAAGATTTCGAAATCTCTTGTTTGTTAATCAAACTCTCTCAGTGTGTACAACTCCCTGCAAGAAGCTTGGCCATTTTGTCATGTGTGCAGTATATCCTTCCTTGCTCGTGGAAAATTAAAGTTTCCCTGAGTAGGGAAAAGTCTCTGTTCTCTGGACTACTTAGAGGGTAGTTGAGGAAATGAAAAGCTTGGATAAATATCAAGTCCACAGTAAGCCATGCTTTGAAATGGTCTTGTTGACCAGTACCATAGGTCAGTACCACGGGGCTCTGTGGCAGATTTCATCACTGAAATGAACTGTTTTGCTGATTTCCTTTTTGTTCTTTCAAGGAGATACAGGAAAGCATTCTGCTTCAGATGATGTTTTTATGGAAATAGTCAATAGGCTGCTGTGGTTATCAGAGGGGGTGACAGTAAGATGCAGATGGCCCAAGACTTGCATCAAAATTCCACCTCCACACCTCGGAAGTACCAGATCTTCACAGAGTAACCAAGGAAGCTCAACCTGTCTCACCTATGATTTTATCAGAAAACTTCTTATTGGGGATGATTAGTTTTGGATGATGGCAAAGATAAATGAAATATCTCTTTATCTACCAGGCACAGGCCAGAGGATTTTAGGCAGTACTGTTTACGTTAGAAGATGGCAATCTTTATTTGAGTCAGGAACAGTTTGAGGTCTGTTGACCACCTCGGGAAGCTCTTCCACTCTCTGGTCATTTTAGTCTCCCTTTTTTCATGTGTAGTGTCTAGAGACACATCTCTGTTCCTGAGTCTTTCACAGCCTGCACTCTCAGATGCTCTGCAGAGTTCCCCCTTCAATTTCACACTGGTGGGTGGCTTTATCCTGGCACCCATCATGTAGATATACTCTGATGTGATGCCTCAAAAGATTCCTCACCGTTGGACTTCTCAAGCTGCATCCCAAACTGGCAATAGCAGCGGGAGAAGGAGAGTTTCTGAAACTTCCTTTCATAAAGGAGTTTGCAGCAGGCAGTCTTGGTTCAGGAATTGTAAAGACTGAGGTTGCAGGTGTGACTGAGGTTATCACCACGGTGTGCACGGTGGAGGTAACCACTGAACACTCACTTTGTCTCCCTGTGTTTGTAAAGCTTACGGCGCGTTGTTGGAACTCCAGAAAAGCATACTACCCAGAAAGAACAGCTGACATTCCCCCATGGCACACTGCTAAGCTACCGTTTGGAAATGGAAGGGGTTAAAAAGACGAGCAGATGGGGCTTGGGTCAGGTTGCACACGATGACAGCAAACTGCAGAGCTTGCAGCATCAGGGAACTTGGAACGCAAGGGAGGGGACAGCACTTTGGGTTACAAAACTTCAGGGAGGTGGTGTGAATATTGAGGACAGAGGGAAAGTCAGACCAGCCCCAGGGGGAGATGTGGCAAACCCTGGGGAGTTCTGACTCCCTGGGCAGAAAGAATAGGCTGGATTAAAAGTTTGTCTGAAGGACTAAAGTACCCGGATTTCTGCAGGAAGGACTGGCACCGAAAATCTTATGTTGGCCAAAGCCAGCATCTTCCTCACTCGCTCCCGAGAAGACAGAAAGGGAGGTGTTGTGTTTTGCTGAAGGTGTTCTGCCTGCCTGGGAGGAAGTAGATGGCACAGATGCTGTAATGTGACTCAGTGAGGGGACTGGAGAGAGACCACGTGTGGCTGGTTAAAGGCTGCTCTAGTTTACCACATGTCTCCAATTTATTGCTACTTTCTATGAGAAAATGTAGAAAGGAAGAAAACAACAAGCAAGCCGAGCTGGATTGACTACTAACTGCAGATTGATTGTGAAGTTTATTGGTTGTTTCCTCAATAGTGCCAAATCAGCACCTGATGTAGAAACAGTCAGCGGTTTAAAGAAAGTTCTAATTAAAACCAGGATGGAATTGAGCATTTATAAGGGTTTCATGCACAAGTAGTCTTTTTCCCCTTGGATAACGGCACCACAAAAGAATGACCCTATTGCCAAGGCAACAGTTCTTGAAACTGTAAAATATATTTTACAGTACATTCCCCCATGAAAAGGAATGAGGAGATGAAGTTCTTTCCAGCACCATAGCTTGCAAAGCTGGAAATAAAAGATTTGCTTATGCTGGGATTCCCAAACATTTTGTATCTTGGACCTGTTTTCTTCTGGACACTTTGTCTCACACCACCAGTTGCCCTCCCACCCTGTCCTAACCCTAGAAGGAGATATGAGTTTAGAATAGATAACACAGCACATGAAAAGTAAGAACTTGATTCAGAAGAAGCACATGCTCAACTTAAATATATGGATAAAGTATAGAACGTGAATGTATGAAGACAGGTAGGTATGCTCCTTGCCTGTAGAATCACAGAACGGGAGGGGCTGGGAGGGACCTCTGGAGATCATCGAGTCCAACCCCCCTGCCAGAGCAGGGTCACCCAGGGCAGCCCACACAGGAACAGGGCCAGGGGGGCTGGAAAGGCTCCAGAGCAGGAGACTCCACAACCTCTCTGGACAGCCTGGGCCAGGCTCTGCCACTCTCCCAGGGAAGAAGTTTCTCCTCCTGTTGAGTTCCAGTTTGTGCCCATTGCCCCTTGTCCTATCCCAGGGCACCACTGACAAGAGCCTGGCCCCTTCTCCTTGCCCCCCACCCTGCAGATCTCTGTAAACATTCCTCAGATCCCCTCTCAGGCTTCTCTTCTCCAGGCTCAACAGCCCCAGGGCCCCAGCCCCAGCCCCAAGGCCCCAGGGTCTTTCTTCACAGGAGAGATGCTCAAGTCCCTTCATCAACCTCGTAGTCTCCATTGGACTCTCTCCAGCAGACCCTTGTCTCTCTTGAGTTGTGGAGCCCAAAACTCAGTACAGTATTCCAGATGTGGTCTCACTGGGGCAGAGTAGAGGGGGTGGAGAACCTTCCTAGACCTGCTGGACACAGTTTTCTTAATGCACCCCAGCCTTAAGTAGAAAGGGCTCTAATTTCTCTTGATTATTTATCAGTTCACTTCTGTCCTTTCTGTCACACCTCTTGGTTTTAAACGGTAAATGCATTTGGTGAGGAACCATAGTTTTCATTTTGCTGTTCAATTCGACGCACATGCTGTATGAGATACTGAATAGAGGCAGCCTCTGGCTGGCAGAGTTTGCTTTCAGGAAGATAAATGGAAGAGGAGAGGGCAAATGAGGAAACCAGTGAGCAGGAAGCGGTTGAGCTACTTGCAGGGCTAGTTTTCAGCTGCTTTCAACTAAAGTCAAATTCTACTGTATCTAATGTATTTAGGATATTTCTCATATAGTACCTTTTCTCTTGTGAAAGTCTGAACCATTATTACTAGCAGCTACTCAGAATTATTTCTCCTGGCTAGCTTCCTGGTACATCAGTCTGTCTGAAATAAATCACCTGTTCTTTAATCTCAGATGCAGATGTTTCCCTGATAGCACAGGGAGCTCTTCCCAATTTTCCAAACATCTTGTACATCAAATGTTGAACTTAAAGTGCAGTTCAGCACTGAAAAGTGGCATTTGAAAACATCTCCTCTCATTCTGCTGATCTGCCTCTTCAGGTGGCCAGGGTTCTGTCTGACTTCAGAGCTCTAAATGGGCTTCTGCCTCCTGATAGCCACATGGGTCTTATCAAAGAGAATTTTCACAAACAACTGATCTCTGTTGGCTTTTGATGAGAATCTTTTTGGAAAATCATCCCCAACTTGGGTATGGAAAAGGAGGCAGTTGTCCCGTTGTGCCAGAATCCCACCTGAGGTGACTGCAGGGTTGAACCCGTTCGGCTTGGCTCGAAGGAGCTGAGATCAGATGCAAGGGCAGTGTTTAGAAAATCCTTTTCCTCGTCAAGCTGGTCGATATGCTAATTTAACCAGTAATGTTCCATGGAGGGCTCTCAGCCCAGACCTGCCCTTGCACCACCTCAGAGACACTGTCTTTCTGCCGTGTGTGCAGTTACCCCCTTCAGCCCAACTGCCAGCTAGTGAGAAAGGGGAGCAAACCCGGAGATGGGACCGAGCACATAATCTTTTTCTCCTTTGTCACCTTCACATAGACATCGATAGCTGTTCCCAGCCATCAGCTGAGTCAGACTGTGCAGGACGTGGCCCTCCCACTCTGCAGAAGAGCATCTGGAGGGAGGGCAGTTCTCCTGCGTGTGGGGTTTCTTCTTGCAGCCTATTTTCGCTGAGGTGTGCAAAACCAAGCTTGCAGCTACATAAAAGGCCACCAATTTGGGTTTTTCCAAGATCAGCTGCATTTAACTGAAGTTTCAGAGGTGAGGCAGAACCTTCTGGGCGACCTCCCCCAGCAGCCTAAGTTTCACTTAATAAAACACATTAAGGTAGGTTTGAGGCAATCCTTTAAGGTCAGTTGAACTTTCACTGGAAAATACGAGTGCTGGCAAGTATATGCAATATGTAATGCAAAATGTTTAGGGTGTGGGGAAGAAGTGTAAAGGAGCCATACCACAGTGATGAGCTTGGCTAGGAAAGAGACGTGAAACGAGTTCCATGGCGAAAACACCCTCGGAGACGGGGGAAGAATTTAGGGGGGTTGGTAGAATGATTTTGTTACCCTCAAGGGGAAAACCAGGAGATCAAAGCCCAAATTCATTTAAGAATGCTTGCTTTGAAATGTATCTATAAATTATAGCATGTACTGCTGGCATCTATTGTAGTCTTTGGTATTTATTTGAGCGTCTAACGTGAGATTCACCGTGCCCGGGGTTTGCTTGTTAGTGAGTAAAAGCACGTTGGTGTAAAAGCGTGTTGGCGTGTAAAGCGTCTTGGTGAAGGCAACGTTTCAGGTTCTCAAGTTTCCTCTCGGTGTTTTTGCCTTTTCCCTGTTTTCCCATGGTCTTTGTGCCCCAGCCCTGTGGTTGTGTGTCCAAGCCACCGACTCGCTCGCTACCACAGGCTTCCTTGAGGGGTTGCCGGTAGGTTTCAGAGCTCTGCCTGCCTCCTTGCCACCTCTCGGCTTTATTAAGGTGCCTGCTGTGGCTGTTATCTTCTGGGTCAGGGCAGAACGGGATGTTGCTTCCAGGGAAATCCACATCTGTTACCCCTCAGTCAGCAGAGTAGCTGCAGAGGCATGTCACCCTTTGCTTTTAACTCCTGAAGCGGTCTCTCCGTCTTGGAGTTCATCTGGAGGAGCAAGAGACCCGACTTCTTGGCATGGTGGGGCAGTACCAACAGGCTGTCCTAAGCCTTGTGCTCCAGGCTCTTTCTTCCTCCTGAGCCTGTAGTTTTAAGCATTGCATTTTAGACACCTCATTTGCTTTGCTGCCCCACAGAGATTATGTCGGGGGTTTTGGCACAATTGGATTAAACTGGCAGACCTGGATAACTTCCACTGGCATTTCAGGAGATTTGCTGTAAGGCAAACCTGTGACATTCATACCTTCCTAAGCTTGCACAACTAGGGCGAGAGCTGCAGTTGAGGTCTTGACCTCAGTTACTTAAGCCCCTTTCTCCCAGGAGCGTTCATCACTTTAATCACAGAGCCCTAAATAATCACTGGGTAGCCTGTAATTAGGGGGCTGCCTCTCGGGCTCCCGCAGCCGGCTCCCGGGGTGCTGAGCGCTGCGTGTTTGGATTTCCCGTTCTCCAAAGGGTGTTTGATCTCAGATTTACACGTTAGAAAATTAAGGAGGCTACAGCACCTCAGTCCCCTGGCAATCTCCCTGCTTTCAGGGGTAGGTGCCTCGCTTTTCCTACGGATCGCGGCGCTGCGGCAATTGACACCCTTGATTTAAGAGTTTGATTTATAGACTGATACCCAGGCTGAAAGTCAGCAGTTCCAGGGCTGTGTAAATCAGCCTGTCTCTGGGACTAATACTTCCTTATTTATAATTTCGACAGGAGATGGAATTCTTGCTCAATTCTTTACATTTCTTTCAGATGTAATCGACCACCCTGTCCTTCGGTTTAGAGCTATGTGACTTTGCCACAAATGGAGGGAGGGAGAGCAAGCCGAGCCCGGGAATTGCTGCGCTATAAAAGCTCCATATTGTACGCTCTTGGACTTTGCTTTCTCCCAGCTTCCTTCAAGCCCACACAAGAGATGGACTTGAGGTTTTTTGGCTTGCTTCCCCTCCCCCCCCCTCCATACATACGCTGACCTTTTAGAAAAATAAATAAAAGATAAAGAAGGACCTGGAATGTTGCAGAATGTGTGTACATTTTGCTCTCTGTTGTTTTCTGCTGGGATTAGTTGTTTACAATGGGGGAGAGAGGGAGGGCAGAGGAAGGGAGGTCTGTGGCCTTAACTGAAATTAGTGGCATTTCGGAGTGATCTTGTTAGGTGGTCTGCAGTTTAAAGACCTAAATCCTTGTAATCCCCCCATGCCTCCTTGGCCACTACTCCTTTTGCTCTTGTTCTCTCACTTTCAAAAAAAAAAAGGCAGCCCAAAAAAAAAAACCCCCAACCCACCCCAAAGTGCGCCTCGCTGTCTCAGCTACAGCTCATAACACACGCGCAGGGACGCGCGCTCCCGTACGCTCCCATTTGCACATTGTACCTGTGCAATAAATTCATGTCTTAGCTACATCTGTTCCCACTGCAGGACCAGGCTTGTAAAATGCTCTCTCTAGAATGCAGACGCGCACCGAATATTTTTATTTATTTTCTGAAAAACACCCAGCTGCCAGACTTTCAGTTTGTGATTACACTTAAAACAAATTCAAATTGAAATTTCAGCCATAAATCAAATGCCCCAAATTAGTTCCTCTTGTGGGTTTGAACATGCTCTTTGGATTTTAAGGTCAGAAGGTATCCGTTTTCAGTGTGCTGAAAAGTTTAAAAATACACTACATTTTCGGGGAAAAGAAAAATAAATATGGTTTGCATTACANCCACAAATTGTGTTTTTATCTCTTGAAATTTTGTTCCACTTGAGCAATAAAAGCCGGATCTGCCGCTGCTTTGTGCGATCGGGGTAATCTGAGCGCTGGGTATGGTTTGCAAACTCCTGCAGTCGGCTGGGTTTCTAAGTTTTAAGAAACTCCCGGGGTGGCAGAGTTCTTGGGGTTTGTTTCACCCTGGCACCGGGGAAGGGTTGTTGTGCGAGCACCTGGCACAGACAAGTTCATCCTGGTTCCCTGGCTCGTCCCTCCCAGCAAATGGTTTGGCAGAACCCTCCCCCCCATCTTTGATGTCAATGTCATCCG